>BGZK01000359.1:0-455026 GCA_005406025.1 Eumeta japonica
TTTACCACCGATTTGAGAATTCGAGAAGGAAAAGGACCAGTAAGAAATTTCAAACTCAAAATATATATTTTTTTTTACGTCTAAAATTGATATTTATCACATTACTGTACAGACATTATTATTATTTAAATAACACACTACTAACTTTAATATATAAAAGGGGCTTAAAAAAGGTTTTATTTTATTTAGTTAAAAAACTGTTTTTGACTTAATTAAATAAATAAAAAAATATTATTGTTTTCTTAGGTATTCTGTTATAAAAAACGAAACTCCAAAAAAAATTATTGACCCTTCACAGTCTGAACCGGAAAATCACGTATATGTTTTCCTCTTATATTTACACTCCAGTTCTTCCACCTTAGAAAAAGTATTTGCAGACATTTCGGCAGAGTCAGCAAAGAGGCGCCGACACCAATATCTATTTGGTGACAGTTACCAATTTCCGAACGATGCAACTGATTTGATTCAGTTCATTTCTGAACTCAACAACAGCAAACAGTTCCACCGTCAGCTGTGGTCTACTCTGAGTGCGATGGGAGAAGCAGATACTCACGATGTTCTGCCCTTAGGTCACTTCTTACCTGATCGGCGCGACTGGTCGTACGTGGAGCTAGCTGTCGTGTTGAACTCATCAGGCTTCTGAATTCTTACCCGGTGATATTTAAATAATATTCATTGTTTTATAGTTATATTTATTAAAATATATTTATTTATATTTAAATACATATATTAAAAAAAAATGAATTGACTGTTATTTCATAACTTTGACTATGAATGTTCGGCCAGGCAATGATATTAAGGTACCCATTAATATTTCTTCCTACAATGTTTTTCCGTACAATACTGGTGCATACATAATGCTCTCGTAAACATAATCAGCTATTGCTTTGGGAACATAAGAAACGGTTTCTTTGTGGATGCTGCTACGGTGAATTAAATTTCAATTAAATTGCCACGAAAAGCGTTATGTTAACATTTCCTATAAACAGCAAGATTTAGGATGCGCGACTCAAGTATAACCTGTAGTTTTAGAATTACCAAGTTTAAGTCGAAATCAGCAGACCGCACCATTCATGGAATACTGTTCTAAGACTCTGATATGCCTCTGGTAGGACCTTGAAGGCCGTGGTAAACATTGCCAGTGGCGACCGCAAACTTATAGCCATTTCGTAGTAATAATGGTGATTAAGTGAGATCTATTGATGATCTGGTAATATATTTCATGTCGCCATTTTAAAACAGTTAACGAAAACCGTTTGTTGTACTTATATAAACGAGAGGCTATCAGTACAACATACAAATATACAATCAAAAAAGGAGAAAAACGTGTATAAATTTAATTAAACTGCTATATATCTGTATACAAAAGCAATTAATATAACAAAAATAATTAGAACACACTATTTATTATATAATAATGATAAATTATCAATAAATATCATTCAGCACCGTATATGTATGATTTAAATACACACACACTCACGTAACATGTGTTGTATTTTCGGAAATATTTGAATAACTGTCTTGAATATAGTTATCAGTTTTCACGCGCACGAACGTAAACATATGTGTTAGATATTCTTATTTTTACTATGTTGGTAGCCTTTTCTGCAAAAGTTGAAAGTTATTTACCAACCCACTTCGCGGCGTCGATTTAAATGTCGGTATGTGCGCGAACTTCGTTGCGTCAATTTAGATGCCGGTGTGAGCGCGCGTCGTGAAAATTCACTCTTCTCATTTTACCTTAACGCACCAAAAGAAGTGTAATTTCAATAAGCAGTGTGTGTTATATACAAGAACAGTATTATGGCCGTAAGTATGTGAAACCCTTGTGACATGAGTGCAGTTCGCACTTAACCGTTTTCCTTTTATTCGCATCTCTAATTACGGCATCGTCAGATGAAGCTTCATATTATGCGGGGTGCGAAATTCAAAAGTGTCTTTATTAAATTTTATGACTCGTACCTTTTGTGAAGTATGTACTTAATAATATTCTATGTAATATCTATTTATTGTCTGTTTATATATTCAATTAGTCAGAAAATAATTAACATGGATGATACAGAAAATGATGCTGGACAAAAATCATAATATTTTTTTAATTGTTTGTCGTGTCTGTTTTAAACGTCACTTCGACCAATAAATTATCATTTTAATATTGTTTTTAATTTTTAAATTATTTAACTACTCGTCTTTCCCATAAACAAAATTACCTTTTTTATTATTTATTTTCGTATATAATAAAACCGTAGACTAGTGTGTTTTATTAAAGATCTTTTCAATAAAAAACTTCAATAGGGGGGCGAAAATAAAGTAATTAAACGCAATTTTTTGTTTTTCTGCGTTTGTCGGTTTGTTTGTATATTTGAAAGTACATCAGACAAAAACCACTTAGTGCGTTTAAAATCTACTTCCCTCATAAACAGAAGCTTAAGCCAGAAATAACATTGAGTGTTAACCAGGTTTTTCACGCGGCTTCGTTCGCTTCCAAATAGAACAAATTTCTTTCCGATAGACTATTGGTAACCGCAATATACAATAGAAGATCAACATCATAGCCGGCTCGGAGCCAAAATGCTTAGCAGGATCCAGACGGGGACAAAGAATGGCGACATAATTTCATAGTAGATCAATTCAGCGGCGTAAGAATATAAGTTCCTTTGGAACGATATGATCTGAATCTGGGTCTAGATCGAGACCGGGATTGAGAATAGGGCTACGATTGGGATTGTGGTTTACAAGGTGATCGGTTGATATAAAAAATGAAGGAATTCATGTCTATACGCGAGTAGGGCCGCGTGCGAAAGTTAGTTAAAAAATATATCGTCTGTATATCATTTATCAAAGTCATTGTTGATATATCATTCTTTTTAACATGTCAACCACAGCTATGTTTCGCAACCTCTGGCGCTTAAATATAATGACGTATTTCATATTTGTCAAAGATTTTGTCTGTTTATTTTATTTTAGTAGTTTTTAAACTTGCGGTGTTATAATTTCAATTCTTCTATTTACGTTTTATTATTATAATACACTACATTATTTTCTATTTATGTTTTGTTATCATAATATTCCATACTATTTTAATTAATGTATGTATTGATGAATCCTATATTTATTTGCTTTACGTTAATTCCACATTATCATTATAAATGAACTTATGACTACATTTGATATTTCTAAGGTTGTTACAGTCTTCCAAAAAGGGTAAAGCTGCAAAATAACGCTAGATGTCGCCGGCGAAACCAATTTGCGTCATAATCGTAGCGTCCGTTTACACGGAGCATCAATATCGGCGGATGGCTCATTTTAACGTCAATTTGGAACGAAACACCGGCTATTACGAAGTCAATTTGCCGTCATTGATAATGATCGTTGCGTAATGCTTCAATTCAATTTTCCGTCGATTGAAACCTAATCGTAATTCATTGGTCTCGAATTAAATCGTACTTTGGTTTTGTCGTGTGGTACAATATTAGTTTAGTTGTCGAAATATAAAAAGAAGTGATATATTTAATACAATAAGTAAAGTTTACTAAACAAAAGTGAAATTGCCTAAAATAATTTATTAATTATTGCAATAATAATAACAGTTCATTATCATTGTTGTACTAAAAGATAAATATTTTTTGAATAAAGTTAGAGTCTAATCGCCGAACAGAATATAGTCGAATAGAAAGGGTAACTTAGCTTTGAAAGAATTTTACTATTTTTTTACATATAATAAATAAATAATGTAGTGGCTAAAGTAGAAAAGCTAAAGTAGTTGTTGTTACACAAAGGGTAACGAAGGGAATAACAGGGCAAACATTTACGTTCGATGTAAGACACAGCAAGGGACGTCCTCGAAAAAACTTATGCAGACTCAACTGAATCTACTAAAGCAGGGTCAAATTTTAAGATCCCGAAACCAGTGAGTTTGCTTTAACAGAGGCACCTTCTAGTTTCAACTGCGGTGACTTAAATTGAAATTAACACGAGGTCTTGTACGAGGCTGTTCCTCAGACTCGTTATTTTAGATCAGCATTTGGAACGGCTGGTGATGTCGATGCCGAAAACAAACGTCAATGACGTATTTCAAGTGTGATTTCTATTATCGACGAAATAAAGTTATTTTCGATTTGATTTGATTTGATAGCGGGCTTGGACCTAAAGCTCACGACGCCGGCGCAGAGCGAATTCGGCCGGAACAGACGACTTAACGTTCCCTGTGAGGCACGCGGAGAGTGGTTTAATTTGACCAACTTAAGAACTGATTCGCCAATTCGGCACTGGTGGGTATCGAACTTGGTACCTTCTGGTCTGACGCTCTTGACCGTTGTACAGTCGTCGCCCAATCCTTGAACGACGTCAATTATCGACACGCGAACCTATATGTCGTTTCGTTTACATTTTGGAAACGTCATCTGGCACAACCTCGTATAGCGAAGCTTGGAGAGCAGGTCGCATGCGCCCGCTCGATTCGCTCGGCGGCGAGAAATTGAAAAATAATTGAACGCCCGGAGGAGGCGATGCGCCGACGCCTCGAAACGAATCCTGATTAAGGCGAAGATTAAAGGAAGTATCAGCGAGAATAAACTAATCTCTGGCCCTTGAAATAGATTAGTGGAGACATTGGGGCGATGAATGCGAACGGGCAATACGTACACGCGTGCAGTTATACGCTATCAAAGCCATTTTTTTTACGATTTCACTAAATTAATAATTAAATGAAAAGCGCCCATTTTTTTTTTCGAGTTTTTGAACTATTCAGCTGATGTGCGATATCGATTGTTCTGTACTTTTGTCTCGAAGTATTGAAGAAGTCGATATATATAAATTGGTATTGCTATCGGTATTCGAATCAAATCAGTAAACCTCTATAACTAGACGGAAAATACTAGGACGTACATAAGAAGGTGCAACAATTAATACACAATGAAAAATAAAAAGCAACAAAAATTCTTTGCGATCCTTTGTGAAATTCGTAAAACGGAATTTAACTTGAGTTGCGTAACGTGCTACTAAACTTTGACGTCATTATTTTGTTAATTGGTATATAAATCGACATTTTTAAATCCTTTTTATTTCGATTATTTTTAAGGTTTTATGCCTCTTTTTAAAGTTTTACATAATAAAATAAAATAATTTTTTTAAAGAAATTGATGTTTATGTTTCGTTTTCCGGATTTTTACCGTTTAATTTATTTTTCATCGACGTCATATATAAGAGTCCAAAGTCCAGTTTTCATTCAGGAGCTTAAATTATGGAGAGTCTGGACGCGGTCGAAGTTCAATGTAAATAATATTTTCCATTAACGTAAAACGAAATGGTAATTTTATATACCTGGAATCGAGACACGTGTATAGTATGATTTCAAACCTATTTGATTTAATCATGTTTAAATTGAATCTAAACAAACTCTAAAAATCTTTTCCACCCATTTCGGCGCCACAATCACATCAGTTTTAATAATTCTGAAACATAGATGTATACAGTTTATGAGGCATTGAATGAAAAATATCACCTTATACGACAATTCGTCTGGTAACATGAAAACGGACACCAATTACTGACCAAATACGGACCCGCACTCGACCGGTCGATGTACACGGTGATGTCGGTGTATGCGGGAACGGAACATAGCAGGGACGTAAAGGGAACATAATATGGCCATTATTACCGAATGATCCCCGTGTTGCGCAATCAGCGAGAACAAACTCATTAGGCGCCCGCGCAAACAGCGTTCGCCGCGCGTCGGCAAATTGGCTGCATTATTTACGTGTGTGTTATATTACGGCCGCCCCGGTACGAGTTGCCTTCTCCCATTCCCGTCTCCCGCGGGAGTTGGATTCGATTTCGCGCTTGTAACTTACTAATATGAGTGCTCGTAGAGCTCGATTGGGCGAGCACCTACTTTTTTATGTCTGATGTTTAGTGGAAGGCGGTGTGTTGCTGCGAACGTGGCGTGTAAGATCGACTTATACGATCAGATTGGACGTAAAAAATAAATTTCGCGATAAATTGATGCGATCATTCGATTTATTATATTCACTCTTAATTTTTTTATTTTGTTCTTATTTATAATGACAGGACAGCGCGTATACTTGATTAGCATGTATTACATTGTGCACTTTGTGTAACAGATAATAGAAGGAATTAGAGATCTATATTAGTTGAATTAGATAAGTGATTTAAATGTGAATACAAAATTAATAAACGATGAACAATAACAACCATGAGAATAAACCATTCAATAGAAATCTGAAAAAGGATTCACCATTGCCGGAACAATGAAATACGTCCGCATCTAGTTCGCCATTCAAGTAGTTGGAGTAGCACAGATTAAGAATTGGACTCTGCAGGTTTAGATATGTTCTGTATCGGAGAATATTATACGATCTATAGATCGGATGCCCGGGATCTCTGCTAGATATAACCCTTATAGTCGATTCGATGCAGAATGTCAGAACATATTACTCTGTTATTTATCATTCTGCGCAGAAACATTAAATCAGCTAATATGAATCGATGACGAAGTCATTCTAACCTCTGATATAAGGACGTCTATGGGATACTCCATGTTTCGGAAATGCCAAATGCCTTAAAAATAGTATCTGATACTTGCAACCCGTTGAGACTAAACTCGTATACGGAGTTTCACATGACGCTGACAAATTCAAGGAGACCTCCAACAAAACTGTTATAAGTATACTTTTGGTTTTGATATACTGTAATTCCTACGAGTTACGCCTAAAAAATCCCAGCACTGTAACTATTTATATATGGATTTTGAAATTTAATTTGCTTTCTTTTGTTTTATTTGCACACGAATCAATATAATGCTATTTATTATGTAAGAGATATTTGGTATGTATCTATTTACGTTACGGTGTGATATTTCTCTACTTCGAGCATCATCATAAAAATGATGTTATTTATAATTATATAAAAAAAAAGTACTTAAAAATGAAAAAAAAAAACGGAACTGAAGCAGTATTTTTAATACATGGTAATGTTGAAAAGAATTTATTAATTACGTATTTCAAGTAATTTCATTACCTATGAATTAAAGTTATTTTTTATTTGATTTAAACTCTTATAAACACGCGAGACACTTGTGTGTTTGTCTGCCCGTCTGCTACAGCCAATTGCTCTGAATCTATTATACCGATCAATTTGACATTCATTACACATATGTATGTATATGATCCAAACACGAGCATGCTAAATATGAGGGTCCCTTTGGGGGTAAATTCCAAAATAAAAAAAATGCAATCTGTACCGTGTGACATAAAATGAAAGCGTTTTTTGCGAGGTTCTCGAATATGCAATTTTTTTATAATTTCAAAGAAAATAGTTTTAAATTTATTTAAGAAAATAGATAAAAGATATTAAGAAAACTTATTTAAGAAAATAGATGTACATTTCCTCCTATCTCCAAAACTACTGCACCTAAAATTTTGAAAAAAAAAAAATACACAAAATAGTTCTTTACCTATAAATTACAGACCTGTAGAAGTCTTATAGTTCGCTACCTTTCGGTTCATTTCAATGTCCAGTATAAACAGACACTGACATTCACTAAGTATGTACTCACATATTTTGTGAGGGTCGATTTATAGTTGACTTTGCATTATAATGTTGCAATATTCATTTTAATACAAATCAAAAAATGAAATATCACAATACCTACTACCACTCGGTCTTACTGCACGTATTCAAAAACATACGACAAGACAGAATTCAACAATGGACAATATATTTAGCAATTGCACGACTCATAATGCGAAGCATTAAGAAGTGCTCTACGAACGAATAATTTTTTTTCCTCAATTTCGTAACTTTTTTCATCAATAACACGATTAATAATTCATGTAATTTTATTAACCTGTGCACTATTTGATAGATAATTTAATGAAGATTAATTCTATCACTGGTTCAAATCGATTTAACATAATACAATTAGAAAAACTATCAAAATAGTCAAAGAAATTTCCTGTCAATCAACACTTTTTCGTTCCGGACACGATAGCGAGCGTAAAAATTCACTAATTTGATTCATTTTTTTTTAATAGCTTGAGATCCACTGTCCGGAGATTGGTATTGAAAATGGTTAACTTGATTTGTGTCGTTTAATAGTTATTAACAAAAAACGAATGAACATTATGAGTCGTGCACTTTTGGATTTTCCAAATATTTGTTTCTACGATCCTATGCCATATACATTTTATTTAGTTACCACTAACAAATTTGGGTCAATTTAAGAAAAAAAAAACTGTATATATGCAACGTAGGGAACCCTCCCTCCACTCGAGTTAAACTCGCACTTATCCGGTTTTTTTTACATCATTTGCTGATACTGTTCAGATCGTTTTGAGTTCTGCATCAGAGATAGTTTAAACAAATTTATTCTATTGTAATTAATGAATCAATCGATATTCATTTCAATAATTTTATTACTATTACATTGCCTTAAATTACGTGCGTATCAAGTTTTCATGAAAAACTGCAATTAAATTAATCGAATTGCACCAAAGCTTAAGCTCAAAGCAAAGCCAAACTAACAAAGATTAGCTGAACATATTTTATGCTGATATGCTATCAGCGCTTACGTTAACCGTTTCGCCTCCATAAAACCCGGCCGATGACCTCGCAACCCGCAACACGGACAAGTTGAAAACGTCCCGAATGCAGTATCCATTTCCTATGAAACCGCGGTATCCCTCATTTGTTTGTGTGAGAATGGACGCCCGTAACATCCCCACGACGTTCAGCGGCGGCCATTGATAGAATACGGCGACGGAAAATCGTTATTTCATCTGAATCAATTATTACGAGAATGGAGGTTAGATTTTTCTTTTCGATCTATTCGTGTTTATGTTGTTTATGAAAATGTTTTAAATTAACTAGGAACGTTTCAAAACCATATAGTGACCGTCATATCATTTCAGTGTTACGATGTAACGGTTAATTAATTATAGTTACAAAAGATTAAAATAACATGCTTTTAGTAAAAAAAAAAATATTTGTAACAATTTTTTTCCAACAGAGCATGACCTACGGATATTTTATTATAAAGAATCAATCGCAAATAATTCTTTTATTCCTTTAGTTTTTTACTACAAAAATCGTATTTTTATCAATTCTTAATACGTATGAAAAATTTCAAAACAATGAAATTACCTCAAAATTCCACGAGATGGTGCTATAATGTTTAGAATTTTGTTTTGGTCAGGTTTTTCCAAGTAAGACACGTATATAGATAACCTTGAGACGCAGGACGTTATCAAACTACAAACTTTCTTCGAAATCGCTGAAGTCATTTAAGTAACACCAAACTGTCTTGTTTGGATTGCTGTCTTGATATAGTAGACATACCGCGAATTTAAACACGTATGTGTTTGTAACTGTTCACCGTTTACGCATATCAGAATACATGTTACAAACGAATTCTGACACGCTTTCTTTCGCTTTGTGACATCGACATTTTTCATACATTCATAGACAATATAGAAAAAGAAGAAGTAAATTGGAACCGATGTTGCTATCCAAACATTGCTATGAAACTCCTTAACGGTTAAAGTCAGACATTGCCGTTTTAATTTTACTTTTCATACACCGTAGGCCGACGACAATAACGGTGGGTTAACGTTGACCTCAAGCTGTAGTACGGGCATATTGAAATTGTGTTTGGACAATTAAGACTGTCACGCAGTGGAGTCAATAACTATTGCAATATTTTCTCATTAAGCTGATGTTGCGTTCGGGATATATGACATTATTCAGTGGCTAGCGTTTGCGAAATCGTAGTCGAATTCATGATGTATTTGCGATATAAACCTAGCAATAAATTATTAGGTTTAAGCTTAAAATTTTCTCTATGAGAGGTTCAAAAACCTTTTCAAGCTCTCTGAACTCGATAAATATTATTTTGATAAGTTTGTAGCTCTTCGAGTTCAAACGTCTAAAATTATTTAAGTAAAATGCTATTTTTTTTAATTTAAAACTAAGATGTCATCGAGTATGTAGTTCGATTTTGATTTGCATTGCGGCATTCAACAGAGTTTTTTAAGCAAAGAAAATTCACTGTTTCAAACACCGATCCACCGAAAACCTTAGAAATGATCAAATTTTTTTTTGCGAATTTTTCATTAACGATAAATCTCGAACAAACCACCGGAATTTAACGGAGCGTACAACGATCTCCGTTGCTTTCTAATCAGAAGAGCTAGTTAGTTAGCTTCTGGAATGTGCAAGTAGAGTAAGCAGTTCAAGAAATATTGTAAAAGAACGCTTTTCGTCAATGTTTTCAACATGTACACACACATGCATACAGACACACACTAATTCACGCCCACGCCCATAGCCACACCTCCACACGCACGCACCCACATACAAACATTTAGCCATTATGATCTGATGAAAATCCTATTTTCGAATCGGGCTGAAAACAGTATCTTTCAGATTTATGATTTCTTTTTTAGTTTTGGGAGGGAAAGTTATAAAACGCTATTTTTTTTAATATTTCAGCTACTATAGCTTTTGAACGCGTAATTTGTTTTTTATTTATTTCATGGCATTTGACACAGTTTTCTAAGGAGAAAAATATTACAAAATACCAAAAATTAATCCTTCAAGATTTACACATGTTATTTTTAAAATGTCCTTTTTTTTGGAATAATTTTCATTAATAATATCCCTTGATCAAAATAACAGATTTTAATGCAATTTACGACGATCGACGTTGCTTATTAAGAAAAAAAAGATCGTTACATTTCAGAATTTATCGGTACAGTAGTTTAAGAAATATACTAAAGAATACTTTATGAAAGTTTTTTCCAAAAATATCTATTTTTAACTCTCTTAACAAATCAACCAATTGTGATGTGTTCAGTAACGATCAAAAATTGTTGTTACTCGAAGCAATGATCCTTAAAAAACAGTTACAATAATTAACTAAATGGATTTTACAATTTATTGCTAGAGCAGTTAACAAAATATTGTAAAAAAACCACTTTTAAAAAAAAATCTCCAACAATATCTTTTGAACATATTTTTTGTACATTTTACGACATTCGATGCAACTGTTTGGGATAAAGAGCTGATTTTGGTATGAATCGGTAGAGTGCCCAAAAAGTTATTTTAAAGAAACATTTTTCTCTCATAACTTTATTTTGTGATTCCTCAGAATGTACCGGGCAGAATCGATTCAACGTTTCAGGAAGTCTTAGTTGAGTGGTCCCACTTCCGAATGACGCAAACTGTGTTTCAATCAGATCATTCATTCGAAAGTTATAAGAGGTTTACATACACACAAATACGCACATGCACACGCGCAAGCACACTCACGCACACGCACACACACGCACGCATTCATACACACGTACAGACATAAAAACATGACTCGGAAAATGGTGAAAATAGATTCCTAGAATTCCGAAAACGTCAAGGTCTGCTGAAAATCGGGGTGTAAACCGTAATTTCCCAATTTTATATATATTTTTTTAATTTTCAATTCATTTGTCACTTAATTTAATAGTATAATTTCCTTTAAAGGTGATTTATTTAATTTCTTTAGACAAGCAAATCTTCATCGTTATCACCTATGTCTCAAGGTGTCAACCACCTTGAGATGATATCGTAGTCGGAACATGCGGGACCCTTTAACATATAACAATAGACAACCTTTAACATATAACAATAGACATGTCATGTTTGGAATTGCTTTACTTATCTTGTAGTCAAACAAATCCTGAGACGAATACGTCACTAATGTCAACGTGAATTGACGATGCAATTAAATCGTATGGATTTTTTTAATGACAAATTTTAAATTAATAATAATTAGTTCTTGGTCAAGTTTTTCGTGTCTTTTGTCATACATAAGGCGGGAATCATATTACTTTTGGTTGCTACTAAATAAAGCAATAAATTTTGAATTTATTACGGGGAAAGACAATCTAAAATAAGTGGTCAGAATATGACTGAATTATGTAAAACAGATTTGTGCAATAGATGACTTCTCCAAAAATATAGCTGGTTTCAAAGTTCGGGCCTGCTTACACATAAAAACGAAAATACTTTAAAATTACTCGTACTTTTATACAATATAATATGTATTACGATACATCTGTATAAGTTCGTTTTATCCGTTGTTTCCATATTTTTAATTCATTTGAATACGATTTTTTTGGTATCATAATTTCATCGATCCTAAACAAAAATTACTTCATTATCTAATTGTAAAAAATTTAAAGCCTGCGTCATTTCGATTGAGTCATTGCCCAACAAAACTTTTGACTGTAGAAGCATTTCCTATGTGTTTATTTTATTGATCGAGTCGAAATTTATACATTAGTTCATACAAAATTATCCTCTTTCGATAACAGCGAGAATCATCGTAATCCGTTCGCTAACGCCGCCCGCAAAAAACGCATAATGCATACAAAAAAAAAAAAACAGTGAAATTAAGATTTTTTTTTCTAATGGACGAAGTTAGTTTTTAATAAAATTACCAGATCATAGTACCGATCGTAGTCTCGCCGATCGGATTCGATTATGCGCGTGTCCGATTTTCGCGTGATCGATGGTGTACGAAAGAAATCGATTTTTGCGCCGTGCCGTGTTATACGCCGCGTATGAACCACTCATTTTACTTGCAAACGGAGGCACTACGGCCCTCATTCGTGAATGCAGGAAGGGTTTGGGGGGGAGGGGGTCGTCATTTCCATCGGCACAGGCGTAAGTGAATTTTCTCCGTGAACGAATCTCCCTGATTTCCCCTTCGGCGATTTAGGTCGTAAAGATGTTTTCAGCGTTTTTGTCATGGAGGCTGGGGCGACCCTTATTTCGATTCCGTATCGATGGTGTATTGATTCTTGATCGACTCCCTATATACATTTCAGGTATCAGGATATACCGCTGTAATTATAAATTTGTATACGACGATATTGAATAGAATTCATAATTAAACAGATTTACTGAAACAAAATAATTATACGGTAAGAAATAATTAAACAGGGTTACTCAACAAAAAAGGAAAATAATTATAGGGAAAGAAAAGATAATTATATAGTATATGATTATAGTCTCTTATAAAAAACACCAACTTTTAATTTGTATTGTCCTTGAAACAACGTCATCTTATTTTATTATGAACGAGGCTGTCCTTGTGCAGGTACAGCCTTAATTGGTCTTCACGAGATCAATCGATCAATCAAATCGAAATAAATCAATGTATAAGCGGATAACTAATTAAACGATATATGTTTTTAAATGTGTTTCTATGTTATTTCAATTATTTTCTGTACAATTTTCACGTTACATGCATTCAGTTTTTTAGGATGTGCAATACAGTATATACAATACAAACCTCTACAGATACAGGTTTGAGGGTTCAAACCGATTTTTTTTTTTTTTTGCATGAACATTAATATCAGTTCGTGCACACTTCTGTAATTCCACATTTTTATATTCTTGCAATCCCATATTGAAACCCAGCTGCGTCTTTGCGCCCAAGTATTCAGAACATGTAAAAAATCCTACTAAAGTAATTCTATAAAATATAGCATACAAAAACATTAATAGTATAACATCTGTCCCGTTTTTTTTAAGACATAAGAATGCCTTGCGTCATCAGCGGTTATTTTGTACCGCCGACGTAAACTGATTTAAATTCATGTTTTTTTTTTTTTTTAATAAGGATTTACGTCGTATCTTGTATCATTTTTCGAAAATCGACTCGAATCGAACTCGAATGGAGTATAGGCACTTGTACATTGACCTTCGAACACCTGTTTCTAAAAAAAATATAGGCAGATTGAATTTATTAAGCGACAATTGAGATATCTAGGGTTGGTCAGCTCACTATAATGTTATGTGTCCTAAAATTCACACCTCACTCTTGGACTATGTGCCATAAATTTTCCTATTCTTCTTCAGAACTCGTTCCATAAAGCTGCAATAGCTGTACTTAATTTTATTGTATAACAGTATTTTATTTTATTAAAATGTTGATGTTTTTCATATAGCCGTTTTCTAGCCACTCAAACGTAAGTATTTTAAAATGTAGCTCTGTGGAATATCCCTTGGGACATTTTGATGATGTCCAGGAGATTAATTTTTTAATAAAAGATAAGTGTAAGAGGGATTTCAGTATCGCCGCGTAAGCCCGCACTTTGGACCAATTCCGCTGCAATTTATAGATGGCGCATCCGCCTGCACATATGAGCTGCATACATTATAAGCGCGGGTGCGGGCTATAAACTTGCATGTTTCACGTATGAGCTCGCTCGCTCGTGGGGCTTCCACACCCTTGTCTGTGGGTATAGGTTCGGGACGGAGGCGTTGCCTCATGCCCGGGCGTCTTCTCGTCGGGGACACGACCCCGACGGCTCAAGTGGCAATGGTCCGTATCTGGTGGATCCATTGATTGACATCGTGCCGGAGCCCAGTCGCCGACCCACACGCGGGCGCGCGCGGTCATTGCGCAGGCGCAGCCGGCAGGTGGAGGGGGCCGGCAGGTGGAGGGGACACGTATGAGCGACACATGCGCTTGGTACACCGATCCGCGGTAGTACCGCATAGACCGCCGTGGTTCTCGGCCTCTCATTGGTCCACCCCGCCAATGCACAATTTTACGTGTAATTCATATGCGCATCACAATGATTTCGTAATTAAATACGACAAAACACATATAAAATAAGATAAAAAACATTTCACTAAAAACACAATAAATATATACAAACAGGCAAAATAGATAAATATTATATAATGAACGATTCCTAACAACTAATCCTTACCCGGGTAACAAAGAGACAACTATTCAAATTATTTAATTAACACACAAATACAATAAAACAAAAAAAAAAATCTTAAACTAAGTCTGTTTACAAGTCAAGATAATACATTTATTTACACATTAATAGTGAAAGGGCGGCCGTCCGTAACACTAAGGCGAACCCAAATCGGTTTACTTGATCGGTTCTTCAATATCTCTCCTTACGATCTGCGGTACGCTCTCTATCGCATTACTTATAACAATCCACTTTCTATCACTATCGAGGGCTTTGCACTCGGGCGTGAGCCCTCGTCTATATTTTTCTTCTTCACACTCGCTACTACCTATTCTCTTGTTTTTCGCCAGCTCGCATTCTAATATTAGACAATTAAATTTCTACTACAACGGGAACCCAAATTCGCGCGACTGAGCACGGAAGCCGGATGCCTCACACGCCACCTTCTACTGTAACTAATTCGCTGCAATGCTATATTTGCGCTATTATTGCACAGCGGTGCCCCGTCCGCCCAATTTTTATGTTTACGGTTCTCAGCCTACAGTATTAGGTACACGTTTATCGAGACTCATTAAGAGCGGTGGTAACTCAGCGGTTGAAGAGCACGGTTCCCGGACTTAGAAGGTACCGGGGTTCGGTCCTCAGTTGAGCAAAGGGCGGATTGACCGAGCTTTGTTTAACTTGAGACAAATCAAACCGCTCGTTCCGTGCCTCGGACAGCACGGTACGCCGGCGGTCACCGAACCGCATCGGGTCATCGTGAAGGGCTTGAGGTCCGAAGTCCCTCCATCGGAATCAAAAGATTGTGGGACTAAGTAGTGGGGTAAATAGAACCCGACATAGACAATTAGAGACTCGTAACAAATTTGAATTGTACACGTCTTAACATTCTTTCGGTCGTACAACGAATGTATCGTTGTATATTCATCGACAAATAGAAGTTTTAAGAAGACAAAGCGAATCTTCGTTTTTTTTTTTGGAGTAGTTATCTCGTTCATTGACTGTCAAAAGATTATTAAAAATAATGAACGAATGAGAACAGTGAATTTAGAAAATTCCGCAAAATATTGCACTCACCAAATTAGAAACTGAAATTACTCAAAATTTAATATAGAACATTTTCATCATTGATTGTTAAAATGCTTTTAGAATGTAACGCCTATTTTAAACATTCCGAATAGGGCCCGAGCGCAAACACTTTACAAGGTCGTAAACAATAATTAAAACAAAACACGTTAACTCCAGTACCTGCTGAAACAACAGCGATAAGAGTTCGTACTTATACAGCCATGATAAATATGTGATATGCTAATAATGAAACAGCGATAGCGTCGGATAATTAAAAATATTGATACTAATTAAATATCCGGAAGTATTTTATGAAGTTCATCATATTTGTCTGTTTGTCTATGTCAGTGATCTATAAGATTTGAATGCGGTTCAAATTGTTGTGCATTTTAAAACGGAACTAAATCTGGAATACAGTCACGTTACAAAGGGGCTAGGTGGAGATATTTTTTTAATATCCAAAATGGGATTAGAATTGAGATTAGAATGGAAACAGTCGGAATTGTGAACGTACATAATAAAACATAGACAAATAAAAAAAACACATTGGTCATATCCCTTAGTCTCACTACAGTAAAATAAACATTGTTTTGAGTTTCTCAAAAACATTCAAAACCACCGCATTTGTCACGTTTTCATGTAACAGGTAACACTTGGTTCTCTTTTTATCGAATTTCACGTCTTATAGCTACTTTGATAAATAAAATATTTTATTATAATGTTCGATAATACTTAAGAAATTTAAAAATCAGTTAAATACTGCTACAATTTTTTACAGAACGACTGTACAATTTTTTTTGTGAGGTTTATATTTTCAAACTGTGATGAATTTTAAACGAATATTGAGAACCCACATAGAAAAATATTAACATAGAATAATATTTTATTATGTGAGTTAAGAATTTTACTTTTTTTTAAATAAAGTCATAAATTTCTATATGTAAAAGCCGATATATATATATATATATATATATATATATATATATATATATCTGTATGTTACCTATGGACTCCAATACGGCTCGACCGATTTTAATGAAATTTTCGGAAAACCTTCAGATTAGCCCAGCGGGTGATCTTGTGAAGTTTTATAGCGACTGACCAAAAAGAGACTTCTTTGTTTTTTTTTCCTTTTTGTATAAAGGACATCAGAGTTATAGGTGGTTAACGCTGCCCATGGACACTCGCGATTCCGAAGAATGCACCAGTGTGTTGCTGACCTCTTGGTTAGAAATAGGAATATGATGGAGGAAGGAGTTGGCGGATGGATGGAAGGGAAGGAACTCATGAAAAGGAGAGGAGACTAATGGAGAGAGGTTGTGGGGTGACAGAGGAGAATAGGCCAACGGAACTCTCACTCACTAGACAAAACGCAACAGCGGAAACTGTTCCTTCACGCCTGTATCCTCTGAGCATGTGGTTCTACACTGATTGAACAGGTTCATTTAAGTGCTGCAGCCAAGTTGACCACAGCTACCTCAATAAATAACAATTTTGGGTCATATATTTTCTAAAACTGCATACATTTATCTTCGGTCGTAGAAAGGTACTGAGCTTATAGACATTTGCTAAAAGTTCGTCACGTGTCCATCCATGCACCAGAAGTCGTCTGGCTGTAGATAATTGCCGCTCCCCGTGAGTAGCCAGAGCGACTCGTTGGTCCGAAATTAAAGACAGAGTACATATTCAATTCGCGCATATCCATCTTTGAGAGTGACGAAATGGACTAGAAGAAATTATTAGATACTTTAAAAAATTAACCGCATATTCGGGTGATTTGAAAGAAAAATAAATTCGTCACAAATTGCCATCGCATTTCAACATGTTCCGCTTCTTATTGGGTTAACGTAAATATCAAAATGTATCAACGTTTGTGTCAGATGCCGAAGGCGTTGATAAATAGGGGAAGTTAGGGTCACATATAAAAAAATATTTCGATATTAATATTTTATCGATAATATATTAATATCAAGCATATTTTTTCGGTACATCACTCCTTTTCATATCTGTAGCACTATCTATCAAAGGGATATTTATCCAGAATAATTAATTTTAGTAAGACATACTTTATTATTATAATCTAAAATAATAATAAATATTATTTACGTAACAGTCATCTATAAAAATGATGGCGTTGGACATTTCATCATCGTCTATAAAATATATATAAATTGACAAACTTGAATGAAATGGTTGATGAACATCAGGGAAGTAAAAGTCATAAATTTTAATAATAGGACTAAGAAGAGATATGTGGTCTCTTGTTACCCTGCCAATAAAACAAGATGCAAGAATAGAGTTTATTTTTGTCCCGAAAAAAATCATAATTTAAGTCTTGGTCTAGGTAGTTGGATAATAAATCAAAACACAAAATGAAAAAAATAAGTTTTACTACGTATTTCCGACGATCTGGTGTTGTTTATATATATAAAAGTATTTTTTGAGTATAACAATTGTACCACTTTAATATCAATATAATAATTAATAGAAATGTTATCAATCGAGCTATAGCATTGTAGAAAAATTGTCTATGAACAGCCTCATGTTTGACATTTAAAAACAGTCAATGTATGAGAAAGTGATGTTTATACCAATCGCTTATATTTAATTAAAAATATTTTTCTACAATGTACTTTCTCAAGAAATAAAATTATATCTTTTACTTAGAATCCCTTTAATTTTCTCAACTTTTCTACAACGTGTATCCTAACTCAGGATTAAATATTTTCTTTCTTTCTTTAAAAATTAAATAGTCCAATTGCTACAGATACAAGCTGTTGTATCTGTAACAATTGGCCATTTAATTTTTTCTCACATTGTATCACTTAACCAATGAATTTCGTTCACCTCACCCTCTAACCACCGTTATGTGGTCGGTCAATACGTAAAACATTGTGACATACCTATTTCAAGTGTCATTCATGACTTACGAGATAAAATGATATTTTCGAATTTTCATTCTCGATAAAAGCATTCATTTTAAACTAACCGACATCTAAGACTAGAGGCGCATACGTCAACGGCAATCGGTACCGACGACAATATTCCTCCGGTCGAATCTCCCCATCTGCCCCTATCTCGTCCCGTCCGTGGCAACTTCACGACGGATCTCGGCCCCCTATTGATTTTCGACGCAACAGTGTGGCGCAAATTGTACGTCGGTCCAGACGTGCGGCGTTACCGCAACGCGGCGCAGACGTCCGCCCATATATATATTTTTTTTTACATTCATCGCTCGCTTAGTAAACAACCGTGCGTTCAAAGTGCCTTCGTTCCCATGTAGAGAGAATTTATATACCGCTAGTAGCTGAAGGTGAGTCGCGGGTTTGATTGATCCGTTTTCGTGGGGCGGTTGACAGTTTTTTATTTATTTTTTTATTTTCCTTTTCCGTGAACCAGAAGCGATCCGTTGTTTATATTGTAGTGTGTATAACGATCGGCGTACGGCCGGCGGTGCCGGGCGGGGCGGCGGAGGCTTCGCGGCGGCTCGGGCTTCGGTATTTCACGAAAATCACAAACAACAATTAGGTGTCGACGATTAGTCCGTTAGGCGTGGAAGGTACGACGCCGGATGATTGGCGATGCGCCGTTCGCGGCGTGTATTAATTTCGCCTAGCAAATTCGCATACGACCAGCTCGAGGGCCCGTGAAGGCGGTCGAGGTACGCGGCACGCGCGGTTCCGAGATTCGATCGCAGAAAAAAAATGTACAATAATTCCGAAACTCGAAACAATATCGTGTGTTGCGTTTCTAAATGTAACATTATTATCGCGAAAATAAATGCGACATGAAATAAAAAAATATATAGATGGAATATAAACGTGTAGGTATTTAAGATATATGTTTAAATAAACATTAAGATAAAGCATGTTTTTAAATATATTATCGCTTAATGTAAATACTCATTTATTGTCTTTTTGTTAAAAAAATATAATGTAAACAAAAAGATATAAAATAACAATTGATAAGAAGTGGACGAGTTGTAAACATGGCCTTTGTTCAAGTCTCGTTGCTGGTGCAAATTGAAAAAAAAATAACAAGTACGAATCCGACTCGTACGCATCCGGTAGGGTTCCGTATCTCATATTTTTTTTTGTGAAAACATCAATAAATCATCCAACCTATACAAATATATGCGCATTCATTTAGCTTACTCTCCATTGTGCAAGATTTCAATACAAAGACCGTAAAATTCACTTATAGGAACGGTTGAGCGATTGTTAATGGTCACATTTGATTATGGCGATTAAAAAAAAAAAACATTATGACGTGTAATAAAGTCGCTATAGTAGGTGTATGAAGTTGTTTTTTTACGGCCTATTTTTTGTACGTTTATGATTTCATTGTAGTTTTTGACTTAAAGGATTTAAATGCTTCTTTTTGATTGCATTAGAAAATTAAAAAATTTTAATTTTAATTTTTCTTTTTTCTAATAAAATGACACTGCACGCGACACACGACAAGTAAAAGAGAAGTAAATTAATCGCTGACTATAAAACATTCGTATATAAAAATATTTGTGGATTGCAAATTAAATTGTAGAAAGTAGGGCAAGAAACGCTGCGTTCGGATATAATACGGATAGACAGACATGAATGTGAACTTATGGGAGGTTATTACATAAGCCCCTAAAGTATGAAGCTCATAACTCAATGAAAGCTGTTCTAAATTTCCCAACAAGAATTTTGATATAATTCGTACCCTTATAGCTTTCAAACTAAAACCAGACGAAACCCGTTTCGAGCCGGGCTTCAACCGGGAAACAACCGAGCTTCGTTCGACATCTTTCGACTTTGCCATAAAAATATGATAACTTTTCACGGGAACAATTACACATATCCGCTTCCAACAATGGAGATATGAATACAAAAAAAATATACATACATAACGTACATTTCATTCGTGCAGTGCCAAGTGTATACCATGCAATGCCATTCGTTGTTGTAAAACAACGACATGACAACAATGACCCCAAGATCCCAAAAAAGGCGTCTACATAGACAAACATGAAAAGCAAACCTTTAACGAAGTAAAAATTTAAAGATGGCTGTTTATATATAAAAAAAAATAAACAAATAAAAGTTAGATATAATTGAATCGAACATAATTCCAAATGAAATACGGGAATTGTGATGCAACAAGATTCCGAACGTTGAAGTCGTATGACACGGACAATCAGATATAATGCGATGATTAACGCCTTAGGATCGCCTATCGCGATTATTCGCCGCTACGAAAATAAGCAGGCGACACAAAAATATCACGGAAGATCATAGAGTCCCGCGTCGGCGGCGGATGCATTCGTTCTAGAAAGAAAAAAAAAAGCTCATAAAAATATCGGTGTGTAGATAATTCTGTACGCCCGTAACCCCTCATCGACATGACAGAGCAGCGCCGTTATAGAATAACGCATTTCGTTCGTAACTGTTACGTGATTTTCTACCTATTACTTGATAATATTTATGTGTTGTCGTCTCAATTTGAAAAATAAGATGCTATGAGTTTGTAGATGGGTGACGAGCGAGAAATTATTTATTTATACGATGCGTGAATTATTTGTTTTCAAAGTCCTATTTTGATTGTCATCCTTGCGTGCTATATGTTAAAATATACCAAAAAAAAAACAAAAACAAAAAACACCTGATAAGTGTGATAGAAGTCGCACGTTGAGGGTTCCTTACAATCTCAATTAGATATGTAGATAGTTCATGCCCCAAAAGTCTTGACGATTCTTGCCATCTATCTATCGGGCGGGCGAGATGTAGGTCCCAAGAAATCGAAAACTTTTGTCGTTTTTCTTTTTTTAAGGGTCTTTTTTAAAATATTTACAATTCGATATTTTTGAAATTTCTAAATTTCCAGAACGGGAAGATAATAAATGTTCTTCCACACGTCTGTGTACATCACTAAAATCCATACTCTAACAACAAATGTCAAATTGTAACCGAATTTTTTTTATGATGTAATTACAAATTAACGATTCTCAGATTTTTGCTTCTTAACAAATTTTATGATTCAGATCAACGGTCAAGTACCCTATAGGTTTTAATTTATTGCGGCAATATATGCGACAAAAAAAGTTGTATATTTTGGTTGTGTTGACTTAAATTTTTCACAGCTTCAAGGAACCATAGACCTAAGTATTTAATAGTAATTTTAACTTGATAACTGGAAGCATTCTTGAGATAAAGGCTCATAATCGATAGACAGACAGACGGACAAACGAACAACGTAGTGATATCCTACTAATTATAGAATCATTTTTTTGTATCTTGTATCTTTTGTATCTACGTATTCCAAAGGAGTCTGTAGGCTCCTTTTAAAATATAGAACCGTGAAGACGGATTAAACTAAAAACAAAGTTACAAAACTTTTTTTTTGGGCTTACAAAATTTTTATGAAAAATTTCAAAAATATTCTTATACAGGATTTGGTATAAACATCAAACGTGATTAACTTTATGAAATTTCGGTGGACTGGACGTAGATAGAAAAGGTCTTATTAAGCTATAAAATCATCTATGGACAGCCTCAAAAACACCGGGCGAAGCTGAATTCTTCGTCTCGATTATTGTCGGTCAATAAATTATCGCATACGAGTCGTATAGTGACTCCTTATATATAATATGGAGTCGTGTCCGTTGTTACGTCACAGGGTCGTCGTCCCATTTAGCGCCGAGCCAAGTGGGGCAAATAATTTCCTAGGCAAATTTCTGGAACATGTAATACATACTGCGCGTCCGAAATGTTTCTTTGTCTAATAAAACGGACAAGTGTGACCGACCACGCATACGGTGAAAGGTTCCGTTGTTTGGTTCATTCAAATATTTTTCTGTTCGGGTGGCAAGATAAAAAAAAACAATTGGAGAATCTAATTTATATACTTGTCACTGACGTTTTCCTCGAGAAATCCGATCGGATACTAGGTGTCTTATACGAGAAAGGCTTATAGCGATCAATGTCCGTCCGTGTGTATTTCCCATGTTCGCAGTATATCAACGCTGTTTACGGTTGTGATATTGTAAATATTTGTACGCCGTTTGTACAATTATGAAAAAAAAAACAAGAAAAACAAGAAACGCGAGTTACATTAAATACGAGCGAATTCATGTATGTAATACGCATACTTATCACAATGCATAACTTAATCTAACTTGACTCATACCACTGTGTAACTTGAACTGCTACATTAAATTAAAGTAGAACGGGCAAACATCGTAAACATAGATTGCGAGTTCGTACATTTTACATTTTTTTTTTATTTAAAATCTGAATAATTATTGCATAGTGTTTGCATCGTCAATGCTTGCCCCCCCCCCTCGCAATATTTTTACTTGAAATTGAAGAATTTTGAATCCTTGAACGGCCGTGACAGTTTTTTTCTAACGTAATCTTCGAGGAACGAAAGGAAAACATTCTGATTAAAACTCTTCGGTCGATTCCTCCTTAGGCAGAATTCGAATTCGTTATCCTTCGATACGAAAGCGACCCGTCGAAGACCCGGGCCATATAAAAGAAGAAACTGGCTAGGAGCATATCGGACCATGCTCATTATAGGGTTCCGAAGCCATTATTACAAATAAATGAACTATAGATGAAAAGAGTACGTTGTTACACTTTTTTCCATGTTTCCCGTACAGAGTAGTTATAAGCATTTTAGTGGCCTATGATTAGAAAAACAGGTATATCCACTATTCCTACTAAACTACTGTAAACTGTAGTACATCAGCAAAAAAGCTTGTCTTCATGGAAATTACGTTCATTTGTTGAGAAACGCAGTTTTTCGGAGATAACTCAAAAACAGTATATCTGTCCATGTTCAAAATAATTTTCCTTGAAATTATTTATTAAGTGTTTACATTCGTTATTTTTTAAAATATTTTTTGAATATACGGATTAGAAAATAAATGGGGGGGTCACAATTTCTGCTTTTATGGAGCGATTATTTCCGAAATTATTCATGTAACCAGAAAAAATGCTCAGAAACCTTAAAGAGCTTTTAAAAGAACTGTCGAAATATGTGCCACACGTTGATGTTTGCTAAAAAAATTTTTTTTCAGCTTCTGTTATATATATGGAGTGGCCCCCTTAGATATATTTATTTTTTTATTTAATTTCTAAACTAAATAGTGACTTACACAAGACACTTATTCTATAAATTTCATCTTGTAGTTTTTGAATAAAATGCTTGTGACATACAGACAGAGGGACGGACGGACGGAAATGATGAAACGATAAGGGTTTCGTTTTTGCCATTTTGGCTCGGAACCCTAAAAAATGATAAAGAAGATAATTTAGTCTGCCCGTCTGGCTATTTTTAATCTCGATTCCACCCGTTCAGGTCACAGGCAACAGGCGCGGCCGACACCTAATTAATTAAAACAACATGTTTTTTTGTGAATAAACATACATTATCACACAATAAATTTCACGTACGTACAGTAGCGCATCGATTGTGTATTCATCCATCTGCAGATCATTTGAGATGTGTATGAAATCGGGACATTTTACATTCTGCTTATATTTCTAATTTAAATCTTATTAAATTTAATTTGTACTTGCTGCTGTGTCATGTCGGAGACGCGACGTTCGTAATTTATCGGGATCCTACATAAGAAAGCTAAACATTTTACTATCCCTGTCAGAGTAATAATTTTTTTCTGACTGTACAAATACGAGGACGGATTTGGTACAGTAGAATGCATTAATCGTATTATACGATTGAATATAATGTTATCGCGGCATCGAGCGAGGTTTCCTTCGGTAGGAGCACCCGGGGCGCGCCCCGCCCGCCCCGCCCGCTTCCGCGAATTTCTTCCGAGCATGCATCACTCAAGGACGTTTTATTCGAATTTTTACTATGCGGATTCCCACGGCCCGTACACAGGGCACGGCAGCAACGGCGCAGCGCGCCCGCGCCCCGCGCCCGCCGCCGCCCCGCGCCGCACATCGTTCGCGAAATTACTTTACATTCTTTTCATTCGGCGAGGAGAATGCGCGTGAAACGGCCCCGCCGGGTACAGCCGGGACAACGCGCGCTCCGCGCCCGCAGCGTGTTAACGCAGCAGCGGCCGCGGTCCACGCGCGCGCGCACGCGCGCCGAATTACGCAGGCCTCGGCGCTACGCGCCGTCGCGCCCGGGCTGGCCCGCCCTGAGACGTTTAGACTCTCAGACAAAACTGTTCGTACCGGGCGAAAACGGCCTCCGCTTAAAACTCCGTATAACGTGTCCGTGCAAACTTTGGTCGTCCCCCTGCATCAGCCGGACTCGAGCTCTGCGCCGGTGCTCGCCCGCCCCTCGGGCCGCGCTCGCGTCGTGCCCGCGTGCGCGTTCCGCGGCGCCGCCCGCTCCCATACACAGAATCGGCTGCTGCGACAGATCAGTGAAGCCGAACAAGTCGCCGACTTTGAAAGGATTCTCGCTACTAATGCGATATTACGAGAGCGGGTGCGGCCGAGGGCCTGCGGGTGACCCAGACAACGCGCGCGCCCTCCACTCGCTTAGCGCCGTCACTCGACTGTATCATTCTTTATTCGCACAGCACGAGCACGCACTGCGCCCGCTAGCTGAGCGCCACCGCGTCGACTCTCCCGCCCCTGCCCCCGCGCCGCGCGTGCCCAGCGTCCTGGACGCGCGCTGGTTCCACGAGCTGACCGACCTCGCCCAGTTTTATGACGAAGACGAAGTTCTACACGATCGACTGCACGCGCTACGTATCGGCGCCGCGCCTACCTGCACGCTTCACGGTGTGACTGCCGCATCGTCATTCGGAACGTATTGTCACGAGTTTGCAAGTAATATAACTTCTAAAACCGTAGAAGAATCTGGGCCGACCGCTGTAGAAGAAGAATGGCCCGACATGAGCGCGTGTCCCGGTGAGTGCGTTTCCGACGAGACACCGCACGCTACCCGAGCGGCCCTAAGCCGGACCGCGGGCCCCGCACCCGCCGCCAGCTCTTCGAGTGCGTCCGCGGACGCCGGAAGAGCGCCCCGCGACGTCGGCCTCGTCATTCGTCTCGCCATGCCTTCCACCGCGGAATCGCCGACTCCTGCCGTGTGACCTCGTTCGACGACTAGACTACCCAGCGGTATCCAATAAGTGTGGCGATACACCGTAGAAATGATCGCATTAGAATCGGAACCGGTATTGGCGCCGCCCACGTCCGCCGGCGCCGGCGCCGTGGACCTCGAGAGGCGCACGGTGACGAGCGGAACTGGCGGCAGCGGCGGAAGCACCGGCTCCGGATCCAGTTCTCAGCGCGTGTTGACACGCTCCAGCGCAATTAGCCAAAAATCGGTGGAGCTGACGGTGCACGGAGAAACCTCCAACAACCCGCTCCATCGCTCTAAGCTGGCGCCGACGCGCTCCTCCTCGGAGACGCAGTCCTCCGGCAAAAAGATTCTCGGATTGAGAAAAACGAAAAATTCGTCTATAGAGTCGACGGTGAGCCTGCCGAACCAGAAGTCTCTGGAAAAACGCACGGGCGCGCTGCGACACCAGCGCGCGGTGGGCGCGAGCACGCACTCGGACGCGGCGCTGGCGGGGCCCGCCATCGACGACCGCAAGGCGCTGCGCGAGGCGCTCTATCAGGGCATTTTTCACCGTCACCGCAGGACTATTTTTGCGGTCGGTTCTTTTCTGCGGATGCTACGAACCAAGACCTCCAACTACGACTCCATCCGTTCCGACTCTGACGAGATTTAGCGGCCCCGCCGCCCCGCGCGCTCGTCGCGCCCCGCGCGCTCCGGCAAGCTTCCTATCGACTCTGCTGTGGTGAAATCGTAATGTTGTAAATACAGTGGTGTGGTGACGGTCACGGTGGGCGGGGCGCGGCAGGCCGCGGCGGGGTCCGTGAACGTGCTCGGAGTGTATTCGTAGATAACTTAGTTACTTGAACTCTATTGTAGAGCGAGTCGATACCGTTTATCGCGTCGTCAACGAAGTTAACTCGTCCCCGAAGACGATGTCACTAAATATTCATTACGTATCCGACCCGAGTTACGATTTGGAGTCGGATACTCGTATCATGAATAAAAATTGTATTTTCAAAGGACTACCAGTGTCGCGTGCCGATCGGCTCTATCCGATGTTAGGGACTTTACGATGTACTGACAATGCTCATGCACGTATATTTCTATTGTTTTCCTCTTAAACAACTGAAGTATTTAAGATGTTTTTCGATGTCTGTGATGTTATTTTAACTTTGAGCTGCTAACGTAAGTACCTAGCCAACGTGCGGCCGTACTCCCATAAACAAGAGCTCGTCCAACGACAATGTTGTCAAACGGCCGGTACTAAGGATAAATGTGTAATTGTAATTCAAAATGAACCGCGTAAATGACCCGAACGAACTGTAACGAAATGTTACAGTTCGCTACAGTTCATTCGTTATATTTGTTGTAAAAAATGAAACGACTTATTAAAGAAACCTATTGGAAAAATGAACTAATACAATTAAAGTCCACTTAATTTTACTTTCTTTGATCGTGTTTTAAGTCAATGACGAATGATTGGCTATGTTATGGTAGTGATGTACGCTCATTTGTCTATTTAATAAACAATTGTACAAGATGCTATTTTTTGTGACCCAATAAAAATTACCTGCCTAGATACACTACATTTATGCAATGTAAAAATATTACGTTATATCTTTGAATTGGATATATGGAACTTGAAATACGGGAGCCCACTTTGTAGATTTGTTTCAAATGTCTATTTTTTTATTTAGCATTAATTAATGTTTATATCAATTTCATTAAACGACGCTTTGTAAAATTACTAGTCTTCAGAAGTATGGAATGATAATACTAAAAATATTTTACTCCTAATTGATATTGTTTTGTAAAGACACGCATCTTCTTTTGTATAATTAATGACGTCATTTTATAATTTTTGAAAATACGGAGACATTGTGGCTACAGGCTGCTACCACAATCATCAGTTATAACTGATAGCCCATACATTCCTTATCGTCAAGGAAATATTTTTATAAATAATTGATAATTTATTGTCCATCGAAATGTCGATGAAGGAATGGCGAAAATGGTTGCAATACAAAAAAAAATATATATCATAATTTTAACGACACTAAAAAAATTGGTTCATAAAGAAATTTTCGTCGTATTTTTGCACGATTTCCGACCTACTTGATTTTATGTTTAATTATATCTCTTTTATAAAACTATATGCCTATATGTTTTCACAATCTTTTAACTAATACTCATCCGGCCATTTCTAATTTTAAGTAGAAAAAAAATGGCGGTCTCACAAATAGTATCCTATGATCTAGATCGTCGATAACAGTATTAGGTATATCTGTTTCATGTCACTAACATTAAAATTAAAACAAAAACACAATGGAGATAGTCACCATTTAGCGAGCACTAACTTGGCGCTTTACTAAAATAAAGTACAATGTAGCCACCTATAATCAAGTTTTTTTTTTTTATATTATATCTTTGTTTTTCATCGTGACATATATTTGCTGCGTAAGCATTACAAATCAAAAAGTTATTTTAATGCAAATCGGAAACCAATTTTTGAACTTCACCTGACATTGAATAGTTCAAAATTTGCCCACCTGCACAGATATTGTCTTATTATTTGTGACGGCACTATTCCTGAATTGACAGTTAGTTTTTTCTGACTTATTTTTTCTGGCTTATAAACTAATATTTGTTTAATCTGATATTTATTGACAGGGAAAACTATTACCATTTCCTTATCGTCTTATAAATTTTATAAATATGAATTTTGTTATTAGTAATAATACTGGAATGCCTTATATGATATTATAAAGAAAAAATAATATGAATAAACATTCTTTAAAGTATTTTTAGTCTTTATTTCAAGTCGAGTAAATGTAAGTAAATACAAATAAGTGTAACAAGTAGGTGAGTACTGATTTTATGAATTTTTAATTCTATTTCATTTGGAAGATAAACTTACCTGTAATATAATAATATTAGTTTCATATTTGTCATGAATGTAGTAATAATATGAAATTTCAATGTTGGCTACACTGAAAAAGGCATATGGTCATGGTTCACAAGACACCAGACATATTTACATTAAATACATAAAGATATATGCAGATGACAATATTCCTTACACTTTATTATACGTTACATACTTTTGAAAGTATGCAACTAATAGGTACACATTGTAGCTACCTCCTCTCCGGCCCAGTCGTTATCTTGTACAATAACAATTCCATATTTATTGTCAAATACATTTCCTCCAGCATTGAATTTAAGTATTTATTTCGTGGAATAATAAAGCGAGTTCCTTCTCCGTCATTAAAAATCCATTGTGTGGTCACGCGACTTTGGAAAAATTCGATAAGTGACCCAAGGTTACGTCGATTCCACACAAATATAATCAAAGTACAATAATTCGTCCCGACGTTATTCAAGTACAATAATTCGTCCCGTCGAATTACGTCGTTGATGTAATCTGTCGTCTTATCGTGATTTCTTTGTTTGCATTTTAATACAACAGACTCGCTTTTATGGAGAGCATGCACGACACAGAGCGTAATGACATACAGCCATAGACGCAGATATAGAAATGTATTTAGAATTGCGTATGATCCACCAATATCTATAATTTCAAATCTACTACCTTTTTTATTCTGCCTTTGAATAATATTGAAGATCCTCACACAATTACCCCCGAAAACTTCAGCGAGCTGTCGCCAGATTGCGCTTCGATCGAAATCGAAGTATTCAAGTCGCCCGTTATCATGTTATGTTATTTCCACGAGTGGCTCAGTGGTTCGATTTAGTTTCACAACGAAGCTTAGCGTTCGCAGGAAGCTTCCTCGATACGCACGCTTTCTTTGTTTTCTCGACGATTTTCGTAAACATCTAACTAGTCTAAAGGTACGATAACTGAAATTAGTCTGATTTGAACTTAAGTTAAATTTGATTTTCACCAATCCATCGATAATGTTTATAGTCGCTTAAACACTTTGTCCCACCGATCGTTGTCGACTTAACACAACACAGCAAAATTCAAAGATCACGAACAAACATAACACGCCGAATGAAGTAGAAAATTAAGTTACATTTTGCAACAATAAGTTTCTATTAAATTGCAGTACGGTAATTGATGCACTTTCGAAATGAAAATGTATGCAATTTTTCTATATCTCCTCTCTACAATTTACAATCATTCCTTAATGAAGTGTCGAGTTATTGTCGTGAAAATGTAGTGAAAATTTTTTTGAATTACAACCATCCATCTCCATCGATGCTTGTGGAATATTGAAGGTAACAGAGGGGCTAAAAACTAACTTAAAAAAAATAAGGGTTTAAAACTAACTACATAATTGTCATATAATATTAGCCAAATTGAATAAAGAAGAAAATTATCGAATGTGTATGAAACAGACGCGTGTGCTAAATTTTATGTAAATAACAAAAAAAGAAAACTAACAAATTTTTATTTTATTCTATTAAATAAATTTTCTTGTTATACGAACAAAAAGATGGATGGCATATATTAAATATTATATGAGATAAAGACGGATTAGTTTTTATTTTACGAGTGTATACTTAGCTTATTTTCTATGTTACCGGCTACCTTTTTATTATTACAGAGTACTTACATCAATGCGTAATACAGATGTTGCGTAAAGAGAAATCACGCAAGGCAAAAGCAAGTAGTACATGACTATTCTAAACGAAAAATAATCTGATATGCTTGGGAAAAAAATCATTTTTCTTTTTTTTTGTAATCGTATAGGCTGATGGATTGATTGAATAAAAAATGTATTTCACTCAACCGTGATGGATAAAAGTGCATTCTTGAATAAAAGTGCACGTTGTTTATGGAAGTACGGTCACCGATTTGCCAATTGGTTTGTGGCAGTCTCCTGACATTCAGTGCGGGCATGCGCACATCGAGATTTACTCGTGACGCATGCATGTGTGCGTACAGTACAGCGCACGAAACTCTGCTACTGTGAAATGCCTGCGAATTGTCTAACACGCAGGTATAACGCTCCCCGACCCTTCCTTCTCCTCCCCCGCGTTCCTGTTCTACGCCGTTGCGACGCTTTCGTGACTAACTTCACAGCGGCAGAGTTTCGTGCGTTGTACTGTACGTCGACAGAACGCAGTCAATGCCGCCCTCCGGCCATGAAACGTGGGAACGGGAGCTGTTCAGTGAGAGAGCGCTCTCTTTTGCACTCATTTGCCTTAGAAAACTGCATAGCGATGCATCAGATCGGGCATGCGTGCACTAAGTGCGAACAAGAAAGCAATCCTTCTACCCCGTTCCCATGTTTTATTGTCGCGATCGCCTTGAGCGTTGGCTTATGATTGTATAAAATTACTATACACTTTAGAAGCGGTCATTGATTGATATACTGAAATCATAATTTGATGAAACAGAGAACACCCTTAGTCAATTTATGTAGCTGAAACTATAGTCACCGCGCCGTGAGCAAGGGCGGATCCGGCCTTCAAGTCGGCTGGATCTCATAATCGAGGTCCAGTAGGAACAGGCTCCAATTCGATTACTAAGACAAAGACACAGCCCGTGGGGGGGTCATGATCCTAGTCCGCCCCCCCCCCTTCCCTGGATCCGCCCCTGTCCGAGAACTGTAATTAAACAAGATGGTTGCGCGTTGAAAAGGCCAATTTTATTATTATTCCGAATTGTATTTTTTTATATTTTGAAATTGTAATATTAGTATTTATTCGAAATACCGGAATACGTCTCGATTTCGAATAAACGTGATCGCGTACACATCGACGATATTATGCCAGTTGGTCGAATGACGTCTGTATTTCTAATATGTTTCTATCTGTCAAAACTACGTTAAGATGAAACTCGATACGAAAATTGTTGTATTTACTTCGATTTCAAGACGTATTAGGTACCCATATACATTAATATATTATTATATAGTATATATTATTGCAATATTCTGGTTGTATATTAATGTACGATTATTTGCTGTATGCGTTCGTAATCGCCATGTTGGAGTCTAGAATGCGGCATTAGAAAAAGCTTCCCTGATCTTATAATTGAAGGAAATTATGTTGTAGGGGCGTATTTAGTCGTAAAGAATTTCATAATAAAATATTGCCAGAAAAATCTTGTTGCCGTTAGAAATGTTATGAAAAACAAAATATATAGTAATATTGATTTCAGTTTGAATCAGCTCATCTATTCGGTTATTGCAGTGAATGTTAAAAAATAGAGTTTTGAAATCAAAATATAAACCTTATCTTCTATGTATACGATTCTTTTAATACATGTGATTATCTATAATTGAACTCCTAAACGATTGGATCAATTACATTGAAATTTTTTTGTGTGTTTGAGTAAGTTCCTGGATGGTTTAAATTTACAATCGGATTCAGTAGATGGCTCTGCGATCGGGTTCTCGGATTTTGTTTTATGACGAAATTTTTTTTGACATATCAGAATATATACTTAACCCCAAAGTTTCACCCCCACCATTCCAGAATGTTTTTAAAATAAAAAAAGGGGCAATTGACCTGTAAAATTCTGAGAAGCTCATGAATAATTGTCCTTCTGAAAATAATACATGTGATATGCATCAATAGATACGCAAGTCACTTGTGTTAGCTTGACGTTATTTTGACATTTCATTATGTTCTCTGTGTCGCTGTGCCATTTAACACAATTGTGTGTATATCGTGTGTATTATTCATTGACAAAACATATTGAAATAACGTTTTAAATATTAAATGAAGTGTATTTTTAAACACATCCATTGTGCAAATGTGTAAGGTGCAGTATTGAAGAGAATATCTTGTGATTTTCTGCGAATATCAATCACGATCATTTGCATTCAATCACAATCAAGGTAACTCCCAACGTTTATTTTCAGTACTTATTTGTGTCAATAATTCTATATAGTTTAGGGGATGTTGGTTGAAATATCTCATCGGAGATGAACAATATGTAAGTTTCTTCAACAAATGATGACAGGTAAAAAAAATAAAATATAAGTTAGTTACGTTAGTTTATAAGTTGTGTGTTAATTAAAGAACAATGTCAGATCTCCGTGGACAAGAAGCGATTATTAGTCGAAATACACGGAAATCACGAACAATCCACAGCCGGCAGTTAAAGAGAATGGACAATGCAAATTTATGAGACCACGTTGCAAACACACGTGCAAATGAAAGTCGAGAACAGTGCAACGAACGCTTTCGAGCTAAGGCAACGAGACAAAGGCAGGCGCGTCAACGAGCCACCGACGCACACAGGGCACGTGAGCGAGAGCAGAGAATGCATCGTGCATCGACAGGTGCATCACTTGTCCGCCTTGCTTTACAAACACCAAATGTCGTCCGAATATGGCGCGAGGATTGAACAACGTGAGAGAACGAGGAGTTGCCCTTATTTTTTAAATTCTCATTTAGTTTTTGGGCAACAGCATATCACACGATGACGACGCAAAAACGTTGAGATGTCAAATTTAATGTCAAATGGCATTTAGTAAGTAATTTTTCGAAAAAAAACCTTTTCTGAATCCACTATTAGAGGGCGAGCTAACGTTAGGGCATGACAACATTTGTCGGATCCGCTATTTTAATAGTCATAAACGTCGCAGTCGGTTAATAATAAATTCATAATATACCGTACTATGATGTGCTACTCCCAAAATCAAATGCACACGAGGAGGAATCTAATATAAAAAAAAATATTCATAAACTATTTAAAGTTAATAGCGACAATATTTTTCTGGCAATTTTTACATTATTTAATTATTTATTAGATGAGGGTAGGTTTTCCTCACTCTAGATTCTTGGCTATTTAGTGATGACCGGTGCACCGCTCTGTGCCGTCGGTGCCCGCAGGTTAAAACAAAAATAGTGATATTTTCATTCGATCTTTATTTAATAATATAAACGAAATATCGATGTTGTTATCGATATGGCGCACGTCATAAGCTAGTGTTGTATGCGCACGCTCGACGACGTCGATAGTGGGCAAGTTGTTGAACGCCATCTATCTCGCAACTAGATAAATTGTCTATGACAAGAAGTCGGAAGCGTATATGGTGTTCCTTGTACGTTTCACTTAAGGTGTCAGTTTCCTGTTTCTATTAAGGTGATGCACGCTGAAAGGAGACGTTTCACGAATGTATGGAGCTCCGCCCCGCGTTTTGTATGCTTGTACTTTAAAAACGTCGTTATTAAACAAATATGTTCCATAATTTTGACGTATTTTAGCTTTTTTCTTGTACAAAAGCATTAAACACATACATCATAAGCAATTCTTAATTTAAAAAATACAGTCGGCGTCAATGACATATAATTTGAATTTGTTAGTTTGTCATTATCTGTTATTCATAGTAATTTTTATATTTTTGTTTATTTATCAATTATTACATTATGAATTATATTCATGTATTTCTCTCGACAAAATATATGATATGCTATTTAATTTCATTTGCGATTGACAGTTAGTTAACCAATACTTAGCATGGAATGAACTCCTATTGAGATACTCGTCAACCGTTTTTTTTTAAACAAAATATTGCTTTGTACAAAAAAAAAAAATCTAAAAATATTTCGATTTTAATTTTTCTGTTATTCTTTTCCATTTCATAAAAGTGTACAAAGCGCAGGCCGGATTTGAAATATCTCCTTTGTGCTCCAGCAATAGACAAATACTTATGTCATAATTATATTGTATTACTGCAGGGAGAGATACGTTTATCTTACGACAATGTTAAAGTCTTCGGCCACTCCCTATTCAATCCGATGTAATTACATTCGGTGCGAGATGTCAAGCTAATGTTGCATTCATACATACTTTGATTATATCTAATGAAGATATCAAAATAATTTAGAGACGTTTCATATTTGTATAAATGGTAGTTATATATTTAGATGTGCATAAAAACTAAGAAAAAAAAAAACTGGTGCCATAATTTGTATTTCACACAGATCGGGGTCCTACTACGCTGTCGAAATATAACGGCACGGGGATCTCGAAGTATGAAACGCTTTCGTAAAAAATAGAGAGCTTAACTCGTTATACGTAGAAAACGAAAACCAATTTTGTACAGAGTTTTGTATTTTTTCCTTTGCTGTAGTTTTTAGTATATTCGGATGCGGTAGCGTCAGCAACGGCGGATTGTGACTTTAGAACACTAGTTTGATAATAATCTCTATTAGAAAAAATGGCAGTATGATATATATCGCATATTAATCGAAATATAGCATCATTATCATAGATGTGTAAAAAATAGAAGATGCACAATTGCCTGCTATTTCAACATCGAAAAATAGCTCAAAGTGTACATGATGTCTCTGCCTGTCACAGTTTACGATACCATTTTGCTGTGCCAAAGAAAAAGAAGGGACGAAGCATTATTATGATCTGACATTTCGGTTGAAATGTCAAATCATAATAACATAAAAGAAGGTCCATTTTTAAATTCAAAATGAACAAATAACGATTATTTTATAAGTGGGAGACATTAAGTCCTATTTTTTTACAATTTACACGTGCTGTTCTAAAAGGAGTCAAGGGAGTGCTTTAATTTTATTTTAAATCTTTATAATTGATTTTAGTTGAATGTTTGAAAAGAATCATAGGATACATTTCTTCATAATAAAGCTTAATATAGTAATAAACTAAGATGAAATTACCAATAAAAAATTATATTCAATAATTAAATTGAAACCTTTAATTTCAAAATGTCGGTGAATATATATGAAAGAACTTGATAATTTCTAAAGTGTATAGATTATAGTAATATAAAACTTTCTTATTATTTATATAATAAAATGAGTTGAGATGATTCACTAAACATTAACAAATTTTTGATGAACACAAATAATTCTTATATATAATTTACGAAAAAACGAATTCCTATATAATAAAAATATATTTTTTTAAATAGGATTAATATATTGTATGATTTCCTTTTACATGTAATTTTAATATTTGTATAAATATAAAACAAGTAAAAAATTAAAGCGGCGACTCCATTAATATAAGAACAGAGTCTCTATTGTTAAGGGACCGAATAATGTGACTACGCAAGAAATACGAGACCCGTGTTGCTTAGGTCTATTTCTTTTAAGTCGGTTTATAGCTCGGATTTTGTTGCTACTTTAAATGAATAAATAGAAAATACTCATCGAGTACTCATTATAATACGTGATTGAGCTCCTTTTATAAACAAACAAAATTTTGCTTATCGAAAATAAGAGATACCATCCTTTTTCATAGCTTTTTGCGTGTTATATTTGCATTTTTTAACAGAACACTTCGACGTCATAACGGAAGGTGCGACAAAACTACAGAGATGCAATGAGTGCTCAACTGTCTGTTTTAGCACTCATTTATTGCGGCGCGGGAGTGTGCATTTTCTCTTTGTTTATAGATCAATGGTCGGTATAATATATGCACTCTGCAATCTGACGTAGAAGTCCTGGAAGATTTTGAGTGCTATTTGTTTATTGTATTGCTTGGAAACAAGTTTATTATATTTACTTGTTGAACAATTTCAGTATTGTACCACAGTTATTAAACATTTGATCAGTTTTGTGACGGCATATTTTGTAATGAAAAATCAAATTCACCCTACATGAACGTATCATGAAGGACAAGGAATCATAAGTAATTTGTCATATTTTAAAAATTAAATGGAAACATTCAAAAGAAAAAAAAATAGATTGCATCAACCAAGGACCAAATCTGGCGTGTCTCAGGAAACCGTTTAACTACTACACCATCGACAGCCGCTGCTGATCGGTTGAATTCAATGTGGTAAAAATAAATCGCACTTCAATTTAAGGGACACTGGGTGGGGCATAAGATATATGTTTGTTGGAAAAACATAATAAACATATATTAAAAACTAAAATGTATTATATTGATTTGTTTTTGTGAAGAGTTCATCCTAGATATTTAAGTTATACAAAGGGTCGTCGGGAATTATTTTAATTGAAGTGATAGGTCTTCAACTGACCTTACGATTCACACAAATCAATTTTCAATTCAATTCACTTTCCAATATGTGAACTCTTTGTAATACACATTCAATGAGTGCAATCTCAACTCATTGCTTTGGTATGATGTATTTTCTGTTTATAATAAAATATATTAAACATAATTTTTATTTAATACTATTACATATATTGAGTATAAATATAATTTTTTTAAATATATTTTTTACGTATCCTTATAAAGTTCCACATGAATTTTCTTTATAGCAAATCCAAATTAATGTATTTTTTTTTTTAAATCACGTCACATGTAATTAGTGTGTAACACAAATTCTGTCCGATATTAAAAAAAAAAGCATGTACACGATAATTTGTTGGAATATTTTTTTTTTGTAAAATTTGTCAATTCCCTAATTCGTCAAAATGAAAGAAAGCAACGATACATCCAACACTGTTGTATGTGTTTGTAATTTTATCGCCTGCCGATCAACGCAGCCCATGTCGCGTGCGGACAACTAAGTATGCGTGCGTTTGGAAGATGTAGAGCTGAAAGGCCGCTGCTCAGGTAAGTTTAAGGCAGTTTTCGGGCAATTTCCATTTCTGATCTTTCTTTCGATATTTTTTTTCATTTATCACATAAATATGACCTTACTTAAATTGTCAATGCCACCACTAAGTATTAGACAGGGTTTTTGTTACATGTCGTGTGCCGTGTCTGTAAATATGTTAAATATAACATAGAATATACTTTTTAATTAGCTCTCCCGTTTTGTACCGCATTATTCGCGGTATTCCATATTTTGCCCTTTCTACTTTTGCGGTCGCTTTTTTGCGGTAGCTGTCATCTGGTAAAAAATTTTCGCACAAACCGCAGTTGCTGACCGCCAATAGGCCGAAAGGAAAAACCGCAATACCTAAGCGAGGAGCTTGCGGACGACACGCCGTAATTTATGTTATAATTATTAAATTCTAAAATTGCAGCCGAAATAAAGAGATTTATTAAAATTAATGTACATTTTAATGTAATATTGTAACATTGCAATCCGTTTTAATTGATCCGCGCGACTAAGCGATGTCGCTACGAAAAAACCTTTCTCGACAGATTACGCCATTTCTAAGCTTTTTGTTAACATCCTTGCTTCTTTCGTATAAGAAATAGAAAGAAAAGTGAACTTTTCACGTACTCACTTCTATTCTATTGAGTTATATTCTATTGAGGAATATTCTATTGAGTTATTCTAAAAAAAATGTCTTGTATTTTTTATAGATGACGTTGTATTGCCTTCGAATGGATGTCGAGAAATGTTTGAAAAATAAATTTCAAGAACCTTTTTTTTTTAAGTTAATTAAGATTCTACTGAATATTTCTCGTGGAATTTCTTAGACTAGAACCAGTGAAACGCGCGAACGGAGACAAACATTTATGTTATTTTATTAATTCGTTTTTAGATATTTTCTTTTAATTTCGTCGTAGCGATTTAAAGCGAGCTCCTTTAATGTTGTTACAGGAATTTTGAAAATTTTATGCACTCTTTTTATAATGTTTTTTACATCAAGAAGTTGTAATAACGCTTTTTGTGATGGTTTTTTCTTAAATATACATTGAAACTTGTATGTGGAAATAGAGTTATACACTTATATCACGAGCTTCGTAATATTAAATTTTATAATATAATTATTTGTGATAGTTATTATAGTTATTATTTAAATAATTGTTACTCGTTTAATTTTGTTATGTCCATTTTAAGAGATTCAAAAACGACAAACCCTACAACTCCAATTCGGTGGCCAGTCTAAGGCCAAGTGTTCATTGAACCATAATACTTCAATTAGATCGAAATACAGTGTTTTTGTGTTAATTATTTTATTACTTTTATGCAGTAGATTATTTAGGGAAAACATTTAGACGAATTGTTCCACAATTGTATTGTAGTAATTACCATGGACAATGGTATTTATTTTGAACTTTGTGTACCACATAACCACCATTTGACGCTGTCATGTGTAATATTATGAATCTCTGAAAATGAACTATACACTTATAGGTATACGTCGTTTTGATAAGGTTGTCATATTGTGTAAAAAAAATTAACCCATTTAGCAATTTATTTCATTACGTTGTTAATTGTTGCTTAGTGTTAAGTATTTTTAAAATTATTCATGAATCTTAAGTAAACCGAATGGAGGTTAGCTTGTGTCTTTTTATTTACTTTCATCTATTTCTGTGCTGGATCGTTCATGTGTTACGCAATAAGCAAAAAAATATAGAGTTTTTTTTTTCCTTAGACACGACACAGCGCTCTATATGTCTCTCAATACAAATTAGTCTATGTCTACCATAGACATACGTATGTGTCTACCAAAGATATATCTACCATAGCATACGCATACGCAATGTGAAAGTGCCGACGTCAATGATCCCTACCCAGCGGGGGTATAATTGTTATTCAGTTACGAACGCAACGACATAATTTCCTTGCGCGTCACATCGTCATTATTTTGTTTGTATAAATAAATTTTTCTTATGACACATAGAGAAATCATTCTTTCGATGTATGTTTTTTCAAACGCTGCAAGATTATTCATGGTTGTTTGCATTTGTCGATGACTCAGCGCCATTTTTATTCACATTTTTTTTAATTACTGCATAATCTAATATCGACATCAATGGCTCTTTAAATACATTTGGTTTGTAACAAAGAAAATTATTTTATTAATGTTTTAGACGTGAACGTAAACAATATGCGGGCAGAGCATTGTTGAGTGACGTGCGAAGTTGTTGCACAGCGACAAATTATGTGTGCTTGAATGTACGGAGGGTGACCATTGACGGTGTAATGACAATCGGCGGATTTGTTTAAGTGTGACGCAGTGTGTTTAGGGCTCGTAGGTATTAGTCAGAGCTGACTTATTTTAGGTGGCGACAATCGTTGCTTAGCAATAAATACTCCATTCGCTTATTTTTTTAGTCCTTGATTTTAGTTTTTCCAAGGACAAAATTATTTACAGTTGCAAATACTATGTCCATAGACTGTAGAAAATTGGAGCTACATTCGATAAGTTCATGGCAATCATTCGAAGGACATTTATTTGAAATTTTACACAAAATCGGTGTCTTTAATATAATTGCTACCTACAATGGATTCAATTTACAAAAGCGTTTTGATAATTCGAATAATTAATTTTGAACCAAGGATGGGAAATATATCTAGTCGCACATAGCATTATTCATGTGATTAGCTGAAGCAGTGCATGATACAGGGCTACGCAGGCACTTTCTGGATAAAGTTGGAATAGTTTTTTTCTGAAATTGAGTGCAATATCAACAACTTGCGTCTGGTCGAATTGATGGTGTAACAATGAAATGAGCATACGCTAGTTCAATTAGATTAGTGCAATAGTTTTGCTGATAGCCTTACTGGGTGTAAATGTATGTTTGTGGCCAGTACATTCTATAACACGCTGACTTATATTCGGGGGACGTCAATTGTTGCTTAGCATTAATCCTTCAGTCTATTTTTACTACCAGTTTCCAAATATAGCCTACGAAGCCCTGGCGTGTCTGATTCTATTATAACATAATACATGAACGATCTTTTAATGCCGATCGATTGTTATGATTTACGTATTAAGAGATTGTATAATTTCGCTAGGAAAAAAAGAGAAAATCAAAAATGTCCGACGTGAACAGAATGGAACATAAGACTGCCTTACATTAAAAATTTTTAAAGATTAGCGAAAATGAATTTCGTTTTTGTGCAATGTTTACATGAAATAAATACATACGAAAATTGTGTTTTTTTTTTGTCTGTTATTGCAATAATTCTATAATTGTTGCTTTATTTCCCACATTAGGCCATCCACTTGTATTGAAACGGAATATTTTTATGGGTGTATAAAAGTAAAATGAAATCTGATAACAAGAATATGAATTTAAATCAGTTAAACTACGACAAAGCAATTGACTATCAAAGATATTTTGCCATACTTATCTTTCTTACAAAATGTGCGAAAGGAAATTTCACATATACTTTATATCACTATTAAGGTTTCATCTCAATATCTTTTAGTACAATAATCACTGTTTATAGTAGAAAAAAAACAATGTTATTAGATCTAGGTAGCTTCTTTATCTAATAGTTAATCTAAAACATTCATATCTTAATATTTCTGTTATTGGAAAAATCATGTATTTACGAGTATGTCACTTTTTCTAAAAGCAAGTTATTAAATTAAAAATTAAAAGAAATGAGCAATTCTTTCGTCACCTTATTAGTCTGTCTACTGCGATAAAACTCAAAAACTGTCAGACGGATTTTCCATGAGTTTGTTTGTTAATGTTCCATATCAAGTAATAAGGAAGGTTGTAAATTATATGAGCTTTGAACGTAATAAATGTTTTGATGTAAGCAAAAACAATTACATCTCTGAAACACTATACCATTGTTTATAACTTTTATTAAAGGTGTTCCTTGCGGTATAACTTAAAAATTAAACCTAATTTTTATGTAGTTTTAACTATCATAGGTAACAATTTATAAGGAATTTAGGGGACAAATACAAAATCAAATTTTTAATAGGATTGAACCGAAAACGGCACTTGGAACAGGATCTGTATCGATATGGTAAGAAGCGTACGTAAAATATGTACATACATGAAAAGTATATATCATGGAACGTACTTAAAAATAAGCAAATGAAAATATAAATTAGAGCGAGAAATATTAAAATTTTTAATAGGCACCTACCTACCACTTTGTTGCGCAAACGTAAAGTGATTACCCGACAGTGTTTGCCTACAGTATCGTGACGGGTGATTATTTAGACTTAATAACTCTAAATCGTCGTTTTAATGCCGAAATAGCTCAATCAATAAAACGGTTGAAGACGGCCATACAGAATTACAGATGAAGGATGTGCCTTAGCTGTATTAAATATTACAAACAATCGATTGATGTGAGTATGTATGGTGTGAGTAGGTTATTTATAATAAAATTTGAAGTATCCATGGACAATAATTTTTTTCATTTGCAACTAAAAACACTTGACAGTCCTTGATTTTTCTCTATAATTTTATAGATCGAAACCGATAAAGTTTTTAGTAAAAATTGGAGATATGGCTTAAACAAATTATTGATTTTTTTGAACATGTAACAATAAAACGATTGTGAACCTTTAAATATAAACTATATCTACTCTTGTTTAGTCCTAAAATAAATATCTAAACCACTCTTCGGACGAAACATAGTAAAGCTATTTCTGACAAAACAATTATGGTGAAAAGAATACTTATATTGGTAAAGGTAATAAATTTACTAACATTTTTTACTTTAATTAATTAACATTAACAAGAATTAATGTACATATTTTTTAAACGAATAACGTTTTAAATATGGATAAAATTATCTTCGTAATATATTATTCACAACTTTTCATGATATGATTATACATTCAATTCATAATTAAATAAAACATATTTATTAAATTATATAATAAAATTTGTTAGTCGCGGTAGGCAAATTTAATTTATAGAAATAGTTTTTTTTTCTTCAATTTGAAATTTAAAATATCTTTATTTCGTAGGTCATTATATAAGACTTCAAATACGCCACTATATTTTATGAATTTACCACCCTAAAAGCAGGTTTCCTTCAACCAGAACGAACAAGAAATTTGAGGGTGGCCCTTGCCTAATCGCGTCACATACACAACCATAATCAAATAAAAAATTATCACAGAAAGTAAATTGGATAAAAAGTCGACCTGGTTATGTCCATGGATATTTGTACAATTAATATATAGAAATTTTACAATCCCATGCATTTGCTTAATAATTATATAAAATTAATTTTAATGAAGACTTAAATGGGACCTCATTACACATGCGCATACTAAGTCTTTTAAATTTGTTGGTAGTGTCAACAGATAAACGGTGGTAATTTATTACCAGTATTGAGTTTACGGTAACCATAGTTTTTTGTTTTGAAATTTAAATTTTGTAGCTTTTTGAAAGTCTGAGTTAAGGTACCGATTTACTTGAATATAATACGAGGTACTCGAGCTCCTAGGTTGTAAATCCCAAGAACGAGCGGATGCTGCATCAAGAAAATTCTATAAATATCATTGGATACATCAATGATAACTACACGCCGTGTGCCTCAGAAGATGCCAGGTGTCATCGGGCTATGGAATTAGTCAAACTAGTGCAGCTGTTTCGATATCTGATAAAGTCTGCATCTTGTTAATATCTCAATATTTTCGCCAACTAACTAATGGGAAGTTATTTATATAGAGTAATAGCACAGAATACATGTACATATATAGATTTTAGATAATGTTAAACACAATGTCTTCATATCTATCTCTCTGTTTGTGTCCTTATAGCCGGAAAACCGCTAATGAGACTACAGATTTTTTTCACTATAAAAATATATTTTGTGGTCAGATATCATTATTGGTACGTTGAATAGCCTAGGGTAGCAACATTTTCAGCGATACGTTAGAAGGAAAATAGTGGCTCAGTACGTAAACCCTTCACAGCGATGGTGATGCACGACATTGTCGTATATCTATAGGTAGGTATGCTATGTTGATATCACATACGCTAAGCACACAAAACGACATCAGCTTTTGCTCCACGGCTCAGTCGCGTGGTTTTACAATAAATTCTCTCATCTTCTATGACTCCATTTTCAATAGGTAAGTTTTATTGCGAGACGTGTATATGCCAACGTAATGTATTATCAGAACGCAGAGCGGTATCGGCATTGGGATCGAGAGCGGGACCGCGATCAGGATCGTGATTCAAAGTGTCATCGCTCGAAATAAAAGATTAAGGAGTTTGTTCTATGTTTCTTCTATGGGCGGAACCGTGCCGTAAGCATATATACATATATATAATCTATATCTAATATATATATATATATATATATATAATGAAAATAGGTTGTCTTTGTTCGCCAATCACGTAAAAACTACTGAACGTATAGACATGGGACTGGGACCATTCGATGCGGGATGATTTGTAGATGGTTTTAGGCTACTCATTTTTAGAATTCCGTTAATCCTTCGCCATTTTATTTATAATAAAAATTACCCAGCGAAGCGGGCGGGTCGGCTAGTACTTAATACAATAATTTCCTACAAAAATATTTCCGGATTATATATGATATATGAATGATTATATATCAATTCCGGATTCATGTTTTATATTTGGCAGCACGAATTTCACACGCAATTATTTGTTTTCATTTAAATAAGAGGTAGTTTATTTGCCGTAAAGTTTCTCTACTCAGCCATGCTGATATTTTCGTTAACGCGCTAATGCCTTGTAAGTTTGAATGACGATGATCAGCAAAAAGTTTATGAATATCCCTGAAGAGGCTGGATAAATCGTTTACATAGCCTAAAATATATCCCACTAAGGATGGATCCTTGAAGATCTATTCAAAAACTTAAAACGATTAAGTACATTTAGTAATGACGTCAAAATTGGGTACGTCAGGGTGAAAAGGTCTTCCGCCGCGCGTCCATGGTTTACTTAATGTTCTGCTCCAAGCCAAGCTCTATCTACCCGTGATAATCGCATTAAAAAATTCATGCAACAGCTTCAGAGACGTGTACGAGCAGACAGGTGGACAGGAATTAAAAAAAATATCATTGTCTCTCATATTTCCTTTCTCCTATCGTCCGTTGTCCATTTTTCATACATACCTTCAATGTACTGGCGCGGTCATTCTGTAAGCTTAAAATCGCTCGGTCGATATAGTTGTGACGTCAAAACTACGTCAGGACGAGGAGATTTCCCGCCGCGTGCCGTCGGTATACGTAATCTTGACGTCATAACGAAATCGACTGAGCGGTTTTAAGTTTACAGACGGAAGTATCGTGCTGACATACCGGGTACAGTTTTTTTTATGATCTACACATATATTATGATAAAATCGTAAGGAAGCCAATCTCTACATTAAATATCTATCGTAAAAAGTAAAGAGTATTCATACTACATAATTAATACAGGCAACGAAGCAGCTCCTGTTTAAAATCTTTGTCTGTTGGTTTGCTCAAACATCACTCGAAAACTAACGGATTTAAGCAAAGTTTTTGTGTTATATTAGCAGTAATCTAATGCTTAACTTGGTACATTATCACGCTACATTACCTAGGGGCTAAAAAGAGATCAGATTAAAAATTTTCCCTCTTTTTAATTTGAAATACCTACTGAATATATTTGGGCAAATGCTACCCACCTACTGTTGCACTTTTTGATAGTGCGAGTGTCACACAGAAAAAAATATTCAACTATCCATAAAGTTCTTATTTTTAAAAATCAATACAATTCATGATAAATATGATATCTTGCTATAGACATTGTGGTATTGAAGAATACCAAGACATTAGACTTAAAATTTACTATCGACGATGAAAGACAACAAAAAGATGAAGGACGGCTTTCATCTTTTAAAAACCTTGGTAACGTTTATAACCACCATGCGAACAAAGTCATGAACAACAGCTAGTAATATAATATAGATTTGATTTTCTCAAGCATCAGGAATGTCTGTCGAAGTCTTTTAGATCAGCATTGTGTAAAAACCCTCCGAAAATTGTTTTATACAATACATTATTTTCACACTCTTCACAAAAAATAACTATTTAATAAATAAATTCAATAAATCGTCTACGACGACTGCCAAAATTTAATGCGAGTCTGCAGCGATAGATACTATCGCGAGGAAAAAAATTAATTATTATATACATCTGATAAATATTATTATAAATATTTCTTGTTATAATCAAATTTGAAATAATATTTTTCTGACATTTTATTCCTGCAATATCAACAACTTCAAATACTTTTTCTTTATCCACTGGTTTTTTTAAGCGGGAGCCATCTCGACATTCGACTAATTAACAGCGAATGACATTTTAATATTCAACGAGAATATCAAAAGACTTAAAAGCGATCTGAGATTACCAATTTTTCTTGACGATCAGACAGAGATTGAAGAGCTTTCATCGTTAAGATTGCCATGTAAAAAAAATTATGAAAGAAATCAGCAAAGGATTTATCGTCTCTTCGTACACGCGAACGCGTAGATACATATTTTTTTGTATCAGGTTTTGATTAGACTCTTTCAGGACTTGGACCCCAAGTCCTGCTTGCCGATAACGAGTATCAACCCCCACATTTTATGTAAGCAGTGGGAAACCGATGTATTGTGTAAAACATTGTTTAAACTACAAAAGAAAATACAAATAACAATAAGTAAAAGAAATATTCCCGCTTCATTAGTTAATATAATGTAAGCAATTGCTAGTAAAAATAATGATATAATTTTGCAAATATACTATATATCACAAATTCAATTCGTCTCAGTATAAAATGTACTTAAAATACATAATAATTAATCAAGTTCGCAGTAGTAATGTTGATATGAAAATATATCTTCAAAATTTTGTAAATAGTCTTTTTCCATCTTTAATTGCAAACTAATGCATCATTTTTAATTTCGCTTCCTGGACAAAGACAAAGCAAACGCACCAATAAATTGAAGTACTATATATAGTACTTCAATTTATTGGTGCATTATTATCGTGCATATTAGCTTATCATACAGTACTCTATTAATGGGAATAATAATTAATGGGAAAAGCTGTATTTGAATTTCAGGGAATTTCCTAACTACCATTCAGCCAGCGGCGAAACAATCACCTAATAGCGAAATAATTGCCTACGTCATGATAATTTCGCTATATTTAGCGCAGAGACGAAGACATCGATATTCAAAGAGCCGTTGCAGCGATTCGATATTCCTAGTGCGATCTGACATACCCAAGGTGGTGATATGGAACATTCTTCAAAGCGAAGCCTATTCGGGCCGTTCAAGAGATACCACTATTTACGGTAATGTGTATGCAACGTTAATGTGTTCGGCAGTCTGTAGGCGTTACAGGGGTTACTCTTGACGATCATCGTATATTTCTGTACCTATCTATCCTTACAAACTATAGCGTTTATAATACCTATAATACACATATTGGTGAGATCATCATAAAAAATACTTAGTTCCAATTTACAAACATTAAACAATATAATTGTTCGAACACTTATAAGTTGAGAATAGCTGGACCGATTTTCATTTTTAATTTGTTGGATTTGTCTCCGTTCCGAATAGCAAAATAATAGAAAAATGTTTAAAAATTGACAAAAAAATAAAACGCTTTCTATCATCATGATCACAATTTTCCATCACCACGCGGGTGAAACCGCGGGGCGCAGCTAGTTAACTATAATTCCAGCTTAGTACAGTACAACGCACGGAACTTTGCCGCTGTGAACATCGCCAGGAAAGCGTTGCAATGGCGTAAAACCAGAACGGGACGAAGAAGAAGGAAGGGTCGGGGAGTGCAATACCTGCGCAGTATATCACTCGCAGCTAATTCAGAGCGGCACAGTTTCGTGCGTTGTACTGTACCACGCAGCTTTTATAAGTTCATGAGTGATTTAGAGCTTGAACTGGATTTATTCACGAAAACATAAATAAGGATAGATAGTTATCCCTTTAAGAATTCTTTCATAGACTGGAAACTGTGAACCATATTTTTAAAAAATTCTTCCCAGATACAGAACGTAAATACAGCAACAGATATTGTCATAATCTTCATTACAAATGTTGTGTAACATAAGTATATTTATTTGTCAAAAATAGGTGAACAAAGCATACCTATCTAAGCAAAGGACAAAATTTTGCATGACGACGGACTATATATACGACGGCTTAACAACCTGTGAGGATGAAATTTTAATAAGCTGTTGTAAATAAATTTTCGTGTTTTCCATAATCAAGTGTTTCAATAAATTTAATACGAAATTTTCATGTCAGTACTTTGTAGGCTGACTTCAGCAAACAATAGATTGGTAAGTAAATATGCTTTTTTAACTTTCCGCGATCAAAATTGAAAAATTTTCATATAATTGGACAGTTATGTTTTCAGTATTATTTTCTAAAATCGAGATTTCACCATATCTTGACATCTAATGGTCCTAGGAACGTATTTTGACCATTTTTCGAGTTATGTCTGTATATTTATATGTGTGTGCGTGCGTGCGTGCGTGCGTGCGTGCGTGCGTGCGTGCGTGCGTGCATCAATCAGCTCTTTTCTTCAGACAGTTGCATCGACTGCCGTAAACTGTCTAAAGATGGGTCGATCTCTACAAGAGATATCGTAGGAGAAGATTTTTTCCAAAAGTGTTTTGAAAACAACAATATTTGTTAAACCAATCTACCGATAAATATTGAAATCGAAGCAGCTATTTTTTCTTAAAAATAACGTCGTTCATTGCAAAATACATAAAAATTAGTTGGTTCGTTGGAGAGATATCGTTGATGAATAATAAAAGAAGAAAGAGTTTTTAAAATAACTTCTAAAGTTCTTGTCGGATTGATGTTTGGTGTCGGTCAACTTTCTTGATGATGCAAAAACAAATCAAAATCGAACAACATATTATATAAATATCCTAGCTTAAAAATTAAGAAGATGGCTTTTTATTTAAATAAATCGCTATAGTGATTATATAGAGATGCATATTACATAGATATGTAGACATACAGACATCACTCGGCAAATTGTCGAAATAAATTCTTAGGATCTTAAAACGTTAAGATCCGGTTGAAACTCCAATTTCAAAAATCGGATTTGAAACAATAACTTCCCAATTCAAAAAAAACTTAAATTTACAGCAAGAAATAAAAAAAAAAGCGTTTTTTATATATAGATATTTGAACTCGAAGTGTTCAAAACATATTAGAAACATGTTTTTAAACTTGGAGTGCTTAAAACTGCACTAAAATGGTAAAAGCGTGATGAACTCAATAATTTTGGGCAATTTTATTTTTAAAAGCTTTGAACTCGAAAAAAGTAAGACGTTTCAGAGATAAGCTACAGGCTCAACCACATTTAAAATTTTTAATCGCAAAATCTCATAGACAATATTAATAGGTCAAGGAGATCAAAGGCTCATCGATAAGCATCATAGCGGAAAATTTAAGGGATGGCCTACAAGGTCAACCGTTTTTCAGATTTTTTTCTGTAAAATCATAAGTTTTACGTTTTCCCACAAAGGTTAGTAAATTGTTTTGATAACTCGAGGTATTTCCTATCTAAATTAGTCTTAGGAATAAAAAAAACATTCGTTTTAGGACCTATAGATTTGCAACTCGCTCATCCCGTTTTCATATATTCCTCGAACTTGTTGCAAGGACAAAAGTCCAAAAAAATATTCACATATCAAAAAGATTGTATTTAGAAAAAGGTGTTAGATGAATGCGGGAGATGGGTGAGAATGAAATAATATCTTGAGGTATAATATAATATAAAAATAAATAGAAGGCACTTTATGTACAATGTGACAAAGGGTTGTAAATGGGACTGATAGTAACAACTGATATGTGTACAGTGAGAATTCAAATAGGGATGGGAACTATACATCAAATGTTTCTTCTACCTAAACATAAAAGAGTACTTTGTGGCTGAGAATTAAAAAAAATTGTCTGTACCTTCGTAGGTCTGAAAAAAAATCCAAATCGATCGGAAAGATATTATGTATGGAAAGTTTTACCCATGCACGGCGAGGATAGAATATTGATAAGGGCACTGCGGTTTATATATAGTTTCCACTGCCTGCGTCACAATAAGTGGAGCCTACATTAACTGCTATGGTATCAGATAGAGTTACCGTAGCTGTTCACTGTATCCATAAAGAGCTGTCTGCATGATTTAAAAAAATAACAATGTTGAATAACAATAGATGATCTGTAGAATACCTTCTGTTCACCGATAACCAAATAATCTTTGAGCCGTCAGCGAGTTGAGGGAAATGGCAACCAAAATGATCGATTTCTTTAAGATGAGAGATAAAAAGTAAATGTTAGCTAGAATATCGCCATTTTTGAAAGAAGCGAAAATAGGATTTTATAGAGTGCAATAGGTATAGAAGGTGAGAGAGTTGGACAATTATCGTTCTTTTGGTAGTTTGTTTACAAATACAGTAAACATAATAAAGATATTGAAAGGAGGATTAACGTGGAAATAAAATAAATAAGGCTTTGATTGCTGTTAGGAATGGTAAAATTATTTCACGACAAACGAGTTTGGCTAGTCAAAAGAAATCATGGTCTCCACGCTTATGCACGGTAATGAAAGTTTTGTGTGACAGAATGAACATGAAAATTGAATTTATGTTATTGTTGCGTTGTATATGTGGAACGTTTTTCATAGATAAATATAAATCAGTTTAAAATTCAATAAGGTTTTTATTTCGTAGGTTGTATAACTCTTGAAATTCGTCATTCTAATATTAAAATACCATTATAATATCAATTTACCACTCAATCGGAAGGCACTTTTCCCTCAGGAAGGATGAGCAAGAAACTTGAAGGTTTCTATTTGAATTATATACAATAACAATAAATAATAAAAGTATTACGTAAAATACAATCCGATAAGTACTCAAACTGGTTATGTCCATGGATTTTTGTCCTCAAAATAATCGAAAATTTTACAATAACCTATTTTACCAAGTAATTGTTTAATAATGATCTTAAGTTTATTTAAGGGTCAGTTTTGGATATCTGTCGGGGCGTTATTGAACAAGCGCACGCAGAGACCCATAAAATAAATGAGTTTATGTAATCGACTGGCAGGTAAACATAGTTTATTTTTATATTCCGTATAGAAATTATATCGAACACTATTTTCCTCGAATATTTCGATGTCCTGTTTTACATGTATTAAATTTTCGTATTTATATATGAAAATTTAATACATATAAATTTTTCTGTTGGCATCTCAGTATAAATTGAGATGCCAACTTTGGGATCCCAATTCGTTTAAATTTATTCCTTAGAGACGCTCGAGTTCCCAGTTTGTAAAACGCCCGAATGGTCCGCTACTACAGCACGAAAATTCTATATAAATGTGCGGCATGTACCTATATAGAATTGCCCACAACAAAATGCCATAAGACGTTAGACGATGGAAACAACCAAAATAAATACAGTCTGGCAGTTTTTACATTTGATAAATTTCGTGTGTTTTTAACTGCATGCGCTGCAAAGCTGAGCTTTTTGGCCGACTTGTCAATATGAGGAGCCCATTGAAGTCTTTTATCTAGAGCAGTGATTATCAAACTTATTTCTTTTACCGCCCCCTTTGAAAAGCAATTATTTTTCAGCGCCCCCCAATTTTTAAGTTTTAGGGGTGTATAACCCCTAAAACTTAAAAACAATTTCATTACTTTAATTAATTTAGTTATATTAGTCGGTTCTGATGTTTAAACTTACATTCTAAACTAGAAATTTTTACCAGTGAGAGCAAATAAAACCCAACTTTATAATATTAATAATATATTTTAATCAAATTAAAAGAAACAATATAGATATGAAATTAGTTTTCGTTTTTATACTAATCTAATGAGATGGATGAATTTGATGATATTTAATAAGTTTGTTGACATCAGGTTCGATTTTACTCAAAAACAGTCGTAAGTCGCCGCGTTTAGTAACTTGCAAATTATTTCTCTTTTTACTAAGCAGAGTTATCACAGCGCGAAATCCACGTTCACACAAATATGACGATGGGAATGCTATCAAAAATCGTTCAACGATAGACCACAATCCAGGGTACAACTGTGGAATTGACTGTTGTAGCCAAAATTGTTGGTAGCCATTTTTTTATTTGATTTTTATTTCCTCGTTCGTTGTCAGTTCTACAAGTTCTTCTTTTAAATGGGGTGATATTGCTAGTTGACATTTGAAAAAGGATCTAACACCCCGTCTGATATTTCCAATTTCAAAATGTCCTGGAATCTTTCAATGAAATCACTGTGAAGATTTTCCAAATGTTGGCAGTAGACGAGCAAGTCGTCGTTGTCGCAGGTTACTGATAAATTGGGAAAATTATGGAACTCACGTCTGCCGATATTCTTTTTGTGTAAGAACAGCTTGGCTACGAAAGCAGCGACGACATTTTTTGGTTTTATTAAGTTCAAGTCATCACCTTGATGTTGGAGATTCATATTATTAAGCAATGTATAAAGGCCTGTCAGGTATGCGATATCATTCTTTGATGTGATGAGGTTTTCGCGCAATTCTGTGTCTTTGTTTTCCAAGAACTCTATGATAGAGTTAAACAGATTGTAAAACGAGTCAGACAATTTCCTTTTGATAGCCAACGCACTTCTGTGTGAAAGATCAATCTGTTGAAATCTTCATCATTATCAACACAAAGCTGATTAAATAATCTGTCATTTAAAGAGTTGTTTCGGATTTTATTTACTGCTCTGATGACATGTTGCAATGATTGAAATAGTCGTTCACTTAAATTTCTAGCAACTAAATGCTGTCGATGTATACCGCAATGTACAGCAAGCACATCAGAATTTTGTTTTAGGTAGGATATGAAGCCTTTATGACACCCCGTCATAGCTGGAACACCATCTGTAGCAGCTGATATAATATTTTCAACGGAATTTCTTTTTCATTACAAAACTTTTCCAGTGTTTTAAATACGGTTTCTCCTTTCGTGTCTGTCTCTAAATTTCTAGCAAATAAAGTTCTTGACATATTTTTCATCTTTAATAAATCTCACGTAAGACAACAACAATGCTTCATTAGTTGGTAAAGTGGACTCATCCAAATGAATTGAAAATTTACTAGTCTTCAGATGATTACACAACTAGTCTTCAGATGATTGCACAATTACTCTTCAATGTTTTCAGCCATTTCATCAATTCGTCTTCGGACAGAACTAATGCTCAAAAGAATTTTTCGAATTATATTTGCCGCCGGTTTATGGAGCACAGTAGTTATAACTTCTTTTATCGCCGGCAAAATTAACGTTTCTCCGATGGTGTGTGGCTTACCTGTTTGAGCGGAGAAATATTGTATGAAGCTCGAAGTCTGTCATCGTCTTGCTTAGCAGCCACTGAAAAAAGTTTCGATACACTTGGCTGAGCATTATAAGTCTGTCATCGTCTTGCTTAGCAGCCACCGAAAAAAGATTCGATACACTTGGCTGACCATTATGCTTCCTTTCCAGATCTTGAAAATAAGCTACATTTTTGTCCTTCTTATCCGGATGCATATTATTGAAATGATCTTGAAGTCTTGAAGACTTCGCTTCGATCGCTTCGACTCTCGCTTCGTTTGAAAATGTTTTTGAACAAAGAAGGCACAAAAGCAAAGATGGGTTTGTCGAATTTTCTATGAATCCATATTTAATATATTCTACACTGTATTGCCGTTTTTTCCTTTTTGCTTCCGACATGGCTTTGTTTTCAAAAATATGTAAATAAAGTGTTGAACTTAAATACTTGTTTAAAGATAGCGCGCGAAACAACAAATGAAAATATAAGAAAAATTACGAGCTTTTATATAGGATTTAAATACAGTAAGTAACGACAGGAATAAGACAAACACGCACAAACTCGTTTATGTCTTTCGACGCTCAATCGTACTGAGCGAGTGTCGATGAACCAGAAACTTGTTACAACTTGATTGCGTACGGTGTGCGGGCTATCCTACGAAATCTATGTTAAGTATTTTAAGTTTTTATAACATCATACAGGGTAGAAATATAAACTAATTATTCGTTATTGTGTAGTAGGTGGGTTTTAATTTTAGTGAAATTTAAAATACTATATAAAGTAAATGTAATTACAAATTATACATCGTCCCCCTAACCCACATCAACGCCCACTATTTTTTCTGGGCCCCTTAACGCCTCCCTCTAGGTTTCAAACGCCCCCAAGGGGGCGTTATCGCCCACTTTGAGAAACACTGATCTAAAGTAATGACAGGAATACAAAAGTATTACCAAATTCTAATTCCTGGTTTTGTACTAAAATAGTTCCGGTTCTTTGGCTCATATTTGATAATCTATATTTTATACACTTCGTTTTATTTTCATTAAAAAGTGGCTTATTTACAGTAAATCTTTTCTCTGCTTTCGAGATAGTTGAGTTGAGTTCACATAGTTGAGTTGATGTCTTTTGACATTTAGATCTTCCGTTGTGATAATAAGTTTCTCTTCAAAACCGAGTTTCCCATTAGAATATTTAGAAACTTTTTAGTTCTAGTAAATGACAAGCATCTGGCTGGCGCCAAACAAATAGACACAAACGACTCAAGTTCGCCGTTCCAATCAAAGTTTTAATTAAACTTGAAACCGTCTTATTCAGGTCCATTGTCGATTGTCATTTTAACTGCCATAAATATTCGATAGACTAGTATGAATGTCTGAAGGACACGGCGACGTATTATTTAATATCTAATTTATGTATTTAATGTTTGTACATAACTAAATACATAATATTTATGAGTTTTCTCAAGGACTGCTAGTATATTATAAACAATATAACAACGCCGATAAATACAAGTCGCTGTATATATAGACAGGAAATGACGTATACTAATTGTTACGTTTGGTGATTTAACTATTCTTTTATTAGATCTTTATTAAGTTATAATCTTAACTAGGTCTTTTATTAGATCTTTACTAGAATAGTGTGACTAACAGAACTGAAAATTTTATTTCTGGTATGACCTAAAAAAGTAGGCGGCCGCCATTCGACGTATGTACAATAGGCGGCTCGTGCCGCTGGATGTGAATTGATATCTAACAAATTTTGATTATTTTATTTTAAGGTCAGTTATTCATTTAAAAAAAATAGTGGGGGGCTGGAGATGAAATTTTGAGATTAAGCGTTGTGACATACGAAATAAATTTGTTGAAAATAATTTAAAAATCCTAGAACCCGTTGGTAGCACCACATGCCGGCTTCAATTGTTAATCTAAAGTACGGAGGGACTTACTCAAACACACATAAACAATTTCATTATAATCATAATCCAGCCGTTTAGGAGTTCAGTGACAAACTCAAGGCTCAATGGATTCAAGAAAATACTGTGATTGAAATTGGGACCTTCATCGGAATGACGGCGAAAAACGAAATCGGGAGGGGTGTCTGAATCACCAACTCCTCATTCAACATTGCTAAAATTTGATCTGTACAATGTAACGTAACGTGACGTTAATTTTGAATTCGAGTCTGACTTATGATTGGGATCGAATTTAAGTAGGTATGAATTTTAATCGGAATCGAAACTATCCACTATACCTCCACAGAAGCGGTGCCTGCATTTTAAAGTACCCGGAGACAGCGACACGAGCGCCGGCGGCCCGTCATCATCTATAATGGATAGCTTTTCAGCTTTGTTCGGCGACGTCAAAAGCGTTCCTATAGGCACCTAAATTATTTATAGATCGAACCGATCAATATTCAATGCTGTATCAGGCGCGTCGGCCGTTCGTGCGAGATTTTGTTTTTCTTCTTCTATAGAACCGGATACATAATCGATTGGGATCATGAAAAGTACGTAAAAGTCGATCTTCTTGAAGTCCGTTCTGTTGTATACTAATACGAATTAATGAATAAAAAACTGTACGAATTCACGTATAATTTACATATGTACCTCTCAATTTACATATGTACAATAAAATTGTGCTTCTTGTATAATCAAATCAAGAATGCGTGTACACGAGAAATATAGCAACAATGTCCTTAGGGAAGAGCAAGATCGCATCGGGACCGGCATTGCAATAGTCAGCAGGATCGAAACCAAGCGCGTGTCGAAGCAAACATTGCATAGCGAGGCGGACAGTAGGTGAACTGCTGTTAGAAAACAGTTTGTAATAACTGTAATATGAAAGTTAGGGTAACGGTTTATTAAGAACTAACATAGAAATTGTCATGATGGCCGGATATTAAAACGGAACGTACCTGCGACGCGGACAGCGCCCAAAATTTCCTTGTTTGTCGAACAATTAGGTGACATTATTATATTCAAATATTTTAAATTTAAGTCTAAGTAATAGTCAAGTAGAGAAGTGAATTTTCTGCGAAAAATAGTTAAAGGTCTCTTAAAAATATGAGCGATAGCTCATTCGATTCGGGATCCGATTCTGAAAAATGCATTTATTTTTCGCAAAGAAAAATTGCGGTTGTTGTAATAAAAAAAAAGAACAAAAATATGAGCCTCCGTTTTTTAGAAAACCTTCTTAAAGAGAAGGAAATTTCTAATAAAAAACGCGAACTCCTGGAACTCTATCTCCATTATTAATAATTTTAATTTTTCGGTGAAAAATAGGCTTCGGCGCGGCATTACGGCCTTCCGCGGCGCGGAGCGCGCCGCTGCTAATGAGAATATACCACATAAAATGTTTTTTTTTTACCTGAATAAATTGTAGTGTCACCTGGACATTTGAAGGAATATAGTCTCCTTGGAAAAAAAATTCTAAGTCAAATCTTTAAAAAATTGTATAATTGTGAATTAATTAATATTTTTCAGACATCTGTTTTAATAGCAGGCGATATAAAAGTTTAAAAAATTGACCTATATTTTTTGTTGCTTCTTAGAGCCTTTCTTATGTATATATTAAAAAGCGTTTTTTTATATACTGAAAAGCGTTTTTTTTTAATATTCATAATACTGTTCTACCATAAATTTTAAAATCCAATGAAATTTTTGGAAAAAAAAAACAACATCGATTTAGAATCGATGATTCTCATAAACGAGATTAAAATCACTTGGTTTTGTTTAAAAGACATCGTTGGAAAATAAATTTCCAAAAAGTATTTTTAGAATATTTTTTGAAGTACTCTATCGATTAATTTCAAAATCTAGTCAGCTCTTTTCCTCAGAAAACAAACAACGTCAACTGACAAAAAGTTCATCAAAAACGGTTTGTTTGTTTCAGAAATACCGTTCCAAATCAAACTACGAGTTCAAAAGATGTCATAGTTTAGTACTTTAAAAAAATAACCTTTATTTAAATAAATCTAGATATTTCAAAAGTGACATAACAACAGACACACAAAATGTTAACCATATTATTGCCCTTTCGATAAGGATTAAATACTAAACGCAAACCAGTGTCTGTCTAGACCTTGTAAATCTAATACCTATAAAAATAATAAGATTTGCCGTGTACACTGGGAGCTTCATTAATGGTTAATTTTAATGTGAATAATTGAAAAGTTACCCTGAAAACATTTGAGAATTTGTTTTTCTTCTAATTAACTAATTAATGCTTCCAAGTAACTTCCAATTAAAAATAGATGACGCCCCTACTGTCGAATATTTCAATCTTAAAAGATCCTTTTAATTAAATTAACCTTTAATTTAGAAGACAACTTTTATAAGTAACTGTCTATAAAACTGTACTGAAAAACATTAGTTTTAACTCACGTTTAACAATGATATATAATTTAACTTGCATCGTCCATTTGCAATGACAAAATTATGCATAAATTGTTGATAAAGAATTGGATAACGCGACTCTTCAAAGGCTGTTATACTAGTTAAGGCTTTAAGTTTAGTTTGTACTTTCAGTTTGTTTTCGTCAAAACGTGTCATTATAGATGACAAGGCTCTAACGATTCCAATGCACTATAATAGTTCATTGCTATACATCATAACGTGAGATGCGTTGAATTATTCAATAAATTCTGTTATCGTTTATTTCGCAATTAGATAAATTAACATTACAAAGTAGATCATAATTTATGTAGCATGTAATTTATTAATAAGCGACTGTGAACTTTAATAGGAGACAAAACAAATGTAGTGTCAAAAGAATATGGAAAGAATTCTCCAATACATTTGTCACCGGGGTGGGATGTCTTTCTCACGGTCAAAGCAACACCCGTGACGGCCGTCTAGGTAACACAGCCTATGCTATAGAATTTGAACTATTACCTAATTACAGTACAACGCACGAAACTCTGCCGCTGTGAAGTTAATCACGGAAGCGTCGCGTAAAATATGAACGAGGGGGAGAAGACGGTAGGGTCGGGGAACGTTGTATTCGCAGGCAATTCAGGGCGGCAGAGTCTTTTGCGTTGTGCTGTATGAATGTGGGTTAGTTCCTCACATTTGTGATAATAATAAGGAGATAAATTCCTTCATGTATTGATTACTGATACGTGGATGTTAAACGGAACGCCATAATCGGTCGCTACGCATGCGTGCAATGCGCCGACTCAAGAGTTTCAGACTGTCACGGACTCACACATTTGCCGCAGGTAGACTATTCAAATTTTGCCGCCCCTACCGACGTTTACAATTCGATAGTCGCGATTACGCACCCGCCAACGGTTTCAAAGGTCCGTAGGTCGGTTAAGCTAACCGATTCTGTAAAACTTGAAACGATTCGGTTGACGTCGTTATGACGTACATATTACGTCGACCGAGGATGCGAGGCGGCAATTCTTTTCCGCGCCGACGTCATTTTTACGTCATCGCCTGAGCCGTTTCGAGTTTACAGAAGCCACCTCGCCATACGATGGATCCTGCGAATACGGTAGTGTAACTGGTAGTAGTATAAATGGTTGATGAAGATCGCGCAGACAGTCTCAGAGATTTTAACAAAAACCAAGACGACCGCGAAACGTCACGAATAGAGTAGATGCGAACGAGGGCGCCCCCGGTGTCGCGCGCGCGTAAGCTCACGTAGGACCGGCAAATATGTAGGGTATTAACGAGTGCCCCATTTTACTTCCCGTAATTGATGGGTCTAAGGTTACTCGGAGAAAATGCTTCGTGGCGCCCCCACGAATGAAGTCGTGTGAGTCTGTTACGGCGTTTGATTGCTTACTCATATAATATATCGCAGTATACGAATGAATTGCGTATTTTTACAAGATTTTATTTTTACTTTCCATAGTTTATCTGTTATAAAATATTTGCCTGTAAATTTTCTGTCAAATAATTTAAAAATCCAGTTGTTTCTATTTTGTCTTAAATTTTGCTGTCAAATGGATTAAAAACCGAGATGTTTCTATTGTTTACTTACGTATTATGTAAAGAAATCAAATTAATTAAGGATATAAACTTACAGAAACGGATATCTACCACTTTAAAAATATATTTTGGAATTGAATTTTCTTTTAAAATATTTTTAGTGACCACGGCCATATTAATTTAATTAGTTGTAAATTGAATTTCATTTCACTATATTTTAACCGGTTCCAAAAAAATAGATTCTTTGTATATCTCGTAAGTAAGTGGGTATATATTATTATTATTAATTATTTTTACTTTTAATGTATGTAGTGCTTAACATAACATACGTAACAATGCGAGCAATCTTTTTTTCTTCAATTACTATATTATTATTATTAATTACTTCCATTTTAAACAGGATATTTGACCTGTGCAACTAATAAATCAATATTGAATTCATGTGTTTACGAAATTTATTCTAACAAACTTTAGGTGGATGAGATGCCTTTTTGAAATGTTAAATCTTCGTTTGAAATCTTATTAAAAATAAAACATAAAGTGGCGCTGGAGTCGAACGAGTTCAAAAATTGGTTTAAATACGTGGAAGGGAGACTCTTAATTTGTAATATTTTTTTCATTTGCATGTCAAATACCTTACATGAGAAGCCCAATTATCAACATTTACTTCATCGCAATAGATGGAGTCTTATATCTATGCAACGCATCATTACGCCTGAATACCTAATGGTATATTGAAATATAACCTACATTCTAAACTGTAATTCATTCAGCCATCCATCATAACTAGTTCATAAAGTATTGATACTCCTGTAGTAAGTAAGTAAGGAGGTCGAAAAAAAATGGTATCATATTTAATAATGAAAACGTTTGTAAGCTCTAGACTTACAGATAATATTTTCATTTTGTTTTTTTTTTTCGCTCCATCATGGCAACGAGGCGAAGCCCAAAGCTTGACATCTGGAGGGCGATTGTCACATCAGACAGCGGAGTGACGAGGGTGCGACACGAAGAGCCCGTTGTTGCTCCTAATAGGTAAATATTTAGGTGTTGCCATTGAATGAAGATAAAATCCGGTCAAGACGTCGGAAAGAAATTACAGGTACGTCTTGACCGGATTGTATCTTCAACTAGATTAGAGATTTTCAAGCATTATATCTGAAGGTTTTCTATCGTAAAGGTTTAAATATTATGCTTATCCGACACAAGCGAAATTCCGTAATACGAAGGAAGACTGATGAGTCTCAATCTACCTTGTTGTGAGCGACAAGCTAAAGAAAAAGGCCGTTCGGTAGCCGAAATGGAAGTATATTTAATTTTATTTTCATATGTAATTCATATGAAACATGTAATTTTCGGATATTCAAAATTTTAAAATGCTGTAATTTCTAAACTAGTTGACCGGTTTGGCTTAAATTTGTACTCGACCTTTTTAATTGTCGATAGAACATGTATGTTGAGTTGTTGAGTTTAATTAAGATCTCTAAGGAATTGTAGACGCTATTGTGCTGACAGGCCCTGCGTTATATCGTATATACATATATATGTAAACTTTGAAACATATGTATTTTCATAACGCATGTTTATTTTAAATGCATTTATTTCTGGAGTAGTATTCTTGAGAGTGCAATATTTACTATTTGGTTATTTCAAACGTTTATGGCTTATTTATTCTAAATAATTTATTGCATTATCTATATTTGAAGAACATTCTAGAAGGCCAGTCAAAGTGTATAAACACCGGAATTCGGGCACTGAGGTGTAAGTTTTATTTTTGCGATCAGTGCATTCAGGAGTTGACATCTATTGATATGGTATCGACAAGAAGGTTTTAAGTAGTTCCGTAGCGATTTATTGTAACTCCGGGTTTCGAAATATACGCCTTCTGTTTTTTTGCGTGTTTTTTTTTCGTCTGATCTCAATCCTCGAATCCCTGATAGAGTTATTACGTAATATTTAGTATCAAAAGTGGTATTAAGGTAGGTAAGTACTCAAGGAAAGGTAGCGAGGGCTACAGCTTTGCCGACAGTCTCTCCAAAAGAAGAAACAAGCTAGAGAATAGATCCACAGACACGGAGAGGAGGTTCATACTGGAAGACCATGCTCGTACACTGGTTTGCGATCAAGACAGCAGGTTCGACTCCAAGAAGAGGTGAAGATGTTTCTTATGAGAATACAAACTGAGTGGAAACAATGTATTAACGATATTCATGATCGGCTCAACAGCCGCAACAAAAAGCGAAAGCCAGGGCAAGCAGCTTATACAAGTTTCAGAAAGGGTACGTCAAATAGAACGTAAGGCTTCAAGGGAAATATCCGTAGGTATTGTTGCTATCCAGTATCCTACGGCTGAAAAATTCAAGATAACTCCATTCGACGGAACCATGCACATCATGGTCGTGCTATGACTGTGCTATTAGAAATTATGTAACCTATACAAAACCGCGTTGAGTTTTTAATCTAGCGTTAAAAGCCGAGCTATTTAATTAGTGGAGTAGCTAGGGGTGGGCGGCGGGGGCCACACATTTAGGGGTGACACCCGAGTTCATCCGACCGCAAATTTTGATTCACAAAAAATGCACAACGAAATATAAAAACATTATCATCAGAGTTTTTCTTCAACTTAACTTCAAATCCGCCCCGGGTGACATCCAGGCTAGCTATGCCATTGATTCTTAGGACAAGGTTTGTGTAGAAGTAATTATGTAGTCCGTTTAAAAGTTTTCGTCTGTCTGTTTGTTTAGGGCATTGTCGGAACGACTGAAGCGATCACGATGTGACATTCACTGAAAGGTAGAGGAACTTATTGGGCTACGTTTAGAACACTTTTATCCCAAAAATATTTAGGATTCCTGCGTGAAAAAATTGAAACCGTTAAAAATAGAACAATATTCGAAGTGAATCGAAGATGGACTCTGGATCAAGATCGGGAACAAAGTCGGAATAGAGATGTAGATCGATATGAAATGTGATGGATACAACGGCATCAGCCCACATAAAAGATGTAAGAATTTATTCATGGACATAGTCCACACGGACGGAGTCCACAGAAAACTCGCCCGCAGTGTGAACGACGAACTAGTATTATTTTCTCGCTCTATCATATTTATCGAAATGGAATTATAACTTTTCTTGAGCTATGTTTTATAACTCTGAATATATTTTATAGCTATTCTATTATAGCTGCTAACGCTTGGTTTGAAGGCACCCTCAAGGGTCGACCTCGGATTTATCACACAAAACTGAATCTTCGCTAATTTTAGATTTAATTTGTTACATTTCTAATTACACACAAGTAATTGGTTTATATTGAATCCCAAATAATACGTTCTCGGTAATAAAAATACATTATGTTAGTGAATCTAGGAAGATTAATATTGTAAACAATAATAATGCCACAAATAAATTGACTTTTTTAGTCTAAATGCCTAGCACTATTGTCGTGCGAGTATAAATATGACGTACTTCTCTATACCTAACGAAATATAATTATCAAATTACGCATATATGCGTAATTTGATAAGTATTAGTTCATGAGGGATTCTCATTGAGTGTTGAAGAAAGGAATGGAAGAATAACTTGTAAGAGAACTTAATTGGGAGCATCTGCTTGGAAAGAAACTTTATTTTTTATGTTACGTTAAATAAAATTTGATAAAATATTTGCCGCATGGATCGCAGTGTTCCCAATACAGAAACATTACTTTCCACAATCATTTTACTTCAAATCGACGAGTGTGTACTTTTCCACGTGACCGAGAGAGCGAGTTGGGGACTGTTCTCGAACGACGTGGTAGCGACAGCCGACGACTTGACTCGTCCTTCGAGGGACGGGGTAAGTGGTCACCAAACTAGACTCGCTAGAGATTGTCTAATTAACATCGACCGTTACGTAGGAAATACTGACTGTGTTAATCTTTAATTGCTGCAATTAGCGGAGGAAGGAAAGAGAAATAAAGTTAATTTGCTCGTTCGTCGCGACCTTCGTCTTCCAATTCGCCCACAAAAATACCCCCGGTCCCCTTTTATACCTTTGTCCGGCTGAAATTGGTGCAATCACGAATCTTGGTTGGGGATACGCTGTCTCGGCATTTTCCGGAGCGCGATTTTCAAGATCAAATATATACCTTATTGTTCAGCAGATAAAGTGGACATTTCATTTCTTCGGTCGCAAAAACTATTTCTCAATCCAAACTTTTAACAATACCATTACGTAAAATTTTATTAAAAAATTTATGTGAGAAATTTTTTTCAACTATTTTGTTACCGTTTTTAAAAAGTTTTGATGCTTGAAATGAAAACTGTAGGCGCGTTAAGCTATTTTCGAATGGGTAAAATTTTATGAGTTCCATTTAGAGCGTTACCGACATACTAATGCAGTGTATTTTAAATTTAATTCGATTGCAACGTTACTGTTGTTTTGTTTAAATAAAAAAGGTTTAAATTTTGCCATTCAAACCTTAATGCATAATTTGTCAGTTATTTCGTATTTACTGGGCTTAAGAGGCCCATGTATTTTGATTAATAAATAATGCATATAACGCAAATGTATATATAATATATAGCTCAGATCACCGATACATGTGAAAATCAGACTAATGTTAATGATTTAAAAATTATAATAAGTAAATTTTTGATATTGTAGTCCATTCGAAAAGCTAAAAGCATAACCAGTGTTATTTTATAATTTTAAGGTTTCACTCTGGTCGGCAGTTCCCGATGACTGCCTATTAGTTTTTTTTTTAATTTTTTACTAGCCGGCCCGACAGACATCGTTCTGCACTTTCTTGTAGGTGACTTGCCTGTATATGTCCGCAGCTGCGCCAGCATGGACATAGAATTATTTTTTCCTTTTTTGTATGGATCAATATCAATTTAAATCCCGGTATCGTTTTCGATTCCAATCCCTGTCACACTTTTGATTTTGATTCCGTCCCCACACTTGTTTTCGCCCTAGTCTTGTTCTCAACTTCGGTTCCGGTCCCGCTTTGATTCTGATCCTGGCCCCATTCTCGATTCTGCTGTCTGTTCTGTTTTCAATTACGATTGTGCTACCAATCACAGTTTCGATTTGAACTAAGCTGGAATTTGTATTAAAATAAAATATAGGCAATTGACTTGAGGATAGTGTAGCTTCCTATGAGTAAATGAATTTTTAGAATCGTTATAGTAGTTAGGTTCAATAATACAAATACTTGGTTGAAGTCGGCGACAAACTTCAGTAGGTACAATACACGAAACAGGAAACATCCCAGTCACACTTTTAATTATGATTCCATCTTTACATTCATTTTCAACCCCAGTCCTGTTCTCAATTTTGGTCCCGGTTCCGCTTCTGATTCTGAATCTAGTCCTTTTCTCGATTCTGCTCCCTGTCCAGCTTTCAATTTCAATTCCACTACCACTCCCAGTTCCGACTTGAACGAAGCCAGAGGTTAATATTAATATCAAAATAAAATATAAATTATATTACTCGGGAATAGAGTAGTTTTCTATGAATCAAATAATTATTAAAATCTTTTGTACGTCTTTTGTATTGACTGATGACTTTTATCCATACATCCATCATAATTATGATCCCGAATCTCGTCCTTAATTTTCTCTCGATCTAACCCCGATTCCAGTTTTGCTTCCGATATCGATTCCGGTTCCACTTTTGTTTAAATTCCATTAAATCATATCATTTTTAAGGGTTTTTTATGTCATAGGAACCCTAAAAAAATATCGTGATAAAAAGTATCCCAAATATAGCATAGTAAGCTCTTCTTCCTTTCCGTTAAAGTTTCATTATGATCTGTTCAGCTGTTCCGATGATACCCGGGACAAACAGAAACAGATAGACTGACAGATACAAAGGGTTGTCCCAATCCTATTCCGATTTCGGTTTTGATCCCGATCTCGATTCCGGTTAAAACCGGAATTAAATCAAAAGTAAACTTTTGATTCAATTCCAAAAAAAATATTCCAATTTTCGGAGATTTTTCACTAACGAACCCTAAAAAGAATAGCGTTAAAGTTCCCTAAACATAGTCCATCAAACTTCTCTACCTTCCAGTGAAAATTTCATCGTGATCTGTTCAGCCGTCCCAAGATACTCCAAACGAACCGACAGACAGACAGATATAAGTGTTATTTTCTTTTATACAAACCTTGTCCTGATAATAACGAATACAACAAAAAAGGAATTATCCAATTTGGTGCAGTTGGTCTGAAGTGATGCGCGTACATACATTTTGGTGATTCATTTTTATTTATATAGATGTCAACCACCAGCTCCTACCGCTGCAAGGAATCGGAACGTCTCCAACAAACGCCAAGAGACAGCAACCTATTTATCCGTCCCTTAATGCGACGATCAAAACAAATAAAATTATACAAACATCGGAATACTTTGGTCTAATAAATATTTGCGTCGAGTAATTAGACACCTATTAAAATATCCTTTTTACGATCGATAATGCAAATGCATAATTTCTTGAACGTCTATGTGAAAAATGAATATTTATTTAAATATTGTATATATATAATATATGGATAATATTTTAGATTCTCCCTTTTAAATAATAGTATTACTGCAATTTATCCCACGAAGGAAAAAAGTTATATGTTTGTACTTACAAATAGTTTAAATACATTATTTTTTTTTAACGGGAGTCTTGTTGTTGTTGTTTTATTTACTGAAAAATATTATTTCTAGTGTGGTGAAAAAATTCCCCAACAGCCTTTTAAACTGAGTTCCCATTATCCACAACAACGTGACCCTCTGACTAGAGAGTATTTAAATAAATAGAAAAATCCAGAAGAGGACGTGTATTTTTCCTTCCTAACATCCCTAAGATTCCATATGAGCTTCAACGTCACTCACTCCCCGACACCCGATGAATTTTTATTGTGAAGGGTAATAATAAGGGATTATATTGATTGGTTTCATTTCACATAAATATTTATTATTTATTGTGAATATTTTATTCAACTGTAGTCTAGCACTGATTTAATACAATATTTAAAATTTACAATCAGAATTACATAAACTTTTTATTCTGATTCAATTTAATGGTAGAGACGATTCGAGTAGTTCAACTAGAGTATGATTGAGAGAGTATGATAGAGTTCTAATTCTGATCAAACGCTACGTAAAAATGGCGGCCGCTGACTCACCGCAACACAAGCGCCATCTATAGGCCGCACCGAAGAATCACATTGTTGTAAATTGAATAGGGCACGCCTCTCCCTACTTCCTGTTACTCATTTCCGCTACATTCATGAAAACAGCCTCGCCTAATTCCGTTGCCTTCATGAAAACATCCTCACCTAATTCCGCGTACCGAGAGCCAAGATGTCACGCGTTGATAGGTTCGAATTGCATCACCATAATTATTGTCATATGGTTACACTATTGTTCCGGCTCTTGTGTATGCAGTGATAATGGCAGCTTGTGTTCCATAGACTTTACATTTTTTTTATAGCATTTTCGAGGGACAAACGAACATCCGAGACATCAGATAGTAGGTGGTCACCGCCGCCCGTTGCTGGCCGTTATTGTTTAGGAATACAATAATTGACGGAGGAGTCAGTGGGTTGTTGCAGGAGGGAGCGGGGACATGGAGGAAGAAGCAAAACATTCGAACTCTAATTCACTGGACGAAACTCAACAGCAGAACCTGTTACTTAACGTCTGGATTCTGTGAGAGCCTAGCATCCAACTGAACGAGCCGGTCCATTTCCTTGCTGCATTCAAGTTGACCACAGCTCTACCACATTTTGTGAACAATTGTCGAATCGTATAATAATACGTGAGTATGGCACGTAAACTGAAAATCGTGTACTTGATGATGACCTTGCGACGAAACAATCGTAACATATGAATTATTAACATCGATATAATTTAAGGAAATTGGAATCTTCGCTCTGGTATTTCATTTCATATATGAAAATTTGTTATTTGTAAAAAAAAAATTGAAGTGTTTTAAAGAAATAGTGATCGACGTAACTCAATAGCAGAAATAAAAATAAACTGTTTACATGTTAGTCGACTGTGCAAATTTACAAAATCGTTTAGAGGGCTCTGTGTGCATACGTTCCAATAGGGTTCCTGTGGATATACAAGTCTTACCTTTATATAAATGTAAGAGTATTATTGAACAGTAACTCATTAAAAAAGATATTATACAATTATATCTTTTTATTTTAGAAGACAAATATCCATGGGCATAATGGCTAAAGGTTGCACGAATACCGGTTGGCTCTACGCTCCCGTCACTCCTAATCCAGACTAAAACCTGCACTCTCCCCTAATAACTACGCTCCCTTCGGTGTATCGGGACTTGTCCCTTTCGGTCATTGCGACTGGCTGAAGGTTGAGCGATGATGATGATGATGATGATGACAAATATCCATGGGCATAAGCGGCTCGACTTTTTATTGGGCTGTTTCGTTCATCAATGGTTTTATATTAATTTTGGCTATACATAACGAAATTAGAAAAAAGTTACCCTTAAGTTTCTTGCTTGTTCTTCTCGAGGAAACACCGCCTTCCGAATGAGTGGTAAAGCATAAAATTCGAAAAAAAATATTTCGCATATTTCAAGTCATATATTGTAACCTATGAAATAAAGATATTTTGAATTTGAATATGTATTCAATAATCTAAGACATGTACCTATTAATGTGTAATTGATTTCAAGTTCTGGCACATTGAATTGACATATTGACTTGAAAAGATTTGATTGACCGTTTAAGTAAAATACATTGTAGAATTTATGACAAATTATCATTAATGCCTAATGTTTAATTTGAGAATATTTGCTGCATAAGTTTATTGTTTTTTGAATGAAAATGACGAGTGCAAATAAAAGGACAAACAGACGACAATTCCAAAAACTGTGAAAACGTGGTCTGTTATCAATTTTAAGGGTCGTCAATAATTTTCTTTTTTTCATACACCATCAATGTACGGACATTCGATCCACAACTGCTTTATTATGTGTAAGATCAATCGATCAGTTATATTATTTGATGTTTTATTGATATAACAAATGACAGTGATGATTTTAAAAAATTGACGGCACCGGGTTGTCAATTTTTTTTTTTTTCGACTATGCATCACTAACACCATGTTACCTACATGTACTATTGGTGAAACCAACAAATTAGGTCGATTGGTTTCCGATTACGTTTCAGGATTTTTCCTGACTTAGCGGAGCAACCTCCGAAGCGCTTTCTCCGTTCCGACGGTAAATTGGGGGAATTAAGTAGGCGAACGGCAATGTGAGCTGCTTTGTTACGTAACTAAGAAACGACTAAACCGATCTCGATGAAAATATATATTTTTGTGTCTATATCTCTGTAAATATAACGCAATATAAGCAACCTAAATAGTTCATCTCGAATTTTAGATATAACACAGTATTATGAACATATTCATTCTCTGATTTCCTGAAAAACTATATTTTTCACGTCATTGAAGAGTAATTTTTGAAATCGGTTAAAAATTGGCGGATGGACAGTTTTACATTTTACAAACTAGAATAGACGTATGATATATTTTTCCCATAACAGAAAAATATTAATGAAGGCCGTCTAACGAGCGATGATGTATGTCGCATCACAATCTCATATGCCTTTGATGTTGTGAAGTAAAAATTGCTAAGAAGCTCTTTACAACGTCGTATAAATGATGATTTCTAAGCACACAAAAGATTTTACGATACGATTTGTGTATATATAGGATGCCCTTGTTATTCAATGTCCGTTCAGCGAGTGCTTATGCGCAGCGAAAACCGGCCAAGTGCGATTCGGAGTCACATATGAAATACTCTATGAAAATTTCAAATGTCTACATACGTGTGTCATATGTCATACTAAAAATTCTTAGAATTGGCCACTTAGAAACTATAAAATAATAAAACATACCTAAATTTTAAAGGTGGAAGTCTTCGATAATATATTCGTCTACTATTAGTTTTTACAAATTAGCCGCAAAAAAAAATTGTCTGTCTAACGGTAATACGAATTTAATGCGGAAAAATTTCGCGCAATGATTTTCTATGACAACCGTTGTCATTTAAACTAACAAGAGAGTTGTAAACTGACAATTGTATGCCTTTACTTTTGGAAAAAGTTGGGAAAAACGACCTCGCAATAGGATTTTCCTTCATCATGGCAACACATGACGACATACCGCTAGACAAATAACTAACTATTTGCAGACGTCAGGTATAGCTATACCGGCTAACCTCTTACAGCCCTGACCTCGCAACATGCGATTTCCATTTATTTCCTAAAATAAAAGAAAAACTTCCAGGAAACGGGTTTACGGTCGCCAAGGAAGCAGCGGCTGCATGCGAAAAGACCGTTGAAGCGACCCCTGAGTGCACTCGCATTTAAAAACACTGCCCACTCGGGCAAAGTGTTCTCCTTCGTGGTTCCATTGAGTGCAGCGATGTATTAATCTTAATTTTGTAAAACAGTAATAGTAAAAATAACTTGCAAGTTTGCTTAGTAGTTTTTGATTTTCTAAGGATTTTCAGTTGGACCCACGTCCACGATTCTAAGAGACGTAGCCCTGAGACAGACAAATGGACAGACAAACGGATAGACAGACGGATAGACAGCGGAGCCTTAGAAATGAAATCCTGTCGGTACTGTTTAGGTACGAAACCCAAAAAAAATTAAGATCAAACAAATACGCCAAAAAAACGTTCTCTGTATGCTGGGGATTCCCTTTAATTTTTAACTTTATTTTATGTTTGTTATTATTTGTTATAAGATAACGTTTATATTATTCAACATTTTTCAAATAATAATTAATAATAATAATACATATATTGTGAAAAGTTCAAGTCTCTACCTATTACGGTTCAAAGATACAGCTCTGTGACAGGCGGACGGACGGACAACAGAGCCGCAGTAATAGGGGCCCTATTACTACGGAACCTTAAAAACGATTCGTTACATAACTTTGTGGTTTCCATCTGCTTTTATCATGACACCTGCTATTTTTTTCGCGATTCGAGATACATTGATCCACTGAATCGTCGAGTACACCTTACATTTTTTAATTGCAGTCTCGGATATATGTACCTTCAGATGCTCATTAAAGTCACTTTCAGGTAAGTACAATCGATGTATTTATTGGCTGTGTGCACGACGATAGCGCCGTCTAGCGTCCTCAACTTTTAAGGATTTATCCTATATTTATATGTTCGTGAAACAGTAAAAACATTGATTACAGGATTGTTTACTATTATTACTAATAAATAATTCTGTTCTACAACACAACTATAAGTAAACGGAAACAGCATCTTCTTATTTTGTTTCACTTTACATAATAAAAATAATTGTGTATTTCTGCTGCTTCATTATAGCTACGACAAGTTAAATTATTTTGCGCTTTGATCTACAACCATTTGTGATAATTATATCTGCCTACATCCCTGGCGATTGAATAAACAGCTAAGTATATGGATTCCATTAGATAGGGTGTTATTATTTCTTCCACCGAACACACATCAGTTTGAAAGAAATAATCTTTCCTCGAATATTAACGAAGACAGTGTTTGTTGTAAACCTTTTTACGGAATCGAAGTGACAAATAATACAATTATCTCTATTGTTGCTGAAAAAATTACAACAAATATCATTTATTGATATAGTATCTTTTCTTAAATTGAACGATAACCTTAAGGATTGTGGCTCGCACAATATATAAGATAGCTTACCCAGCAAAACTAAACTCGTTATGGTAGAGGGTAGTTTTGTAAAATGCATCAAAATATCCTTGAAGTTGTGGTTCCGTAAAAACCGAACCGTTTTTAATGTGACCCTGACATTTGTCTTTCTAACAATGACTTGGATACTTTAACTTATATAAGCTGTTTATTTGTGCATAATTTTCAATTTCCAATTGTAAATATTGTGCCTCATTCCTATAGTACTGATAATTTTACTGAAGTTGCACATATTTATTCACAATGTACTGTATTTTCCGACAAACTTCGTATTTCTTCCACAGCGTGCGCTGCGGTCGACTATTTTCCCCCACCACATACTTTGTACATAGTGAATACATAACCTTGATAGACGTAATATTTATTGATTTCTTGGCTAAAATTACATATCATAAAATCACTCAATTTCATAGTAATGGATCAAAAGCAAAAAAGCAAAAACCGGCGAGTATCAACTTCAACTTCGTTAGAAGAATAATGACAGTAGATGGAAGGCATAAGAGAATAAAATGTGTCAGTTTTGACATATTTCGATATTTTACGTTTTGACGTGATATAGTCTTATAAATCGATGAACGCCGGCTGCTCGCACGAAAAAGCACGACTCATTGTCGCGTTCCGCCTGAGCCGAGCGTGCGAGCGAGAGCGCGGAACGAGCGATCTCTCTTCCACTCCATTGGCCGATATGTCTGAGTAGAACAGAGACAGCGGCTGCACACTACCTACACGTGAACTGTTTTGTCAACTGTTTATAAAGTGAAGTGAAAAGTTAATGTGGTTTCCACTGTTTATTACAACAACAATCGCGACAAGTGATAACAATTCAGTTCAATTCATAAAAGTAAGCAAAAATTCATCAATCTTTTCTTATGACGCTATCAAGTTATTATCGCTCGTAAACCGACTTTACAGACAACCAATTTTTTTGTTGACGATGACTATAATATACAGCAAAATTGACGACAATTTTATAATAATTTTAACACCTATTTTAGAGTACAATAAATTCATTGTCGGTACAGCAGTGAGCAGGAGGATTGAGCTTTATATATTCTAAATAAAGGCATGCACGTTATTCTGTATATTGAGGGATATTCCATGTTGGAATAATGTGTCTATATTGTTTGTCTATGCCATAAAAAACGAATTTGCGTTGACGTCATTGAACAATGGAATAATAAAGTGATGGGTGTGAACTTTTATTTCTAACATCCTGAGTGTTAATAAAAGGCATCTCTATTAGGTTATGGGTCCACGATCCCATCAATACATTTCAGTCAGATGACAAAAAATAGAATATAATAAAGTTATAATATTAGTAAAGAAATAAAAATGGCAGCTTTAGGAACGCATAGTAATAATTGGAACATACCGAAATTAGAAAGTGGAAATTATGCAAATTGGCTTTTACGAATAAGGGGCCTCATGGAAGATAGATGTTGCGAAAATATGATTGAAGTTTCAATTAGCAAAGGTGAAAAATAACGCCAGAAGAGTAGAAAAAAAATGGACACCTGTGCTAAGAATATTATCAAACGTTATCAGATAAACGTTTAGAGTATATAAGAGATGCAATGAAATGATAACGAGATTAAGTAATGTATTCGAAAGAAAAAGTAGTTTATTAAAATTGTATTTGAGACGCCAACTTATCACATTAAAACACAAAACAAACGATAATACTATCGTATTTTTGAGATGCATTTTTCCAAATTAAATGGAAGTATTCATGAAATTGAAGCAAATGGCACGAAGATGGATAAGACTTACAAAGTTTGCCACTTGTTATTACCGTTAAATCCTACAAGTTTGCCAATCTTGCCGAATTTTGCCCAAACAGCGAAATTAACTGGAAATGTTACTAACTAAAAACCTATTACAAATATTACCGTTTTGTCTTTTAAGTAGAAAACTAGGCTGTTTTCTGGAAGCACTGAGGCTTTATAACGGTATCTAATGTTAATCAGTTGCTCGTCATTTGCTATCAAAAAAACGTCGATTTCAGTGGTGCCAAGTCTCCAAGAAACTTTATAGAGATCGGATAGAAGCAATCATGAGGTTAATAATTGACATGGCTTAAAGAAATGTAGTCATATTTTGATGATGTTTCATAATTAAAAAACAGGAATTTAATTGAGTGTAGTGAAGTTATGGCGTTGGGCAATGTAAGGCATGTACACACACAATCCAAAGTAACAATATTGCCTATCAATTTTCGGACTGTAGGGTTGTCAAAATTTCAAAATTTTATAGGTATTACATTTTCCGATTGGTTTCGATTTGTAGTTCATTTGCTAGGTACCTACCTATTTTTATGTCACTAGTACCTTCATGAAAGTAATGTATGGTACTGTACAATTAGTTTCTTGGAATTTACTACTTAAGAATCAATTTTTCTTATGTAAGCCCGAGGTATGAGATACCATCGGGAGTAAAATCAAACTAGGCGTTACGTTACATTACGTTCAGGTCAGTCTCGTGTGTGGAGACTATACACGTGTGTAGTCTTTTCAACGTTTTTTTTTATAGCAAATGACGAGCAACTGATTGGCATTAGGTACCGTTGTATAGGCTCAGTGCTGCCAGAAAACAGTCTATTTTTCTACTTAAAAGAGAAAACAGTAATATTTGTAACATGTTTTTATTTATAATGTATATGTAATATGTTTTTATTATCAAATTAATTTCACTATTTGAATAAAATTCGGCAGGATTGGCAAAGTTGTAGGAATTGACAGTAACAGATGGCCTTTTAAAGGAAACACTGACTTAGATTTTACGATCGTTAGATGACGCTTTTAAAGAAAACAATGATTTACATTTCACGATCTAACAGATGGCGCTTTTAAAGGAAACACCGACTTACATTTCACGATCTAACAGATGGCGCTTTTAAAGGAAACACCGACTTAAATTTCACGATCTAATAGATGACGCTTTTAAAGAAAACAATGATTTACATTTCACGATCTAACAGATGACGCTTTTAAAGTTAACACTGACTTACATTTCACGATCTAACAGATGACGCTTTTAAAGTTAACACTGACTTACATTTCACGATCTAACAGATGACGCTTTTAAAGTTAACACTGACTTACATTTCACGATCTAACAGATGGCGCTTTTAATGAAAACACTGACTTACATTTCACGATCTAGCAGATGGCGCTTTTAAAGAAAACAATGATTTATATTTCACGATCTAACAGATGGCGCTTTTAAAGGAAACACTGACTTACATTTCACGATCTAGCAGATGGCGCTTTTAAAGGAAACACTGACTTAGATTTTACGATCGTTAGATGACGCTTTAAAAGAAAACAATGATTTACATTTCACGATCTAACAGATGGCGCTTTAAAGGAAACACCGGCTTACATTTCACGATCTAATAGATGACGCATTTAAAGAAAACACTGACTTACATTTCAGGATCCAACAGATGGCGCTTTTAATGAGAACACTGACTTACTTTTCACGAGCTAATAGATGACGCTTTTAAAGAAAACAATGATTTATATTTCACGATCTAACAGATGGCGCTTTTAAAGGAAACACTGACTTAGATTTTACGATCGTTAGATGACACTTTTAAAGAAAACGGTGACCTACATTTTCCTATCTAACAGATGACGCTTGTAAAGAAAACAATGACTCACATTTCACGATCTAATAGATGGCGCTTTTAAAGAAAACATCGACTTACATTTCACGATATAACAGATGGCGCTTTTAAAGGAACCACTGACTTAGATTTTACGATCGTTAAATGACACTTTTAAAAAAAACGGCGACCTACATTTTCCTATCTAACAGATCGCGCTTTTAAAGTTAACCGTTACTTACATTTTACGATCTAACAGATGGCGCTTTTAATGAAAACACTGACTTAATTTTCACGATCTAATAGATGACGCTTTTTTAAAGAAAACATCGACTTACATTTCACGATCTAACAGGTAGCGCTTTTAAAGAAAACACTGGCTTATATTTCACGATCTAACAGATGGCGCTTTTAAAGTAAACACTAAATTTAATTTCACGATCTAACAGATGGCGCTTTTAAAGAAAACACTGACTTACATTTTACAATCTATCATATGACAGTATTTAAATACAACACTAATAAACTTTGGGATCTAACAGATAAGCACTATTTAAATAAAACACTGAGATACATTTCACGATCTAACATATGGCACTTTCATAGATAACATGGACTTACATTTCACGATGGCGTTTTCAGAGAAAACACGGACTTTTAATGAATAATACCCTTCAAATCCCACCATATACTTATTGCGAATTAATCCGGTTTCGCTAGTTTATAGTGTGCTGATAAAATATGTACAATATCTTTCTACAAAACTATTAAAAAGAAAGGAGATCTAAAATTTGTACAACCAACGCGACCTGATCAAGATAATGTACCTTGACAATTGCATAGTTAAAAAAATAGATTTAATGCAAGTTAACGAACTTCTTGAGGATTTGTTTTGTTCAGTGATTCTAATTCTATATATTTTTGATTTTTTAAATGTTTTTCTGTGACTGTGCTTGTAGAATTTTTTGTTTAATGATGTGTATTTATTTTGAATTATTTAAAATTGTTCCGCTGTTGTAGGCAAGTATACGTACCATTTAGATATTATAATAGTAACGACAATAGTCTCTAATATTGAGACCGCTGTGTATCCTTTAAGAAAATAAATATTTTTCAAAATTGTTTGCATTTTGATAGCCCTGGCCTTTCTAATGTGTTTATATGAAGAAAATATAAAAGGCTACCTAACTTTGCCCAAACGACTTTAGAGACGATTTTTGGCTTTATTCCTTTTGGAAAATTGCGTGACAATATTGTCCTAACTAATTCAATATAATCTTAATTTCAGAATTATATATCTTAAAATGGCTTAGCAATGTAAGGTTGGCAAATTTGGGCACATTGGCACCTAATTTTGTCCTCACGTTGATATTTCAACAACTCCTAAAATAATTTGATTTCGAGGCTTATGAATATCAAATTGGAATCCATGATTGACGGTTATTAGTGTAATTAGCTATGGTTTTCCATAAAACGCGTTTTTTTTAAATATATGATCGCAAAATTGAAAAAAGCTAGCAAAATTGTAGGATTTGACGATATCTATGGAGGACATGTATAAGCCTATTGTCACAGCAATGGAAAAAACAAATGTTGAACTTACTTTAGAATATGTTAAGAGCAAGCTGCTTGATGCAGAACTTAAAAATAAAACTGAAATCATTCCAAGTAAAGCAAATAGTCAACCCACTGCATTTTAATTTTCAATAAAATGTTATAATTGCAACAACATTGGACATATAGCAAGAGATTGCAGATATAAAATAAAAGAAGAAAATGAATTCGAGATAGAAGTACAAAATATACAAAACAGAAAAGCCAGGTATCAACATCATTGAGTTACATGAATGGTGAAGTAGAAGAATCAACCTTTATAGCGAAGACAATATCGTATGCCACGTCTACTACGAAGCCGATTTCGTTTGGTCATTTTGTTTATGTAGGAACACCTATGTTTTTTTATTTCAATAGGAATATTGTATAGTAAACTGGGCCACTTCAAATGTTTCAGATATTACGCCGAAGTGCAAGTGCATGTTTTTTGGTAGAAAAAGACAATTTTATAAAAAGAATGTAAATTATAATTGTCTTATCACAGATAAAAAAACACGTTGTCGAAGCACACAATGCAGTCGTTCGGAATCGACGACAGAGCGCAATTAATTTCTGAGTAGTAATATTTCTCACTTAATCTTCATATAGAACAGTGAGGAAATTTCATTATATAAGTATGTATTAATTAAGCAAAAGACTGGGCGACGCGTCGGTAAAACTATCCTATTCGTGGGACCATTATTTTTGTCCAATTATCTCAAGATTTGACTAAAAGAATGACTTGGTAAAAAATTATGATCAATCACTCAATCAGCATGTTTTAGGCCTGTGCATATTATTATAGCCGTCGTTGTAGAGAATTGTAAACAGACAAAAGTTGAGCGTCTCGTCAAAACGGAACTATTCAGACTTAGAATGTTAGTATTTTCTTACAAAAAAAAAGTTTCGTGTAATAATAAGTCCTATAAAATAAACTATATATGAATTTTTCGGTCATGTAATAATAAGTCCTATAAAATAAAACTATACATGAATTTTTCGGTCACTAACAAACCCAACACAAACTAACTACGCATACAAAATGTCAATTTCAATACTATGATAGTAATTGTGTTGGTGAATTTATTTAGGGTAATTAAGAATACCTAATTCATAGTTTGGGCATCACCATAAAAACACATGTTGGAATATCTTATATTATTTATTTCATGTATTTTTTTTAATCAAGCACATTTGTATATAACAAGTAATATATTAGACCAGCTCTCAGCCACTTCACAAAACTTTGGTACCTAGCTTAGTCTGTGATTTCATACCATATTTGCGAAATAAACGCGCAACATTAAACGCTAAGTAGAATGATTATTTCAATTTTGAAATAAGTAGGCACTCTCAGTGACAAAGAGATATTTGAATGATACTTTTTGTGAAAAATATATTACGAAAAATCAAATACTACAACATTATTGCAATGATTTGTTTAGTTCGGGCATTTGTCAAAAAAGAAAGAGATAAAAATAATAATTACATTATTATATACTTAGACATTTATAATCTTAGACGAAAATATTTTTTCTTGCCAATATTTTATTTTTTTCTGATGTCACCGGGACTAGATAGCCACAATATTTTTCTGTACATTTGCATTGCACAAATTCATGTTTTTCAATAGAAATTACTAGGTCAAGTCGAACATTAAAAAATAATATTTCACAGTCTTATATGCACATACAGACAAATAATTCCAATCTGTGATTGAATAAAACTAAAACGATTTTATGTTTTTTCTGAGTTTCATTTAAAAAAAATTCATTTGAAAATTGATATAATATTGTAAAACATTTGAACGCACCTCTATTTTTTAACTGTTTTTGTCTATTGATGTTATTTATAAATTTAGTTACATTTACATTCATAAAAAGCAATACTTTAGTTTAAAATAGCACTAAATAAATAATACATGTAAAAAGAATTTCATATACATGCTTAATAAACACTATGGTACAGCGTAATTTCTCAAAACATAATATACTATATTTATTTACGAATGACAATACAAGACTGTGAACATCATATTTTAAAAATAATTAGAAGAAATTTAAATGAACAATCAATTACAATATTCTCAAAATTGCTAACAAAATACAATTTCCTTTAATATAGCTCTGATTATAACATCAATCTATCTCACAATTTTATATTAATATACTACTTACATTTTTATAAATTTTAAGCTAAAACAGTTTCGAGCTAATTTATATCAGAAAAATATTCATTCAATCAGCAATATCACATTGTCAACCATATTCAATCATCACTTCATGATTATTTACAAAGTACATCATTTTAAAATGCAAGGCGTCGCTTGTCGCTCTCATACAGACAAAGAATTCAAAAAAAAAACCTATTTACATGTTTTGGCCCCATTACGATATTGCGAAAAATTGGTGTTGCTATTACGAAAACGTCTAGTACGGCATATATGAAAATGACAATAAAAATATCTATATGTTTGGAAGTAATGATTATTATCAGTTATAAAAAAGACTACATAGTTTATGTAAAGAAGATATTTTTACTAATTTTTATAATCCAAAATTGATACAATGTCGAGATCGAAGATAGAGTCTTACTTTAAAGAATGAATTTCTTAACTTTTTACTTTCATAAATATATTTTTTTCTACTTTAGTGTTGTCAGTATACGATCAGATTTCGTGAGAACATCCAAGTTGTTTTTTTAACTTTAAAAATGAAAGAAAAAACCCACATGTTCTCACGTACACCGTTAAAACGAAAATCATTGAAGTTTTTAATAAAAGTCCCATAGTTCTATAAAACCGTATATACATATAACAATATGTTCACGAAATATAAAATGATCACGTCAAATGTCACGCTAGCTTCTTATTCTTCCCTGTATCTTCTGCGAATATCTCTTTGAAGTCCGTGAGTAGAATATCGACAACGTTGTTTTGCTGTATGCAGTCTAACGCTATGTTGTGCGCCTGCTCCGCGGGCGCCCAGAGCAGAGTCGGCCCGAACACTATGGCCAAGTTGGCTGTGTGCATTCTGTTCTTCTCGCTGTATGTTGTGACCCTGGATGTCGAAATTTAAGATGAGAATTAAAATATGTTTTATACGTTCGCAAATCGGAGGAGAGGGGGGGAGGAGGTATCTCTTAGTTGTGACAAGGGGAGATGGGGGTCTAAGAAATTCTATTATTGGAATAATAAATATTTTAAAATATGAATATTTATTATACTATTAATCGAAATGAACTACTTATAGAGGGGGGGGAGATCTAGTTTTCATGATATAATATTTAGGGGAGTCGTAAAGATTGTGACACAGCGAGACTTGGGGTCAAAAATGGCGAAATTTAGTGTGACGTGAACAGCTCCTAAGAAAGAAATTGTTTCTGCTTGTCATATAAAGAGATAGAAATACAAAATTCCACACAATCGGTCCGAACGAAGTAGCGTAGGTGCAAGAGAAAATAAGGTCTGTCTGTCGTCTATTTAAAATTTAATTTAATAAGAATATTAGATTTAATGCAATAAGAAAGGATGTATTTAAAATTTTCAGTGTAACAAAGAGTCTATGGTCCATGTTTAATATAAATAAATAACTATCCATAACGTGGTCCTCTTAAAATGTTGGGTAATATACCTCAAATAGATTGTTTTAACACTAATGTACTTACTATCTATTTTAATAACAAAAAATGTTATATTTTGTGAGAGGGAACTTTAGACATAGCCCTTAAAATACAACACACTTTCATTGTAATAACTAAATAGGTCATTTTTAATCTGGTTAGAACTGATTTTCCTAAATATTGTTGTAAAACTTTTTATAATACCAAAGTCTTGGCAGTGTGTTGAATAGACTTTTTTCACAAAATAGTTAAATAAAACGGCTGATCAAAGGGGGATTATAATTTAAGGGCGTTATCATCCTTTCAAATTTTCTAATACTCCTTCTTACAATGAACAAACTAATGGCAACCAATTATGTATACATATAATTATAGACATATCTGAATAAAATGCTTATGAAATGCTTAAATTTTTATAACAATTTGTAAATCATAATTTTTTGGTATATTTACATTAACCTCATGTTTTTCTCCATAACGGATGCTTGTTTAACTCTCCGAGTTTCATACCAGGACACAGTGAAATATTTGTTATATACGCTCTCACGTCTGATATACAATCGATACATTTCCTATGAAATTATAATCCCTTTGCACTTAGTGTGTAGATTGGTTCAAAAGGGAAAGTTAGTATACCTGAGCAGGTGCTCGAGCAGGTACTTGAGGGTGTCGCGGTTGCAGGCGGGCAGAGCGCGGACTATCTCGCGGAACTCCTTGGTCCGGGCTTCGCGCGGCTTTATGGCTGAAAATCGGAGAAAAATAACATAAATAAGAGGATTAAAAACGTCAATTCTGATTAAAAAAGAAAACACTAGAGGGCTCGGTCGACGCCGCGAAAAATCGACTTATCGCACTTACCGCAAATCGTCACTGGAACGTTTTTTTTGACAGTCGTGATGCCTCTATTTAAAAAAGCCGTGTAATGATACTGAAAACGTACACTAGCCAAAGAGATTAACCGTTTTCGTGATATCAATGTGAATTTTTGCGACTTTGAACAATAATAGTCCATATAACCATCACTACACAGAGCCAGACTCTAAATAACAGTGAATGTAAACCTTGCTCGGAAGACATTATAAGCTGAGATTGTCGGCTGGTAAAGCGGTAGTCACATATTCTGTTAGCTTGAAGAGGGGATAGCATTAATAAATTATTTTGATAATGGGAGAAAGGAGAAAGTTCGATGCGGTGTAGTTTTGTCGAGGAAAGAGAAATGATTGCGCTTGTCAAATTAAATAGTTTCGTTCTACGAAGACAATGCTTCAGACTGCACAACGTCAATTCCACTTGCCGAATCACACGAACTTCACTCTAAAGTACTACTAATCCTAACAACTTGTTTTTTCCAGACTTGGCACCCTGCTTTTTGACGTGACAACGTCTTATAAATTGGTTTGCCGGGTGACACTTCAAGAAACTGCGTTACGCTCCGCTCACGTTATGCGCTCACAATGAGAGCGAGTGAGAGGCACGCGTCCCTTCCACTCGGGCATGGTTAGCCCGCCTAAGAGCGAGAGAGAGACATAAAAGTGAAAGGCACGCGTCCCTTCCACTCGAGCACAGTTAGCCCGCCTAAGAGCGAGAGACAGAGCGAGAGAGAGAGAGTGAGAGAGATAGGCATACACACCGGTTCATGTCTTGCGCTTCTATTTCGCTTAGGCGCCTGCATACAAGTTTACACGTTGCCAGTTAATTGTAAAACGATTGTGTAGTGATAATGTGAAGGTAGTTATATTTGTATATAAATACGTATGTATGTGTAAAGGTAAAAATAAAATTTTGTTAATATGAAATTCAGTGCGAGATTCTTTGTATAAATTAATGTTTTAAATATAATTCTTTGTATAAATAAATGTTTTAAATTGTTACTATTATTTCATCTTTCTTCCTACTATACGAATGAATATTCACATTAAAATGATTTTACCACTCAAAGTCGTTGTCACGTAAAACTTTCGCCCGTATACCGACTTTACAGGCAACCAATTTTTTTTTCATTATCTTTCCTAATCCCAACAAGGGCGAGTGGGACTCGCACACCGAAGGTCCCGTACTACAACGAAATATATTTGTGTTAACTATTTAAAAGAAATTATTTTCGTCCATTCATTTGGGGATTTTCAATACGTACCCTTATATATATATATATATATATATATATATATATATATATTACAGATTTTACGGTAGAACAAAAATAGAAAAAAATAAAATAAAATGATAGGCACTAAGTATGAACTCATGCATTTAGTGAGTGTCAGTTTATACTGGAAATTGAAACAAACCTAAATGAAACGACCTCTTATAGGTTTCCTATTATCTATAAGTAAAAACCTATTTTCTATATAGTTTTGGAGATAAGGAGAATGGTGAATTTTCATCAATTTTCTTAAATAATTATAAAATTTATACTTTAAAATTATCTACTTCAAAATTATAAAAATATATATTCGAGAACCTTACAATAGGCGCTTTTGTACGTTGTGTATTGCATTGCAGTCACAAGTACACAGGTACAGTTTGCAAACCTATTTTATTTTTTAATTTTCTAATTTACCCTTCAAAAGTGACGCTCATATTTATAAGTTATTTATTTAGTAGGCATACCAAATGCCCACTCAATTGGTCCAGTAAATTCAGAACAAATTGGATGTGACAGACGGACACATATTAACAGACAGAGACAAGAGTGATGCTATAAGGGTTTCGTTTTTTTTTCATTTGGAGGTGCGAAACCCCAAAAAGTGGTTAGGTGGACAGATTTTGCCATCAATTCCGAACAGAGAGATGTCGTAAACGCTTATTTTTAAAATCTGAAAAATGTCACTCTTTCAGAGAGATATCCTGGATGTCGAGATATGACTCTCAAAAGGTATTGAAACAAAAGGGAATTATGTAGAAAAATAAATTATTGAGGAGTTCTTTTCATACTTTTTTTGTAAATTTCAGTTTATCAATCAACCCTCGTAGTGTTATTATCCTTGTAACAGATTGGAAGTATATCAATGTCACGTAGCGCCTACAGTAACTGCCGTACTTAACCAATAGGTTCGAATCATGCTCTAGTACAATAATTTCTTTTCTAATTCTTTATTTTTTATATCTAAATCACAACACAAACACTAATATGTAAATACCTTATAATAAAACTCATAAAATTTATTTACTATTTAAATACGTTTGACATTATTATTTGGCTTTTACAGACATCAACGTCTATAATTTTGCTTATTCAAAAACTATTTTAGTACCAAACGAAAGTCTTACTTTGTCGATATTATGTATTTAGAACGTTAGATTACGAGCTATTGTAGAGTCTTGATGTTAGTAATTTGGCAAAAAGGTTTATCTGTACCGCCCATGCAGTTAATATAATACTGAATTTGTCGAATGTATAAACTACCGGGTTAGTTTAATTTGCCTGTTTCCCTAGCCTGACGTCATATGCCATCTCGCTACAGAGCGAAGACATATAAACGATAAAGTAATAGATCGGACAATGGTAATATTTCTAAAAATTCTGATCTCGCGCATCGCCTAACTGTTGCCTAGTTTAGTTATACTTAGACATTCACACTGTCTCTTATCCATAGGCGAACAATTGTAGATAAAGATTTTATCCATATTCTTCGCTCCGCTGCAATACCAAAATTCTTCACATCAGGACACTTTGGGTAATTTACAAATAATTTCTAATTAGACACTTACAGCAAGCTGCTAGCACCCTGTCGAAAAATTTACAGGGTATCAACGGCTCCTTCAATTCCCTGAAGAACAGTTTCAAGGATCCAGTCAGCACGTGGATGTCCGGGTTGTTCTCTATCACGGACCAGTTGTTTTGATCGATCTAGAAGTACATAGAGCAAAATTTGAAGCATTTATGTTTCTTTTTTCCGCTATTTACGTCAGGTTTATAGTATTATACATATACTCGCATACACGACAAAATTACATATCAATGACAGATATTACAACAACGTGATTTACTAGGGTATTATTTCGAATGCCATCAAACTAATCGCCTATACGAAATTTATAGCTTTGTCATCGTTTGTATAAAGGTATGTTACACGACCCTTTTTTTAGAATCCCCTAGCCAAATTTTAAAATCGAAACTGGCTTATTAATTCCTAATTCTACATTATCTGATAAAGAAACTTGTATATTACTTAATACCTAATTCTACATTACTTAAAAAACAAACTTATATAATAAAATCTATACCCAATCAGTTGCGACTGTAAAAATGTAAAAACATATATACCTTATATATATCATAATATAAAATAAATTTTGTTTTATTTTTTCCTACTTTTTTAATGTTTTCTTATTATTTGTTTTTCTACCAAATCTAATTTATGATTCGATAGGAAACTACGTTTTTCAATGTGAAGATATAAAAAATTAATAAAATCTATTTTAATATGCATTCGAACTCAATACATAATAAACTATTTTGTACGTATAAAACCCATATTATGTATTTATAAGGTCTGTAGTTCCGTTCTACAGAGCTATCATATTTATAGGACCTAATCTTCACCTGGTTCGTATCAAGGGTGGTCTTTTAATCTCACCTCGAGTCTAATCTTCTGGACCTGGCTGAGGTTACCGCTGGCCCGGTACAGCCCGTCCGTGCACATGTTCTCCTCAGTCTTCTCTATCTCCTCTATGCACCTCACAACAAACTTGGGCACCCGCGGTGGAGTCGACGGACACACTCGTTCCAAACTGTTGCCGAAGGCTTGCTCGTCTGCGGGCGATATATGTATACTCATTTTTATTTAAAACTGTTTTTATTTTTTTTTATATATATATACAGTAGCACAGTAACAGTGAAAGCACAAAATTATATAAAGTACAGGTTTCAAATTTCAGTTCTGGGGTTGTAGTAATATCGTCCGCCTAAACCTTGAACCTGTGGCTCGGTGGATTTCAAGAACGGCATCGGGATCATGATCGAGAGTGACATCAGGATGGAGATCGAGAGCGGGATCGATCCCTAAACCCAAAGCGAAACCGGGATCCGACAGAGAGTGGGGCCGAGATTGAAAGTGGGAACAAGATTAGAATCGTAAACGGGATCGATTTCGAAATGGAAAGCGAGATCGAGGTCGGATAGATTGGGATCTGTATCGAAATCAGGATCAGAACAAACGGTTAAGTCGCCATTTCAATTTTAAATAGCCGTAGTTAAGTGTTTAAATTGTTATATAATTAATCGACGCTTCTTAAACTGCATTCCGATGTATAACTAACAACGTAAGTAATTCTCTGTGTAAAAGGATTACGTCTAAATAATTTTGAAATATCAGAAACAGCCACACCAAATAAAGCAGTTTGAAGGAAACTGCGGAATTAATATAGTGTAAGTACTAGGTATGTGCCATCACTAAACATCCATCCAACGTGATTTTACAAAATTTCTAGATGTCGGCTAAGTCTTAAATGCGTATAGTAATCGAATATAATTCTAATAAGGGTTGCGTGTGGGTTTCCGTATTAAAAAATGATTCATGTTAATTTTCGTATAAATACTTAAATTATAACAATATAAATGAAATCTAAGACTACTAGGGATCGTGAACAACGACGGATAAGTGGGTTAAAATAAATAAAATAAAACAACTAGTTATAAGTGTAAAAAAATAATTTCATAAATATTATGCATTAGCAATTAAATGTTACAATAAAACTCAAAAAAGTATATACATAAATCGAGGAAAAAAAAAACAACTCACCTTAGTAATATATAAACAATATAAATAACTGTATACTTCATTACACTTCATTCAAAATATAATAAATATTCCCCATGAGGATGTTTAAAATTTTGATCCTTTCCGAAACCACTAAAAACAAAAAGCAAGAAATCTAATCCCACACACTCAGATCTACGAACTACCAAGTTAGTGCATAATCATGAATTAGTCCAAAATCACAGCAAACGGGGGCGCCAGGTGACCACCGCCAACATAATCATATCAGACCTTTGTAGATGCCTTTGTCGACGAGCACTTCCAGGGCGGTGCGTTTCGCAAAGAATTTTTTTAGCCTACTCCTCACGTACGAGGCCTCGGCGTTGTCGGGGAGGTCCTCGTTGCTGCTGCCTCCCGCTGAAAGAGTAATGCTTGTCCGTTAAAGAAGGGACGCGGAACGAATCGAAGAAGAATATAGCAGCTTTCATGAAATTATTTACAACTTGAGTCTGGTGCAGAATTATTAAAAAATATCCTCTATATTTTCTAGAACCTCATAGTCATTACTAATGGCATGTGTGGAAAACTCTTTATTTTTTTTAAAAGAATAGTCGAGGGGCAAACGAGCTTTGGTCCATCGGAGAGTAAATGATCACGGCCGCCCATGGACACTCGCAATCCCAGAAGAGTCACCAGTGCGTCGCCGGCCTCTCAGGAGGAGATATGTATGTATTTAAATTGAACAAAAGAAATTAAAACAATTCAGACAAGAAAATACTCTTTTGAGTAGCCAAGCCGGTCTAAATAATTAAATAATTAAAAATATATTATGATGAATTGAATATATACCATAATTTATTTAGTAGCTTTTCTTATATCATTAGGCATAATATGGTAATTTTTCATTCTTTAGATTATAACTAAATTTATACTGCACAAGAATTAAAATAAAAATCATGAAAGTTACTATTATAAAATAAGAATCGCGGTATACAGATAGATAAAAGCACAGAATATGATGTTATGTTCTGTGAATAAGACATATGTTTGGGATACAACATTCAATAAAAATATATATATATATCTATGAATTCTTGTTTGCACGAAGAAGACGTTGCATATGGCTTTTTACTAATTTCATATGGAACAGATCGTCCGATGCATTTTGATCATAAATTCGATCGGGCCGCCTATGAACAAACCAAAAATAATGCCAAGTTATATTTAATTTTCAGATTTGTAATCGGTTAAATATTTAATCCCGATCACTGCAAGTGCACAAAATCAACGTTGGATTATCCAAAAAAAGCCAACTTCTCACGTTGGTAACACGAAACACTATCCGATATCGTGCCCGTTAAGAGTATGATTACGTTACATATGATTTGTTTCAATAAAAAAAATAGATTGTTAATAACAATGCAACGACAATCGACCCGGACAATGTTATCATATTTTTATTGTCATTGCACTAACCCGAGACGGATAAGCGTCACAGTTGTAAAGTACTGAATTACGCCTGCCGAATGCATGGTACTTTTGTATCGAGCGATTATAGATGTGCCATTAAAAGCAACGGTAATTTCTTCGTGCGAAAATTGAAAAAAAAATGGCAGATTGACATCATGCAATAGATATGCACAGAATATACACTTTTAAGCAGTTTAATAATGTCGGTCCGTTCTCGCATATTAATATATGAATATCAATAAAAAGACACTCCATTAATACGACATTGGTTTATTATTTAGATGATATAGTGTATTTTTTATATGGACGATAACGCGTCAATTTTATTCGGAGGTGCGGAGATAGGCGACCGGCATTATTAAATTGGTGTCACTGTACATAATGTGACAAGAGTTAAAAATTATGAACAATTGAGAAAAAGAGTGGATAGTTAAAATATGACAGATTCGATGCTTTATTGTCAATTAGTTTAAAACCAGTCGCGATGAGTGTTTAAGCGATTCAATGGATTTGTTATAAGTGTAAATATCAACAAACTATATTGCCTATTTCCGTAACAAAATCTATGTAGTAATTGAATGAAGCACTTAAATATAATTTTCATTTGTACAGGTTATATTTGATTATTTTTCATGTTTGAATCGCTACCAACATCATAAGTGTGTATACATAAAATACAATGATTAACAACATTTAATAATAACGTACAGAGATAACACATTTTGCGAAGACAATAGACACACAGTCTTAGATTTTCGGACAAATATCATTAGAACATGAAAATCTATTTACCTTTCAATATTTTTTTCAGATCTGCCAATCACTGTTTTTCACAAGACAATTTATTCACTTAAATTCCTCTCGATATCCGTGAATATTGCATTTCGTATATGACTTAACAGATTTATTAATGACGATAAAAAATATTCACGTAACCTAACTGTGAATTTATTCATTGAAAGCGACTATTCTACAATTTATGTAAATTAAATAGACAATTCGCCTAATGTCTCGACCATATACATCGATATTGTGCCGCCATCTACAAACCGTGTAGTAACAGTAACTGGGTCGATGTACCACGACAATGTACACCCAGTATAATGGTTGGATTATAAAAGAGACATGCGTCGCTGTAAATCATGAAATTAAAGATTAGCACTTAGAAAAGAAAAGGTATACCTAAAGAAAGTCTATATCCATATAGTAAAGATGGTTTTGTTATACTTTTAAAACCTGAAATAGATGAAGTGGCAGACGCACGCTATCGCGTCTTCTCTCGTGCGGCGCTGTCGGGCCCTTCAGGGAGTGATCCAGGCAAAAATTACAATAACCGAGAACGTCGAAAAATTTTCAAACACGTGCTCGTATTATTATTTCATAACGCTTTGCTCGTTTACAAAAAAAAAATTGTAAGTGCAATATATCCCTGTTGCGGGTGACGTTAAATGGACGCGCGCAAAACCGAGCTCTGAAAATCGGTCTTTTTGCATAAAATATACTGACGCTTTTGAAAATAAATTTAAATATAGACACAAGACGGACAAAATCTACTAAGGGAATAGTTTATTTCCTTCGCGACTTCGTAAACACTCGTGCGCCTGATAATCGACGATAAAAGCAATAGCTATCTATAACAAGTTGATTCGGCGATATCAAAATAAGTAAACTCTTAATAAAAAAAAATTTACACGGACGTTGCATACTTCAAAACAGGAAATTCTGTAAGTACCTACAGCTGAATATAAGAAATATGTTAAAAAATTGAGACAAATTAAAATCAATATATATATAGTATAGTATAAGCTATAGAAGTATTATTGTTGGATGGATAACAATATAATGTTGACCATAGACATACGAGTTTTGTTTTTGACAGCGACATTATTCTTCGGCGATTTGTTATTGTCCCCCTTCTCTGTCGCCTTCGACGCGTCGGAAACGCCCAAAGACCAATTGTAGTCGGAGACGACTTGAACCCAATCGTATTCCATAGCTAACAAACCAATATTCACTCCGTACAACTATTCCAATCTACGGTCGACAAGGACGGAGTACTGGCACTTCGCACAATGACGGCACTCGAGGGGACATTTCAGAAAAAAAAAAAAAATAAAGGACTCTTCAAAAGAATATATGACTTGCCAGCGAAAACCACCGACACGCACTGGCCGTATCCGACCAAAAGCCGGCGAAAGATAAACGCGGCCGATACGCGATTATTCACGGATGGCGAACCACTTGCCGTCGATAGAGCACAGTTCGATAATTACGTAGTCGATATCGATAAAGGGTTTTTTTTTTGCGATAAGACCGAGACTGCGAGGGCTGCGACCGGGACTTCGTGGTAACAGCACTTTTAACAGCGGTCTATAATCACTATCGACGTGTGAGATTCGAGCAATTTTCTGGACTGGAGTGCTCGTTATTACGTTTATTTTGTATTTGTAAGGTTGTATGAGTACACTGTCGTTAAGGGGAATACTCGTACTGTTTAAAATACACTCGGTATGTTTAAAATGTATATATATTGTTTATTATATAAAAAAACCGATTTAATTATAATTTATAAAATTATGAAAAAAGAGACTGGTATTTCGTATATCTGTATAGATGTATGCGAAGCTCAGCCTTTAGGCGCTGTTAGCTGGGCTGATTGACATTTAAGTGCGGGCAAGTGTGCTGTAAATGTTTTTCATCAGAATCTAATAATACCGCGAAACATTGAACACTTAAAAATGTAAACATTATTTTTATTATTATCTAAATAGGTAATGATAAAAATAATACAAAAAAAAATATTATCAATTCTTTTTCTTTTCTTTATCATTAAAAACGATTGTTCAATTTGGTCTCATTAAATTGTAATTAACAAAAAAAAAGGAATGTATGGATGGAATTTTCTTTTGTTCTTGCACGACTTAAAACGCGAGCGAGAAGTTTCTTATTGAAAATGTTAGAGTAATTGGTGTCGTTTAATTGTAATTAATAAAAAGCTAAATTTGGATCGGTCTTTTGAGCAATGAATGCGCGTTATTTTCAGAGTCGAAAATGGTGCGAAACTTTTATAAGAGATTTTTTTTATTTTCTTCTCTTCATAATGCACTAACGAATATCCGATAAAATGAAAATTTAAATACGTGTAATATCAAGATAAACATTCTCATTAATATACATTTCTTTCATATCAATTATGAATGCATTTTTTTTTTCTTTTATTTTTAGTCTAAAAATCTGTATTTTATAATTTTTTTTTTAATATAAATTGAATGAGCCTTATGAGGCGTTCACTTTCAGATTTTTCAAATTTTTAACAAACTCAGTGTGTCCTCTGTGGACGTTATCAAAACCTTTATATATACTACGGTCACTTCGTTTTATAAATGGTTGCATATGAATTTTCTTTGAATGTTTTCACGCCTATTTTGGGACGTCGTACACATATTACGCTTGACGTACGATTCATTAGCATTATCTGACATACAAAGCGATGGTCGTGCGTCGGCTAAAAGATCGCCTTTGACCCAACGTACTCGGTCGTGACCACGGCAAGACGACCGACGACCTTTTAACCAAATCAAAACACTCGCTCATCGCCTCGGAAAACACTGCTGTCAGTCACAACCGAAACCGCACTGGGTCAGCTGCGAAACCTTAAGGTCTAAACCCGTCAATCTGAAATTAAAAGATTGAGGGAAGGTATGCGTCAGCAGTGGATTGATCAACGTTTACATAACGTTACCTATTAAGCATCTAATTAGATAGACAATGCTGTACGCCCCGTTCTCGCCGATTCGTTCTTGCCTTATTGGAAACCATACCACGAAGAAATCGAAGTAAAATACATATTTATATATGTATGTATGTATATTTATACATAACGAAAATAAATAACTCACAATGACTGTCCGGTCGAGGCGATCCATTCATACAGTTAAGTGGACCACACGCTGCCATATTATAACACAATGTGCACTAGTTATTTTTTGATCGACTATACCGAAAGTCGAACGTTCACTAACAAAGGCGAATCAAAATTCTAAATTGTTTAAAAACTGTTGTTCAAAATATCCATACGTCGAATAGTGTTTTTAAAAAGTTCTAGTTTTTTTTTTATTCCACTATCACGAGCACACGTTCACGACACATTTAGACACTGCATCCCATTCGACTTATAACTATATGACTTTATTTACACAAAGTTTTTTTTTTTTTTTATATAACAAATGGGATTATCAAAATCCCACTAAATACAATGTATTCATATGCAATGTGTTCCTCGAGGCACAACACTGATGCTTCTATATTTTTAATAACAATTCCAATCGGACAATCCTGGCCTTCGGCTGAAGCGCGTGCGACGCGTTCGTTTAACATAGAAGTCGCGAACCGTATGAGGAAAAATGATCAATTAAAAGGACAGGTCTAAAAGGAAACCAATTTGTCATTCATTGTTCTATCGAGCGGAGGTTAGAACAACACACATTTTCTAAGAACGAATGTATTTGTCCAGAATTAACATGAATTAAGGCATTAAACCGGTTCCGTACGAATATCACATGATCGATTAAGGTAAGGTGAGCTAAAAAAAAAATACGAGATAACACAAGGTATATCCCGAACGACACCTCTTTAAGGAGAAATTAAGTAAATGCACAAAAAAAAAAACATGTGAATGTTCAATAATTAGATCCGGTTAAAATATTTAATCGACACTTAAAAGGTAAATACATGCTTTCATGTAAAAATCAAAATTTATATGAGTAAAACATGGGAAATATTTAAGACTCTTGTTTAAATCGTTAATTCGTTAATTTTTCCTATTGAATAAAAATAGTTTTGTATTTCTCTTTCGAAATACGGAATCATAAATTCAAATTTTTTTCATTCGATATGAGTCTTGATATGAAATTACACACTAAATGATATAAACAATAATAAAAAGTAATAAGTATGCAAATCTAATGTTATAATAAATAATTGTTATTATTTATATGAAGCTCTTTGCGCTCCGATTTGACTTAAACGAAAATACATATAATACTTATATTATCTACAAAATAAAACATCTGCCATCTAATTATTATACAAAGTACACCATATATTATATTAATTTTAATAATAAATTAAATACACAGAAACTTTTAAAATTTACAATAATAAGAAGATTCCCACCTTTCTGCTTCATCCTGGATGCATTCCTCACCGCGGGCGGCGTCCGGCCCAAGCTCTCCAAGTCCGTGTTACTGCTCTGATATGGCGAATATTCGGCTGGCTTGGTTGAAGGCCCCTTAACATACGAAAATTAATATTAAATTTTATTGATCTACCCATTATCCAGATTACATTATTTATTGGTTATAACCCCGCGCGAGCGCATACGCTGACTCGATTATTGTTGTTGTCATTTGTCGAAATATTGCCAGTTTTGTTTGAACAAAACAACTCGTATCATAGCACATAATTGTGTTATGATACGAATTGTTTTGTTAATAAAGTACGTTTATTTTGGATCGAGTTGTCATACGTCATACACGTCATACGAGCGTATTTGTATTGTGTGAATCGGTCAGACGATATATGCCACCATGTTGTTATTTTTTTTTTCCTTTATTATGGCATGAAATAATCATTTACAATTTTTATTTATTAAAAATGAAACATACAACTAAATAAATAGACCTATACTACCGAAAAATAAATAAATAACTATTTAGATTTCCAAGTAAATACAAAAACTTGTACAAAATATGATAATAATAAAAGCACAAGAATCAGCTAAACCAAATAAATATATAAAATAAATAAATATATAGTTGTTTCTAGTCAATAATTTTACACACCTTACTCAATATTAATTGTTTAAAACTATTGTAATGTATCGCTACATAGGTTTACTTCTGAAAATCGTGGGTTATTAGTCTCAAGAGAGCGATGAAAATACTGAATATGAGTATACTTTTATTAGGGACGTGGTAGTTTAAAAATTTCAATGTTTGTGTTTCTACGTGAGAGAGATTGAGTCTACGTTAGCGAGAGATAAAGATTATTTAAGCTAGAAATGGAAAAATACTGTTATACAATAACGACAAGTGCACTAAAAATTTGGTTGATCGTTTATATAGCGCAGTGGTTTGTGCACTAGGAATTTAATGATCGACTATCAGCGCAGTGGTCTGTGCACTAGGAATTTAATGATCGACTATCATTGCAATATTTTGTGCGCCGTGAATCGGCAACAATGCGAAATTTATGGGTTCCATCATTGTTGCATTTATGTCAAATCATGATTCTCATAACAAAACAATAATGTTTCTATAGATCTATCTAGTATAAAGTTTTCATCAGCATATCCTCTCACAGGCCTTCAATTTCAGATTAACCGGTTTGGCTCACTTCCGGCATCCTTGCTGGCCTAGTGTGGTCTAAGGTCGCCAATGAATGTTGACTAGAACGGTAATAAAGTCGAGGACGATAAAACTACGCACTCGCCGATGCACGAAACGAGTGATTTAATTTAAGTTTAGTTTTGTTGGTCAATTCGCCCTTACTGAGAATTACTGGGTAACGTCCGATTTGAAGACGACACTTTTAACAGCTGAACCGCTATCGCTATAAATACGTGTGAATTCATCAGAACTTCATCAGGATATATCCCCTACAATGATACTTATTACTACAATTTAATGATTTTTTTTTCAATTCGACAATTTGTTGACAGATAAGCTTTAAACATCGACTGTTGTTGTCAACTGATTAAAATTAAATGTAGATATAGTTGTTTATAGAGCAACATATTATGAATGTTATAAATACTCACTAATTCATATATTGTGTCTTGTATCAGTTCCAACCACTTCTTAGCGCCATCCTTGGTCTCGTCTTGGATCAGGTACTGGTTGTAGCCCACAGTCAAAATCACGGATCTAGCGAATCTGGTAATAAGTAATATAATAAAATTTTGGTAAAGGATAAGTACGTAATGATTTGGATTAATTTATGTTTTTCTGGATTCGTTATTTATTTCTACAAATATCAGTCAGGTTTACATAAAAAGACATATTTAGAAATTATAGAAAAAAATGTAGAATCCAATGTTTAAAAAGCGACAAAAATAATTTTAACGAAAAATATATACTGTTTAATTGGATATTTTGTGGATATACTTATTCCATTATACTTGCAAATTAGCAATTGTAATACTTATTGTAAGCAAATATTTTTCACCATTTCTACAAAATAATAAAAAATATTTAAGAACATTACGAAATTTAAAACGTCATTGATCACAAGAAGCAGATATTAACTGCTGAATTTCTTATGTATTTTTTGCAAAGCCTGATCGATGCCTGAAACGCTGATAGATTTTTAGTTCAAAAAAAAAATGGTCTTACAAATCTTTAGTGTTTATAAGTGTCTAACATTTTTAAATTTGCTTCAAAACGTAATTTTTTTCATTTTATATATGAAAAGTATGAATTAATAGTAATAAAATAATCGCATCTAATTTTTACTTTTTTACGCGAAAACGAAAAATATGCCCTAACTGCATATTTCCTTTTGTATTACCTAATGTGTAATAATTAATTTTAACTATGCCTAATAAATTATATATCATAATAAATGCTAATTTTACAGAAAATTATCGCACAAATAAGTATACTTCGCTCTGTAAGTCTAAACACTATACGCACATCACGTGTTGATTGTCTTGTTTTATGAGTGGATATACAGCCAGAATAAAATATCCGTTTTTTTTCATAATTAGGAGCTACTTATTCTTGTTTAGACCGAGATTATCATGTAGAAATTACAATTCTTGAATTAGCAGTTGCTAAGATGGTTAACATTGAACGTGCTATTAGAAAGTATTTAATTGTATTCCTAATATCGGCTAATCGCCGATATGTTGACCGCGGTAAAAAAACGGTGTGCGTAATGTCCCCGGTACGAGAATATCATTAATTTATCTGATATTATTTTATTTCGAATTGATTATAATATTATTTAGCTATAACCAATATAAATAAAATAGACAATGTCTATTTGCGAAAAATACACAAATATATCCATTTTTTTTTTAAGTACAGATCGTTATTCACAGTCCATGTAACATCTTACGGGCTTATACTCAGTATCTGCATAACCATTTTAATAAGCAAATATTTGTATGCCGTATGCACCATAAATCCTACCTGCTTGTGTGCTGATGGTTGCAGGGCATGATGTGGCCATTCTTCAGAGGCAATTCAAGCTCTGCTCGCGGCGCGGTGGGGCTGGGGGGAGTACCGGCAGGTTTGGGCGACTTCTGCGGATGACATGACTTTTTTGTATATCGCTTTCGAGGGGCGAACGTGCTTGCGCACCACCAGAAAGTAGGTGGTCATCGCCGCCCGTGGAACTCGCAACTCCACAAAAGAGTGCGTCGCTAGTAGGAATAGGATGTCTGCTAGAGGGAAACTGATGGAGGAGGAGTGGGCTAATTGCGTGGGGAGTGGGCAACCGGAACTCTCACTCACTGGACGAAACGAACTAGCGGAAGCCGTTACTTCACGTCTGTATTCTGTACGAGTACGGCTTGTGGCTAAGCTTGCGGTACCGTGTTTAGTAACGAGCCGTTAATATTGTGGACTTTTCTTGATAGACAGAAATAAATACTCACTGTGGCTTCATAAGTTTTCTGGTCCTTGTAACACTTCAAGGCTGTCTGAGTAAGGATCATGTAGCAGTCTGTCCAGTGTTTCCTTACTTTTTTCCCACTTTCGGCGAACTTGGTACGTTTCACGGGACCTTCGTGAACTGGCGTCTGCGTGAAATACAAAGGATTATTGCAATGGTATTGTATTAAAAATTGTGTTCTTTTTTGTGACATTCATAGCTTTCAAATTATTTGTGTAAGCCATTTTGATAGACTGTTGCCACAAACGTTAGCTGCTTGGAGAAAAAAATAATTGATTTTCATTAAAAAGCTAGAGAATAAGTTAGCTGGTAAATAATTAACACAAAAAATACCTAATGTTTCTCGATACGGCTTATTTAAAATTGTACGGTTCATTTTTTTTGCAGCTACTATAACTAAATGGTTGTTGGCCTTATTTCGATTTAAGTAAAAGTAATGTAAAGCTAATTTAAAATAAATTATAAATTCCTTTTCTAATTTTTTTTATTGCTCTTTATATAATGTGTGCGCATATTAACTTAGATCACTCTGTATGAAAGCAGTTTTTTTTTTCAGTGATGTCTTCACCTCCACAACTTCAGTCCGCAGTAACATCCTGGGAGCTGGTATCGGTGATCTCAGCCTCTCCTTGGCGGCCACCATCACGGACCTGGACTTCCGGTTCCTGTTCCCTACAACCCTCCGATCCCTCAGGTCCACGTCTATGCTGTCCGAGCTCGACGCCGGCAGGGGCAGGTGGCTGGGCCTTCTCGCCGCCGCGATAAGATTTTCCGTTGAGCCCCTGAAAACGTAATCGTCAAACATAATCAATGAGCCAATTCGTTTCGATAACCGATTATTATTTATTAAATGTAATATTTAATTGAATTTATAATTATACGGTCTTAATCCGTAACCATAGACAACAGGGTTGGATATGACTATAAGCTCTTATACCTCCGAGAAAACTCGATGCATTTTGTTTCCAAAAAAATAAAATGTGCATAGAATTAAAAATTACGTTATACTGTAATCGTACGAGAAAATAATAATTAACTATTTCTTTGGTAGACACAATTTGATTTTTGCAATTGAACTATTAATATAATACTAGCTAATTAATATAATACTGGCAGCTCCACTCGTATGGATCATATACAGGATTATTATTTCGGTTGTCTTATAAATAAAGTAGAAGTCTATTTAGGTGTAGATAAGAATATGAAAAACATTTTTAATTTAACCACACTTTAAGATATTTCAGGTGGTCTGGGTGGAGTTTTCGGTCCTAACTTAAAAACTTATAATATTTAATTTATAACAGATCTCATTTTATACAACATACCTACTCGTATTTTTAATAAGCGCATGTTATTAAAAAAACGACAAACAGCTGGATGTTCTTTTAGACACAAATGCTCATTGCGGACCATCCTTCGAAAATAGACACATGCTATGGGTGACTTTTTTGTATATCGTTTTAAAATCTACAATTAAGTATATATCTCTTATGGACTCAAACAAGCACGTGTAACTTTTAAGTAAATGAATTTTAAATATGAGTCAATTATGGAGGTTAAATAAAAAAAAAAAAAAGAAACTTTTTCAAACTGTACCACATGACCCATATGAAAGTGAAAGCATTTATGAAGTGTCTTGAATATGCATTTTTCATAATTTTGAAGGAAATAATTTTAATGTTATTTAAGAAAATAAATGAAAATTGACCATCGCTCCCTTGTCTCCAAAACTATTACGCCTAAAATTAGAAAAAAATAGCTCTACGTACAGACTGCAGAAAAACCTATAAAAATACTACAATTCCTCTCGTGTCGGTTCGTTTCACTGTCCAGTATGAACTGACGATCACTTAGTTCGCTAGTGAATACTTAATACTTATCAGTTTATTTTTTTCTTATTTTTGCTCTATCGTAAAAGCTCTTTCCTTGCTCTATTTTAATATAAATACAGGTCAAATTTGGCGTAGTCATGGTGCAAACTTAAATATATATTAACTTAAACATATTAAATACATAAATAGGAAAACAATAAATAAAGATCGCCCTAGTGTGAGCGGGGCTCGTGCTAAGAATCCTAAGTATTTAACACAAATACGTACATTGTGTTGTAGTACAGAACCCTCGGTGCCCGAGTTCATTTCGTAACTGGCCGGTTTTTCTGACTTGATTCACTATTATCATCAATGCTTATTTCTTAAGTTACTTTATGTTTCGAAATATATCTTATTATATAGCTAGATAACATAGCTATGAATTAAAAAATACATGTAAATCGGAGAAGTGGTTCTCGCGTGAAAAAGACAAATGGACGGGCACAGAAACGTTATTTTCATAGTACCTATATTGACGCAGCTAATAAAATTTTAAAAAGCACTAAAGTATTTTAATATTTCAGACAGGATAAAAGGAACACTTTATTAGCCTATCGTAGAGAAGAAGGAAAGGAGAATAAATAAATTGTATAAAATATACACGCAATCCTCATAGGATGGCGTCACAGTAAAAACTTCTAAAAATAATATTATAAAACTTGTTTTGTAACAGAGATCATTTACAGAAACGAAGTCCATTTAATCCGCAAAGCATGATCGAGAAACAAGTGTTTTAAAATTACTATATGTAAAACGACTAAGCGTGTTTACAGTGTCTCATGCAAATTGTTACAACAAACGCAAACCAGACAACGACAGTTTACTCACACTCGAGCCTCTGGATACTAATACAAATGAGAGTAAGAAGAATAGAAAGAAGTAAGAAATGACGATAATTAGCTACACACCTAATCTCTTGCTGGGCGGCGTGAAGACGGGGCTTCCCCCGGGCGCGCACGGGCGCTGCATCTGCGGACTCCATTCCCTCAGCCCGTACTGCCTGGGCTTGGCTCCCCGCAGCTCGTGTGGGCTCTCCTGCAATGTTAAGAGGGCGAGTTGGTCATGAGATTGAGAATGGTGAATTGTAAGTAAGAAATGGTGAATAGTAGAACAACAGTTTCTCACACACGTAAATCATAATTGAGCGCGAAGAGTTCAAAATTTAAAATGATCAGGTACAAAATAATATGGCGAAACAACACCGAGTCCATCCGAATTACGATGACCTTGAGTACACGTGCGCAGGTGCTTGGCGGATTTTCGCATTTTCTCGCCATTACTAAACCCCTATACTAAATAATTTCGATTCTTTCGATTAATCGAGTACATCACTCTTGCGAAAATATCTACGTGTCAACACTATTCATAGATAAAGAAGCATATTTATCTCCATTCGTTTTCGCTTCCTTCACGCCTCCACTAACTGACACCTATCGGCATTTTTTTTAATATTTCCGTTTCATCTCTTTCAAGTAAATAAAGTAGTCATTTATTGAATGCAGTATTTTCACACGAAGAATTTTCACTTAAGGAGTAACGTAATTTCCAGTAAGATAGACGACTTTTTTTGTAACAGCTGTTTCCGAATATAATATGCATAATATGAATGCTATGGGAAAACGAACTATTGTTAGGATTCCGTATCTAAAAGAAAAAACGGAACCCTTAAGGGATCATTTGTTATTCGTGTGTCCGTCTGTCAAGACTCTCTTCTTAGGAATGTATAGAAAACTCAAATTCAAGTTAATACAAAATACTAAGTTAAATAAATGCTGGAAAATGTAGGCTAATGACTGGTGCGAAGCCGTCGTTGTTCCCCTGTTTAAAGGGAAAGGTTCACGACAGGTTTGCGCAAATTACCACCCTAAAAGCCTCTTCAACGTCGTTGGCAAACTGTTTGTGAAAAACATTATTGGTAGGGTTGTGAATGAGACCTTAAATAATATCTGGGATGTACAAACGGGATTTCGAAAAAGCATGGGGTGTACGAACCAAACTATTTCTTTGCGATACATTATGGGAAAGTTCTTCTGTATTTTCGTAAATATGGAAAACCTTTGATAGAGAAGAAAAGCCATGATCTGTGGAGAACCACACACTATCCATGCACAATCCACTATCCGTTATTCACACTATGTATGGATAGTGTGAGTAGAGGATTGATACAGGCAGTGCAATCTTTGTCGGTGACCGTTTGCGGCAGATAATATACAGAGGCTGCAGTGCCTGCATCAGCATAAATGGGGCATACGCTGACTGGTTTGACATCCCCAGCGGTGTCGGACAAGAATGTGTAGCTACGCCATGGCTATTCAAGCTATTCATATATAGCTGTATGTATGGTTTGAAAAAGTAAAGAGAGTAGACTAAGAATGGACGAGCTGTCTGTCAAATGCCTCCTGTACGTCGACTACCAAGTAATCCTTGTCCCGTCGGCTTGCGAGCTACAGAATATGGTAACCTAAAACGGATGATTTCATAAATGAATGAAAAATTTATTAATTTATTATATATGAAAGTAAAGCCAAAAAAACTTAAGTCATAATATTTTAAAGAAGCTAAAGCAAGACTTAATGCAATATATATGTATGTGTATGAGTCTGTATGCTTGGGTAGTCTGTTTCCCAATGATAATAAACATGATAGAGATATTGAAAGGAAAGTGAATGCTGGAAATAAAGTGAATGGGGCGGTGCTTGCTATAATGAATAGTGCCAAGTAATGTCTCACGACAAGTGCGTTTGGATATCAATAATGGGGTCCTGACCTCTACTCTTATGTATTGTGGTGAAAGTTGGGTATGGCAGGAGAAAAATGAAAGTAGAATGAATGCAGATGATGATGCGATATCTGTGTAGTATGTGTGGAGTGTCTTCAAATGTTAGATATAGAAACAGCGATGTCAGAGAGCGGTGTGGTTTGAAAGAAGATGTAGTGACTAAAAGCAAAAAAGTAAAAAAGGTTATGTTGCAGTAGTTTGACCGCCTGGAAGGGATGAACGAAAAAAAAGTGACAAAATAAATATATAGAGCGAAGGTGTATAACGGAAAGGTCGGCCCCAGAAAATCGTATGCGATCAAATTGATGGCAAATTAAGAAGGGGTCAAATTTTAAGCACCTGAAACCAATGAGCTTGCGTAAAAAGATTGATAAATGTTAGCGAAGCAAAAGAAATAAGTAAAGATCGTATCGATCGATTGATCAATCGGTGCAATCGAAATATATAGTCTATGCCTACCCTTTTGGATAAGAGACATGAATTTATATTATTATTATTAAAATATTAAGGTATAGAACCCTTTGGAAAAGTAAAAAACTCAAGTCTCTACGAGAAGCTAATGAAAAAAGTATGGCCATTTCGTTTTATTTGACAATGCAAACTCAGTCATAAAAACGTACAGGGTGCTTTCCGTTGACTTAGAGTAATGAAGAACTCAAGAAAGACCAAGGACTCACAACAGAAGTACTTGAAGGAAAAAAGACGAAAATCAGTAATATATAATTACATCATACAGATTTTTTTTTGCGATCACAAATCGACCTTTTTCAGTATCGACTATCATATAGTCCCATGTATGGGATAACATTGTTCAACTTGTAATACGAAAAATGAAAATTTTCGAAAATCCGATAATTTACTAAATATTTTTTGTACGGAAACCTCAAGTTGCAAGTCCTACTCGAAATATTCCGGTTTTTCCCATACTTAAGCTATGGCTATTTACAGGACAAAAAAAAAGATCGAAACAGCTGAAACCGATCAGCGGACGTCCCCTTGAAGACTTTCAAAAGCAAAAATACGGAAAATTTGACAGTTGTTGAGACCGAAAAAACTAGCAACAACTGCAATGTGTTGGGCCAAGTAGCGACGGGACTATAAGCCATAAAAGGCAGTTTGCCATTTCTTTTTTTTTTTGCAAAATGTACGAAACTGAGTGTTACGTGTACTGCACTAGGCACTACCGGGTATTCCCACGTCAATATCTCATCCCCACCGCACTCTCACTTTAATCGGGGTCATTTAAGGCATTCATTATGAGCAGTTTGTTTAAAAATGCAAATAGATTGAATCGTAACAGGAAAGTATAACGACCGATGAACGTGGCACGTTCAGGTTGTTGAATGTCATAACACTCGATAAATTTAAAATTAATTTTAATGGGTGGGTATAATATTTAATGTAATAATAACCTATGAAATAAAAAGTTCTCTGAATATGATTTTTTAAATTTGAATTGAATGTTGAAACGTTACAAGTATTTACTAATCAGCAATGTACTTAATCGAATTTAAATGAAAAGAAAACAAAAATGTAATTATAAATGAAATATACGTCGTCACCTCTCCGTGAGGCGGCGCCACGAGCTTATCCTTGAATCGCAATATTTTTTTGATATGAGCCTGTGTCTTCTGGATTATGTTTATTAACAACAACCAATTTATAATAGAAAATGCACATAAAAATAATATTTCACTCTTTATTTCTTTTTTTCCATTTATTTAACCTTGTAGACAATATTCAAAAGAACTCCCATAATAAAATATTAAAGAGGTAGTATAAAAAAATTCGGTACATTCTGTGGTATTTCTGGTACAATCAGTGCATTTGTTAAAGAATTGTGGGGTCTAATCTAAAAAAAATCAAATCTCTATTATTACAATTTAGGCAATCGCCAGATTTTGTAATAGAGATAAATTGCATCAAAATCAACTATTTATCTCTCTGCAGTACCTAAGATGACTTTATCTAAGCATTTGTTTAATAATCTCAATTTTTTTTATAATCCTCGATTCGTTTTTAAAATGAGACAGTTTTAAATATAACCTGTAAAAGTGTACGACGTTCTTATTTCAAAATTTATATTAAACAACAACAACAATAATTAGATTTTTCTGTACTGTTGTGCTCTTCCTTGATATATACAAATGTCTTCTGAAAATTATATAAAAACTATTAATCTAAAAATAGAGTTTAACCACACAAATCTGCTTTGCAAAAGATGGTGTCGTTGATATTTCATAAATTTCAGCATCTCTCAGAAACCATACGGGTAAAAGACGCCACGTACACAAACAGGCACGACTGATCCTTCAACATCTCGATTTTGTTGACCCACTAAAGATCGCTCTAGATCATCGCATTTTAGATGTTACAAATATACGTTTCTGACCTTGTCGTCGAACATGTGTCCATATGTTTTTTTTTTTTTCATATCTCTGTTCGTGACCTTAGCGCGCAGCGCAGCGCGTGAACGCGCGACACAATAATTTGTATAGAACTAAGAGCTTTGGCTACTTACATTACGCATATACTAAGGGATGGATGCATTGGCGATATAAATTGTTTATTGTTGCAATATTTATTTATAATAAAACCAAAATGGCAATTATTATTAATTCATATAGAAAATAGGGACATGTTTATAGTCATATATTGAATTATAAAATTGAACGAAATAGGAGGCAAATATCGTTTCATTTTTTTTTTTTAGTTAATATTAATACCAAATTTAATTTTTCAGTGCCAGCTATAACTAGTTAAGTGTTGTTCGAGTTTAATAAAAACAAAGTAACAAACCATAACTAACTGATTATACTTAATGCATAAGGTGCAATGAAACTCCGTCTTTTCTTTTTACGCATTTTCGAATGAAATTTGCACACTTTTTTTACGACACAATCAAGCATTTTTATTTTGCCAACCTGACAGCTCGCTCTGTGGTATCAATTGCCAGTTTTGACACCACAACTCAGAAGGCACATTTTGATGCCTCGTGGCCCGTCCTTAATATATACGTCAATGTTATTATTAATATTTTTCGTCTTTCAAGCAGAGGTAACCTCGTCTTTTTATCCCTGCAATTGTCCGGTTTTATGCTATCCATCCTGGAGATGATTAAGAGACTGAGTGGATATATTACTTATCTCAAGTTCGTCCCACTTATCTTACCACTCTTAAAGTTCCCGAGGGAAAAAAGATGTATTGAATTAAGATAGTTGACGAGCAGGTCTCGGTGGCAGGAGAAGAGTCTGGTGTATTAAAATGCATTCACATTAAAATTATGAATCGAATACGGTAAAACGAAATCCGTAAAGCTTGTACGGGTTTCGTTTATTGGCAATCGTTTAGTGGTGAAAATACTAAATTTGCACTGATACCTCATAGTTTTCATCAAAAGAGCTCACGAGCCCCTAGTCCAGGTTCCCCAGCTTGATGAGGGAATCATCATTATCTTTTAACGTACACTTCACATTCTACTATTCTATACTGTTACATTCTTTTGATTCGCGATTTTTTTGGCGTCCAAAAAAAGGGCATACGTCCATGGTCTGAGGCGGCTCTGAGTGTCTCCAAATAATGAAAGTAAAAAATACTTTAAAGTGTGCATTGTACTAAGTTATATCATAGTTCTTAATAAATACGATAACCTATTTTTGCCTTAAATACACTACATAATAAGGTAAAATATGTGTTTAAAGCAGATTTAAGTTTGAGGCGATTATGATATGCAGTAAGCATTGCTGATGCTGCAGACAAGAAAAAAAAAATTGGCACTCATCTTGGGTCATACTGACAAGCGATTTGTCACTGATTCTAATAAGTATTATATAACATTCAAAAACACGATGTAGGTGCCACGTAATGCATACAACGTAAAATACATTTAAAGTTGATCAGGTTTGAGGCGTGTAGTTTCATCTCAAATGTACTGCATAATACGGAAAATTATTTGATATTCAAACATACTTTATTTACGACATAATTTACTATTTATGAAAGAGGAATAAATATGATAGAATAACTCTTCTGCGGAAGAAAAAAATAACGAAAGAATTATTTCTAAAATATAAAACCTTAGATATTTACTTACCGGATTATATCTTTATTTCCGTATCGATAGATAGGTAAATGTTTTGAGGTTTCGATTATGTGAAGGACATTTTGATTAATTTTTCAATTACGTGTTTATCTTGTAACATTTTCGACAGTAAGAATGTATGGAGCCCTAGTCTATCTGTATTAGAGTGGAGTGGCACTCAACGGCCGAAAGTAGGCCACGCCTTGCGTTGTTTTTTAAAATATTTTTCACCCTTGCCTGAAATTTTAACGGTTTTTTTCGGGTCGATCCGATCCGACACGCTAACGAGAGAAGGATGAAACGAGAAAATTAAATTTTCGACATAGCCAAATCGATAGTTAATATCTCAATCGACCAATCACTACGTGAGCGTGGCGTACAAATCAGTACATTGCTGTCAAATAAAGTGACAGGTTCACATTCTAAGCAAGGACGAATTCGTATCGATGACAATAGACAATAGACATTGCAGACAACCGTCACACGATATTAGACCAGAGCGGAAGGATTGAAGTGTGAGTCAAATTCAAATTCAAAATATCTTTATTTCATAGGTTACAAAATAACACTTGAAACATGTCATAATTTTTTGCGAATTTACACTTTGCCGCTCGTTCGGAAGGCAGTTTTCCCTCAAGAAGAACGAGCAAGAAACTTAAGGGTAGCTCTTTTTTAATTTGCTCATACATAGCTAAAACAAATACCTTTAAGGACGAAACAGCCCGGTAAGATGTCGAGCGGCTTATGCCCATGAATATTTGTCTTCTTAATATCTTCTTAATATAAATTGCATAGTACCCTTTTTTACTGAGTGATTGTTGAATAACGCTCTTAAATTTATATAAGGGTAAATATTGTTTATCCATTTGATTATCCATCCATTTGATTTTTATTCACTATCTCTTGTAATTTAACATAAAACATCCATCGATAGCACAGTCTAGTTCGACAATTTAATTTTATATATACTTATGCTGTCATATGGAAGGAACAAAAACTAAACAATAAAAAAATTTTTGATTTTATTTCGAATATTGTTTTTATTCACGTACCATACACAAGCCATTATTCGACATCGTTCAGAGATTAGACGAGGACACTGAAGTTATATTTTTTTATAACTACCCGAAAACACTTTCAAAACACATCCATTCGTTTTCGAAAAAAGTAACTAAGCATCTCCTTTGGAAGTGATATTCCGATTTCTTCCACCAGTGTTATATAAAAGAAATCGTTTGTTTGTAATCTATTGACAGTATAAAAAAATTATTGTGGTCGTGTTATGGAATTAGACTAGGCTCTTGCGGGTATGTAATAATACATTTGGTTTGTGTGCATTGCCCTTTGAACTTTGCGACCGCCCTCTGTAAATTAATCACTTGTCGGCGCCATATTTAACGAATGTCATTGGTAGGTTGCGCGGGTCAGTTTTAAAATTCCGGAAAAAAACTCAATTATTTTTTTGGTTTTTCGGTTTGCAACACCTTCATGCTAAAGCAGTTTATACCATTAGTCCGTTTAGCCGGTAAGCGTACTTTTTTTCATAAAAAATGCTGGGGAAAATGGGATTTCGAAACGAAAACTTCACGCCCATATTAACCGTAACAATGAAGGCGACTCATGAAAAGGAAAAAGGTTAAAAATCATATATGTAAGTATGTTTTCGTTGTATGTACCTATATATGATATACACACACAACGAAAACCAATCACTCCTTGTATTGGGCAGGCATGTATAAATAATTATTTATAATAGTGGCACTATGCATTTCTCATTGTTGAATATTATTTTCTCAAATTCTAGTCTGATTCGATATAATACTAAACTTCTTTTGAAAAAGTTTAAAGCGCCATCTATAGTTTATATTGTTATTAAATCACGCGACACACATCACAATCCAATGTGTATTATAACATTTCTGAATGCATCACTCGTATTGTTTTCCTTATAAGAAAATATAAAATGAAGGAAATTTAATAAACAAAGAGGATAATAATCATTATTTATATATTATGAATGTAATAAATAATAAGCGCAAATAGAAAATTTAATAAGATTTTTCAAATTTAAACATAATAAAAAACACACACACACACACATATTTATCCGTACAATTACATTATGAGATTTCATCGACGTACACAGAGCAGAAAGAGACAGACAGATGGAGATATATCCGCTGTAAGTTTTTATATTCCAATCTACTGTTTCACATTCTAAATGTAGTTATAGAAGCGATTCTGGGTATACTAAATAAAAAAAGTTTTAATTTAATTGAAACCGGCATTCAAGTGTGTCCGCATTAGTCATAGATATCGTCTCATTAATCATTCAACAAATAAATAGACATACGAAACGTAGTTCTTACCTCGTCTCGTATCCATGTTTTGAACCTTTTCAGAGTGAATTTTGACATATTAATATAGATCACCGCCGTACACTTGTCAATTCACGCAACGTCCATCCCATTTTCGCGATATTGCAGAAAATATAGGCTGCACGACACACATCAATAGTAGGAAAATAATATTGATTCAACGGAACATGCGCGTGAGTCGGCATGAGTCGCCACTCGCACTGAGTACCACGACCGTTTCCTTATCAGTGCGATGCGGCTATTGTGCTGTTAGTGATGGCTATGCCCTAATTGTAAACGGTAATAAGTTCGATTGCTCGATTCGAAATTTATGAATGCATCGATGTTGCGAAACTAAAGGTAATTATGTTAGTACGATGTCATAACCGATACTATTATTATTTAACATGTCTCATACACGAAATAGGCTCTCTGACAGTTATTTTTTTATCACGATATCAATCGAGGAAGTGCGGTTGGTTAGTGGTGTGCTCGCATGATCCGTATTGTTCCCACCATTGGCCTCTAGTTTCGTATCAAGTTCTCGCGCCGAGAGAAGGGCGTAGTAGGTTCATGGGCCCCATGCTCCGGTGAATTCCCTATCGTGAACTTCGCAATGCCTCCCTAGAAGTTCTACGGAATCACCTGAGTAATATGGTTTCCATCATTATATTTCTTTTTATCGTGCAATTGAAGTGTTCACTATGTGCGCCAGTCGGAACAACGTTTTCTTGTCAGGCGAGAACAAATGCCGGGTCGTCCACCGCTTCGTCAAAGCAAGCAGGATTCCGAAGGCGATAGGTTTAAAACTGTAAAATTGTGTCAATATGATTTTTTTGGATAAAGATTTAAAAAGAAGAAACAAGACCTCTTACTACATAATACTTTAAGAAAAAAAAAATTAAAAATGTTTCTATTACAAAACAATATATATACGGTAAACTACTTTTTTTTTATGACACTCGTCGAACTGAAATTTTGTAGTCTTTGGCTATATATAATTTGACTGAAGCCTAGAACTTACGAAATTGTACGTTTCTTATAATTTCAAAATTTCATTTTATATTTATTTTTCAATTGATCCTGAACAAACTATCGAAAAAATCGAAGCCTTTTAAACAACTCCCAATATTGTATTAAAGTAGTTTAGCCTTTGCCTATTAATATTATACAATTCACCTACTTCTAATTATTTTATTGAAAACAGTAGATATATATTATTATGAGTTAAACAATCATTATCTCAAGTAACTTTTTCCTCCACTTCTGGTTTTGTGTCTTCGTAAATCACAGTAGTTCCGATCTAGCTCGTCAAAACACTGATAGTCTATTAATAAAACTATTAATCTATTTTAACTTCAAATTATGTGTGGTCTTGGAGGTTCATATTATGTTCATTTGAATATAATTACAATCTCCAATTAATTAATACATTAATGTAAATTTAAACTCAATATAAAATTATATTAAGAAGACGTGAAAATCGTTCTATTTTTTTTTGATTTTACATTAACCATCGAAAAAGCTAGTTAATGTAAAATCAAAAAAATTACGCTGACACTCGTGTAGTTAGGTAAAGTGATAACCGACTCGAAAATAGCTCAGTGCGCACTGTTTTTACAGAGAATTCAATTTCAACTATCGTTTTCACAACTCACGTATGTCACACTCAGTCATTGTTAATGCACAACAGAGAAATGCTATCTATGGAAGAATACTTACTTTGCTAACTGCACTCGCCGAATATCGGATAATCTAGTTAAGAAAATATAAAACCATATAGTCAAATATTACCATACTCATAAACACAAATAAAACGTGAAGTGAAGATAACGCGATGCGTTGACGTTGCAACGAGTCACGTTGGGAAATGCATTTATCGACGGCGCGTTGCGCTCACGACTTGCAGATAGGTCACGACAGTTTACGTAAGTATCGGTTTATATCGTTTCTTTCGTCGCTATCGACGGATTAGCGAGAAAGAGTCAATAACATAATTAGTTTTCGTCTCCTTTAAACTTTCAGCTCCTCCGCATTATCATTTAAGAGGGGAGGGCCGTTAGTACTTACGTCTGACTGAACAGAGTTACCACTGGCAGCGACTTCAATTTATTTTCAAATTTTTGGACACAAACATCAAAAGTTAAATAATACCTACATGAAAAAAAAAAAACAAACACCTTGAAACTTATTTTGCTCTTCGGTTAATTATTTAAACGTAGGTCTTTAAATTTTATACATACATACCATTACCGTGCATAAATTCTATAGCAAAAAGTTGGACAAATGCGCAGTCATTAGCTACAAAAAAAGGCAAAACTTAACTCTAATAGTGAAAGTTCGATATATTATAATGAAAGTTCGATATTTGTTTGTCTGTCCGTCTGCCTGTCTGGGTGTCAAGATCGTTTTCATCAGTAACCGGACGAATGTTATCGAGTCGAAATCGAACATGGCTAGCTATCGCTTATATCCAAGACTGTGCTGAAAAATCCACTCCCGTCAATCGATCTAAAATTCGAGTTCGTGATCTTAACTGTCATATTATTGTGTACCTGATACATACAGCAAAGTGCATTAAAAACGATTTCCAAAGAAATAGAAAGGGGCAATTTTTACCATAAAGGAATAAAAATAATTTTTAAATTACTTGAGTCCAATCAAATTTGTTTCTAGGCGGGAAAATGTACGGAAATTCCTATATATGAGTACAACTAGAACTTGATCGGTGCTAGTTGTACGCGTATATCCTTGTTATGTTATATCCTTAACAATAATTTTACAAAGAAACTTACGACTAATTCGTATAACTACTTCTTTTAATAATTGCAATAACAGAGGACTTGTTAGGCGCCAGTCAGATTTATATTTGCATTTTTTCTCATTAACACATTCAGCAAAACTTATAATATGGCGAGTAATTAATAAATAGGTAGGTACGTAATTACAGCCAATATTTGAAAGTCAAAAAATATCAATTCATATTTAAGATATTGAAAACCTTCAAATTGATTTGGCAGCGCCGTCGTCATACGCACAATGGGACCGTGGGCGATCGTGTAGGTCGGGCTGTGACATCACATCCGGTGGGCCGACCACCTCGTGTGCGCGTACGCATGCGCGCATGGTATATATCGCTGGGGGTTCGACATCAATTATTTGGCAGCACCTACTATTAACCTACAGTTGTACAACAGTTCAATCGAATGACCACTGTAAAAATGAAATAATAGGAAACTACATACATTATAATGATGAAGAAATTTATATTTTTCATTTATTTCCAAAAATATCTATTCACTTAATCTTCTAAAATTACACTTCTTTAAGCGCGATTTTGTAAATTTGTACAAATTGAAACAAAATACGTAGATTCTAGGACTTAAGTTCGTAGCTTTGCAGGAAAGGCCTAAAATACGTTGATCTACGTAAAAAGACCTAAAGTTGGCAACACTGTTAGAGTAGTCGAGCGATATTTCTAATCCTGCTTACGTTCCTTATTGCTATTAATTGACTATTACCGGGTAATAAGTGCGATACTTCCAAGTTTTAAATAAACGATATATGCATTAATATGAATTACAAATATATGACCATAATACACTATGTATACAGAAAACTAGATCAGAGCACATCTGATCTTTCAAAAATTCACATGCGTGTGATAAATAGCGTGTTATAATGTAAAATATTGAATAAGGATTAAATGGCAATGTCAACTCCGCTAAAAGGCCCCACATCGTATTCAGTAACGTTATACACCCAACGGATTACAATACGCTTAGACCACCATCTAGTGGTGGAAAGTAAAACTTAAAGTTTTATAGAGATGTCGCTAACTCGCTTGGTAATAACGTCGTTGTACCACGGAGTGGCGGAAAGAGAAATTTTAGTGGACTACGTCATAAAATGAGCGCACACTTTCAATAAATTTAAACACCATGGATGAGACATTACGTAGAATGAGAAAGTCACATCTAGAGTGAAACAGAAATATGTCTGTTAATTTTATTCACAATTCACAAATTGCAGAAGTAAATGTAAGAAGAGCGTACGAGTGGAAAGCATGCGTGCAACGCACAAAGTGTATATAAAAAAAATATTAGGAACATACATATATTACATTCTAAGAGCCTTTTCTACCATGTCCTTTTAAACTGACTTTTTGTTAAACGACAGTTTAAAAGGTGATGGTGGGAGACTCTAAATGTTTTAAAAATATACGCTTATAAATATACATACACGTCATTGATTGTTAATGTTTTGAATATATTTTCAATAAATTATTTAACAACAAATAATTCTAATTAATGTACCCCTTTTTTTTATTTTTAACAAAATAAATAAAAGTGCCCTGAAAACTTATCTGAGGAGTAATCGTAATCGTTATTGTTTTTACGAAAATAATATTTAGAATTTTTCTTAACGGCCCTTGTTAAAGGTCCGTATATTTTGATCAGTATAATGATAAAAAAAGTATAAGAAAAGTGATCAATTGTTTCTGCATTTCTGCACATTCTTTATACTTCCTATGCATAAACGACGCGACATCTGGTATTCATAAAATTTAATTCACACATAAATCAAATAGGTACCTAAAACAAATCGCACATAAAATATGGCCTATATTTTATGTGCGATTTGTTAAACTAAACTATCGCGCTAAACTATCGCACATAGAATAACGGCAAAATTTTTCACTTTGGTATTATTAGATTTATTTTAGTCACGCCAAAGTATAATTACGTAACTCCTCTAAGTGTGTACATACTTTTTTATTTACTCTAAAGTTTATGTTTTTTTAAAATTATTTGGAAATATATATTAGATAATGTATACGTATACATATATTGAAATCCTCATAATATTATTTTTGAAATCAATAGTAAAATGAAATAAATTATGTTTTACTACAATCCTAAAGTGAACTTGCTGGCTTGGACAAGCTTTATTTTATATTTGAAAACAATACCGAAGTATTTATAAATAAACAGGAAAGTCCAGTTACTATAAAGTAACGTAACCACAGGAAAATATCAGAGTAAATAAATTGTTTGAAAACGCCATCTGTCGAGTATAATTCAAACTTAATTGACTTTAACGAAAGCTTACGCCTAGTAATACTATTACAGCAATATTTTTAGTTTGCTTTATCGTATATATATATTTATTTATATTTATATAATTTGCCAACTTAACGTCAAGGCAAACTTTTAACAAAACAACAAATGTACCTATTTCATGGTATTATTGATGTTACATGCCGTTATATGGTACTGAGTATCGCATCGGACACAGGCTCATGGTTCAGGTTAAGGAATGAAAAAAAGCAGTGCATTGATATCAAAATCTAAATACAGTCTACTCTATGATATATATCAGGTTATACAGTATACGTGCGTACGTGCATGGCGGCCGCGACACCCTAATGTGGCGCTATGTGATCAATGTTTTGTTTCGCAACAAATGAATCACTGGATGCCTCGCGCCATATCGTTGTGTTAATTCGCGTCATTACGTTACTTCATTAATATGCGCCGGTCACGCGCACCGAGAGGGCCGAGCCGGGCCCGCGATGCGCACGCCGCAATGGCGAAGTATTACAATAATTTATAACTTTGGTAATACCAAATATCCCTGCATTGTCATTTCAGCGTATGAAAAAAAGTCTGAAATAATAGTTATTAAAAAATTTATGTAAAGAGGAAGTTAAAATATTTTATTTTTTTCTTACGGTTACATATTTTTAGGGTTCCGGAAAAAATATCGGTACCTTTATAGAATCATTTTTACGTATGTGTATTCGTCTATCGCAGTCTTATTCCAAATCGACTGGATGGATTAAATCCAAAAGTTGATACATATATGAATTTCTGTAACCCTAAAACTAACGTGTGTGTGTATGTGTGTGTCTGTGTATGTGTGTGTCTGTGTATGTGTGTGTCTGTGTATGTGTGTGTATTACAGAAATACTTACATGAAAGAGAATTTTGAATGTAGGGGGTATTTTTAAAGGGAAAATTAGAAAAAAGAGTTTTGCAAATTATATCGTGTGACATGTCAAACGAAAGGATTCTTGTGTTGGTCTGAACTTTTTTACCAAAATATTGAAATAAAGTTTTCTTTTAAAAAATATACTAAAAGTAACCATTCTTCCTTCCATCTCCGAAACTACTGTGGTTGAAATTATGAAAAAAGTACAGAATATATAATAGTTTTTTACTTAAAAATTACAGAAAAACCTATAAGAAGTCTATGGTCTCGAAATATTACAGTTAATTTCTAATATTGTGCTTACAAACTTATATTCACTATTGTTTTGGTTATCACAAGCAAATTTGAGTACATTTGGTAAAAAAAATACCATGACAGATAACATATTCATCGTACGGAGCCCTCTGCACGCAAGTTCAAGTTGAACTTGTCCTCTATTTATCGAACTCGATTTCAATCAAATTTGACATCAAAAACAGGCGGTCCGAGTAACGCTAAACAATGATTGACGCTCTCAAAATAAGTATGTTCGCGGTTAACGTATAAACAAACCTATAAACACATCCGTACCTAAGTAAGTCTACCAATGACCATAATTGTGCCGATTTCGCCAGACGGCGCACTAGCGCTAGTGCGGAAACAGGTCAGGCTTGTTGATGGTCAGTCCTAACTGTTTAATTACTACATAAATCGCGCAAGATAATAACCCAAAATTCATTAAATTACATCCCGTTGTTAAATATGTACTGACTTTAAAATACTTATATATGTATTTTTTATTGAATAACAAAAAGTGGCCAATTTTAAAAGTGATAAAGGGCAACAATCCTCAAAAAAGTCTATTAAATTTATACGGTATTGTGTCTTTATATATATACAAACTGTGATACACGTGGATTTATTCTATTCAAAATCTATTAATATCAGTGTTTCATTTATATCCTGTACTATTATACGAGCAATTCTTGTAGCGATGATATTTCGCAAACGACCCCAACGATTGCAAATAAAATTTTTATTTTGATAACGGTTTCCTTATAAAGTTTGTTTATATATGTGCGTTTCCTGGAAAAAAAAACGATTTTACACAAAAAAAAAATATTTTAGTAAACGTTGTAGAGCACCTTCTCTTACGATTTTGAGGTAATAATTACATTGTTGCTATATTTTCAATCTTTAACAACAAACATCACCACACGAAATAAACCATAAAATAAACCATGGATGACATTAAATTAATAGACCACATAGGTGAATTTAGATATTGAATATTTTTGGAAATGAACATATGCGTCTTTTTCATCGGCACACTGGAAAGACGGCGGTCAAGCTCGGTTGTCCGGGCGCTCACTACGTTTAAGTGTAATGTAATACATGAGACCTATTCGGCGATTAGCTGAACGACGCATGGCATTTGAATATAATTTAAAACTGCTTTTTTATATGTATAAATAATGATTGAAAAGGTCTCGTGATAACGGACAGACAGACGAGGGTGGACGCTGAGACAGTCTAACATATCATTGCCATTAGATATAGTGATGTCGTCTTCGTAATATAAGATCTAATTAATAAAGAATTATCAGAATATTAACTACCTATTATGATGCCCTACGTTATATTTTGGTTATTTTCATTCCAAACGTAGATTAAAATCGAACACCCGTGGCCGGCTCGTTTTTCCATAGATAAACGTTTGCCAACGGCGAATACAATCGTAATATGTACTTAAAACCGACCTGTGCATAGTTGAAGGGCTGATGCGACCGCAGCGCCCTCGTGCGGTGGTGCGAGATCCGCGGGATGACGAAGGGCGGGCGCGGCTCCTGCGCGAACACCGCGCACTCCTCCGGCGTGATCCACTGCGGACGGAAGGGCGTCAAATGCAATAACGTATTATACCTTATATATCTAAAATAATTTAAGTTGTATAGGTAAGTTTTCATTCAGAAAGTCGGAGAAAAAATGGCTATACCTAATGATTGTCTAAATCGAAGATGCTTCAAGTTAAACAGTAAAACTTTGACTGTGCACTTGTGATAGTACATTCTAGATACAAGTAAAATCAGTAATCTTAGTGATTTCTAAATTTATTTAGAATCCTCTGTTCAAATATCATCGAAATATAAATATATACGTTATCCAAGAAGATTTATTAATAATAAGGGTGTATAATTGGTACAAGAGAGAGACTTTCGTGTAGTAGATTTCATACCCAGTTCCTTCTGTTAACTTGCTAGTTGAACTTGATTTAAACTGATAATTGGCCATTGTCACATCTGGTTAACGTCTAGAAACTGTCATGTTTTTATTAGAGATTCAATAAGACATGGCAGATATTTCATAAAAAGCTGTCATTTTTAAATTTCAAGTCTTTGTATACAAAATTATCATTTACCGTTACCTTTAAATCATCAAAAAAATTTGCTCAATATTTTAAAGTACGTTTACAGTGTCTATTTTTCTTGTTACATTTATTTTGGCATAAAAGAATTTAATATTGGTATGTACACATGTTTATTCATTTATACTTGTCTATAATATTTTAGGTTATTTACTGAGTATAATAAACAAGACACTCGTGGACACAACATCGCTGTGCGACAACACAATGCCTTAATTGAAGGTGGTGATGGTGCAATTAGAGGTTTTAATAGTTACACTAGCCAGTTTCTGGTTTTAAATCAAAAATATTTTCTTTATTTCTACAAAAAAAAATATCTATTATATATTTCGAAAAAAAAAACGGAACACGCGTTAGTAGTGTCTAAGGTTTACCATAAAGGATCTTATTTAGAAGATCCCGATACAGGTTTTATAAAAAATCATTAATTATCGATTCAACTAGATCCTATTTCGATTTTGAACTCCCGTTTTCATATGACAAAATCATAACAATGGAAACAAAATGTGAACACTTCTATAAGCGGAAAACCTATCTAATCGATTACCACATCTCACATCGGTTTCCTGCGCGTACGCACCGCAAATAACACAACACTTCCGCGGATCGTATATCGGCACAGAGCTGCTCAGTCCACACATCCTGCTTTGGGGCGGATGAAATCTTAATTGAATACAGATTAGTTACGCTCAAGAGCTTAGTATTCGGTAATCAAATGTCGACATATTTTGTAAGTATAAGACGTACTGCATAAGATATTTATAAGAACTATGTCTACTTTATAATCTTTATTGTTGACATGTTTTATAACTAATACAGGAATAATGAACAATTCATGAATATCCATGTCAACTACAACAAACAGATTAATATTTTTCTTCATTATTCGATAAGCGTTTAAAATTTAAATGGTAATAATTGAGATTTGATAAATATTTTGGTAATGTTTATTCGACAAACAACAAATTTATAGGTCAAACTTCGTGTACTTCTATCAAATATAAAGACCCAAATCTTTCAACCTAAAATTCAAAGACAGAGAGCGTAGATACCTTTCAATTGCGGTCGCGTAATAAAACCTTGACGCGATAACAATATACAAAGACCGGGTAACTCAGAAAAAAATATTATAAAAAAAAAAAATGAGTACCTAATCGAAATTATATGCCAGATGGACCACACAATTTAAGGTGATGACACATTGATGAAAAGGGGATTCTGTTTTTCCTCGTTGTAATTAAACGTACGAGTTATAAGTTTGATTTTTTTATATATACGTTTATTAACGATTTAAATTCGTGTACTATAAAAGTAATACATGGTAGGACAAGATTTTTTCGATAGATTAGAATTTCAAAACGGATCCTGATGATTTATTTTTTAACTGTTAAACGGAATAGGTACGAAACTGCCGCTCCGAATTGCCTGCGAATGATGCAATGTTCAGTTCCGCGCTCCCCGACCCTTCCTTCTTCTCCGCGTTCCTGTTCTACGCCGTTGCGACGCCTTACGTGACTAACTTCACAGCGGCACGGTTTCGTGCGTTGTACTTACTGCACTACCAATTTTCGACAAACTGATAAAAGAGTTTTTTTCATTTATCAGTGTCCTTTCATTTTAAATAAGTTTTATTCGGTTTAGCGCTTACTTATTTTGTTTCGAGCCCACAAGCACTCGCTACTGCCGTTTCATTTTTTGTATACACCAATTATGGATAGTCTTACCCGATCAGTCATCGGTCAGGTGTCCGTCGTTGGTGGTGTGCACGCGGGGGGACAGCCCCGTCTCCTTATCGTGGGACCGCCTCAACGTCCAACCTTAGAAAGTTCTCGTTGGATCATCGAGATGAGGCCAAAAAAACGTCGGCGAGGAAATTGCTGCCGGAAACGCTCTGATGACCTACCAATTATGTACATTATGTTTGCATTGCCTTTTTACGTGCATCGCCGACATTAAAATGTCTAATTTAATAATGATATCGCTGTGCTTTATTTTTGTAGCGCGCATTGAGCGGTGATTTGTTTCTTTTTTGTCTTCTTTGCAAAAAATTATAAATTACGTCATGATGATATCGCTTAAGAGAAATACTTATAATTATATAAATACATCGGGCATGTTCCGATACAGCAATTGTATATGTGACTGATATAACTGTTTGCCATTCGAAGCTTATTCATGACTACATAGAAAAGAAAGAATTGTAAATAGAAGATGAATTTAATAAGTAAAATAAACACGGTACCGAAAAAGCAGGGTTTTTTTTGGAAACTATCCTTATTTTTGCTTCTCGAACCAATTGAGATTGTCTTGATCCGAAAAGATTTTACTTGAGTTAAGTTTTCTGCCTTATTGAAGATACTGACGGCTATTAAAATAGTTTTCCAGCTAAAATAAACCTTTATTTTTGTATACATTGCATCAACATAACATGTTTTGATGCTTTGTAATGTGGTATTTGCTACACACGAAGTGTACAGACGGAAAACGCATTCGACCGCAGCAGCACACGCTGCGCACAAAATGAGAAGTTTATCGGGGAATGCAGTACGAATCCAATTAATTTTGAGCGTCACTTCAATGTAATTATCAAAATTATCGGAACGAAGCACAATCATTCACTATTGGAAATTGAAAAACAATGCACGATGAAAGTGCTAAGTGAACGATGAATTATCAGATATATCTCTAGAATGACATAAATGTCAAGACATTTTGGTTAAACGGGAACGGTTCGCTGTTCAGAGTACAATTTCAAGGATGTTGTGATGAACTTCAGGAAAGTTTAGACTCTGCCGTGACGAATTTAGTTTTTGACGTGATGACGTCTTATAAATAGATGAACGCCGGCTGCACGCACGAAAAAGCATGACTCATTGTCGCGTTCCGCTTGAGCCGAGCGTGCGAGCGAGAGCGCGGAACGAGCGATAGAGAGGCACGATCGGCCTAAGCCTTCGGCTTGTGGCGCGCATCTATCTCTCTTCCACTCCATCAGCTGATGCGTTCGAGTAGAAGAGAGACAGCGGCAGTACACAACCTACACGTGAACTGTTTTGTCAATTGTTTATAAAGTTAATGCGGTTTCCATTGTTTATTACAACAACAATTGCGGCAAGTGATAATAATTCAATTCAATTCATAGAAGTATGCAATTTTTCATCAATGTTCTCTTATGACGTTATCATGTAAAATTATCATCCGTAAACCGACTTTACAAACTACCAATTTTTTGAGTGAACTATCTTGTATATAATGCAAGCCAGCAATGTTTAGGTTGTTTCTTAAGTTTAAGGCAAAATATTATACCTATAATTGTTATTTATCATTAATTGTTACTCAGATACCGAAAGTCCACGCTAAATATTGCCGTCGTTATTATTCGAAAAGAGGTTATTTGTTTCAAGTCGATATGCCCGATAAAAAAACTAGTGACACCCGACTGACTATAAAATCCAGATTTGTTGTTGATTTAATTACCAGAGATGTACGCAAATTATTATTGTTGTTCTTCAAAATAAAAATATATGTAGATGACATTTAAAATAATTAAAATTCTGTGGTTATAGATAGTGAAAACAGCAATAACACATAATTATTTTGATTATGAAAAATGAAACAAGACAAGAAAATACTGTTGTTGTTTACTTGTAGTTGTGTTGTAAAAACAAAATTATTCTTTAATGGAAAAAAAACAACTCTATAATCAATGTTATTGTTCTTTCATGAACGTAAATATTGGATAGATTCCGAAAAGTTGCGAACACTAGGTGGCGCTAATAATGTGCACATAATGATTGCTCTTTTTTTTTCTCATACTTAAATAGACAAAGTTGGATCGACTGGTATTGTGTAGTTTACAAATGAAGCTGTTTAGAGGAAGAGATGAACAGATTTTCTTTAAAAACACTAAATGCTTGTCACATTCTTTTATTTTCCTGTAATGTCACAAACGGATTCTATATATATAAACTAAGTCGTCTTGTTTATGAGCTTCAAAGATCTATAATAATTATAATTTTATCACACTTTTCGCTAATAAATATCATAATTAATTATACTTGCATTAATTTATACCTTGACACCAAATCCTTGTAAATAATAGCCGACATAAAAAAAATCGAGTAGGTACATAAAGTTCTTTATTTTTAATGTCGATTCAAAAATTTAAATTTCATCACCACTAAATGTGCGAGCGAACACTTTCAAATTGATGACAAAATTATGGTAATTGTTTATCGTTCTGGGAAATATCGTGAGCTTATAAATAAATAAAAAAACACTTAAGTCTCACCATAAGTGTTCCCTATGAGCGATACTTTAAAAATAGTAATACAGTTGATTCAGACATTATTATTATTATTTCTTTATACGGTTTCTCAAAAATGTCCTTCAAAACTAATTTCAAAGTACTTTATAATTACATATACAAACATATATAATTATACCCCTACAATTTTCTATTAATAGTTAAGCGCTTTATGATAAAACGATTATTTCATTTTTGCGTGTCCAATGACTATAGAATTGTCGATAACACGAAATCGTCATTTCGAAATAGCGCGGAGAAGCCGGTTTATTATGGGACACATTTCAAAGTCATCGCTTTCTTTTCACGGCCTAAATGCCCATTCGTTCATTCGACGAAAACAGTGATAATAATTTTCATCAATGGCACCCGTGGTCGTTTAGCAAGACAAATAAACGCACAGACGAACCGTTACAATTCCGACGTCTAATGATTCATGAATGAAATAATGATTCCGGTTGGGCCGCCTCTGGGTGACGTCACGACGTCAACGCCTTGACCTCGGATCGGCGCGCCTCTCTATTTAGATCGTGGACGGGGACCAATAGACAATCTAGATTGACTGTTATTGACGATAATAAAAACATTACAATTTCAATTTATCAGTCTTCACATATTCTTATTGTGCTACATAAAAGGACTTTTTTTTCTATATACATATATACCTCCATGCAATAAAACCAAAACTCTTAATAAGTTATGAGACTAATGAATCACATAATTCTCTAGGCCAGTATAGAATCAATGTGAGTAATTAAGGATACGAAGTCGGTGTGTCACAAGCCACGGGTTTAGGGCCACGGTAATCTACCGCAGCGTTTTCCAAATATTTTGAACCTATGCATTTAATTTAATTTTTTTTAAAGAAAAAGGAAAAAGTTACTTAACCTGCTCTAGAATCTTAAGAGTACCACATTTGATAGGCCTAATATAAGTCTAGTAAAGCAAAGCGTTAGGTACGTAATGAACAAAAGTATTGAAGTAATACATATATTATTCTTCGAAGTGTGTGCATGTTTGACCCAGTTTTAAAAATAAAACGAAGCTGATTTCTTCAATACAAATTAATGACGAAATTACGCCTGAAGCGCTTTAGGCTATCGAAAAATGGCACTAAAACATACGAAGTAATTATGGGATTTAAACGAAACCTCTTTCAGCAAAAGTTCCATTTTGCACGCCTCACAAGCGGAGCGTTGAGGTGGTGTTTGTATATCTATATTTATATACAAATGAAGATTAGCCTTAAGCCATATGTGAAAAGTTGAGATCAGCACATGCGCCGTTATAAATATCTGACGAAATGGCGCGAAATTTGAATTTGATAAACCTTTTTTTTTAAATTAAATTATCAAAAACTCTATTGAAATTTTTTTATTTTAGAAGTTAATGATCGCGGTGAGGCGTGCACTTTTAGATTTTCCAAATTTCTTTAATATGGTTTGTTTTCAAAATCTAACGTTCAGATTTTCCGAAGATTTTATTTTCCAATTCTATTTCTATTGACATTTATATTTTTTACCTACGTTTATTTAATGTTAGCCTGCGTGTGTGTACTTCAACAACCCGCAGACAACCTGATACATACTAGATGACGTACAGTACAACGCATAAAACTTTGCCGCTCTGAATTGCCTGCGAATGATGTAATGCGCAGGTATAACAATCCCCGACCCTTTCTCCTTCTCATCGGTGTTTCTATTTTACGCCGCTGCGACGCTTTCGTAATCAACTTCACTGCGGCAGAGTTTCGTGCGTTGTACTGTACGCCTCGTTTACTTCTATGCTGCCTTGATCGACCAAAATCATCATTTAGTAACCGCCTCAATACAAAACGGAGAGACAAACACAACAAATAGCATTTGAAGACCTCAATTCACAGACCACTCGCACAAGTTTCTCCAGGAGTTAGAAGATTTGACGACGTTCCACGATCGCTACGAGAATTTAAAAGAACTCGAAACATTCTAGAAATAGAAATCATGAAACAAACTAAACTGCGTACGAGATAACGAGTGTGAGATTTCACTTATATCGAAGTTATCACGTGAACTTAACATTTCGCTCGCCGATCGTCTTCGTGTCAATAGCTATCGTAACGCCGTCTCTCTCGCAATCCTAACTGTGTGAAAGGGACGGCGGATAACTAGCAAACGTCTTCAATTATCACCCTCGCCGAGTTGATTCACCTTATTGACCCCATGCCGGAATGAATGGAGCATTCATTCATGCCCGCCTCAATAAACACCTTCTACAAATATAATAAATAATATAGATATCATATAATATTATAATTTGTATATCTGAGTCATGACAATAGATATAATAAGTAAATTTACGTTATCGACGAACAAACAAAAAAATTATGAATGCGTTATAAGTTATACGCATGATTGAAGTCAACCTTTTTCCTTTTGGCATTGCAGCTGATATTATTACAAAATTAAATGTCAATAAATTATGTTAGAATTTAATAAAGCAGGCCGAAATAAGATCATGGCTGAAGGAAAGATCGCTAGATATAAAAATGATGGAATCCGTTCTAGGTTCAATTAAGCTGAACCACATGCACGGCTAGTTATTAATAAAAGGATTATGGTTCAAATAATTATTTGAACCATATAAACCATAACTTATAATTTACTGACAGCTTATTTCGATACGCCGTCTGATGATATCACTATACATTAAAAAAAAAAATAAGAATGAATTTTATGCCCGCTTGGACAGAGCTACCGGCATGATTAAATACTGGCCAAGAGAGTGTCGGACCATGTTTATTATAGGGTTCTGAAGCCATTATACAAAAGAAATGCACTATAGATGAAAAATGTACGTTGTTACTCTTTTTCCATGTTTCCCGCACAGAATATTTATAAGCATTTTAGTCGCCTATAACTAGAAAAACAAGTAGGTACGTCGACTATTACTCTTAAACTAGTGTAAATTAAAGTGAATCAGCAAAAGAGCGCATCGTTATGGCACTTGCGTCCTTTTGTTGAGAAGCGTGGTTTTTCGGAAATAAATCAAAAACGGTAAATCCGATGTTTTTTAAAACAATTTTCGTTGAAAGCATTTATTAAGCGTTATCTTTGTAATTTTTTAATATATTGTTTATGGTTTAAAAAATGATGGGGGTGGGACATAATTTTTGCTACTTTCGGAGCGACTATTTCCAAAAATATTCACTCAATCTAAAAAAACGCTTAGAAACGTTAAAATGTTTTTGTTTTTAAAAGAACTGACGAAATATGTGCCACACGTTGGAGTTTGCTGAAAAAAAATTATTTCAGTTTTCATGTATGGAGTGCCCCTCTAGAAATAATTATTTTTGTTATTTAACTGCCAGACTAAGTAGCGGCTAAACAAGACACCTTACTCCGAATATCTGTCGTCATATCTGAACATCTTGTACTTTTTGAGTAAAATACCTGTGATATGGACTGACGGACGAACGAACATAACGAAAGTACAAGGGTTCCGTTTTTGATATTTTGGCTAGGAACCCTAATACTTAATTATTTATTAAACGTAATGAAAAAAATTATCCCTTTAAACAACAAATTTAGGATTTTTTTATGTCTACCTGAGCGGAGCCGCCAGCATAGCTTCTAATTGATAAACTAATTATTAATAAATATATTCCAGGTTAAAATATTATGAAATCGCCGTTTCCTAATACTGGCCAGTTTTACATTAAATATTTCTAGTTTGGCAACAAAATCGACATTTAAAGCATAACTGCGGAAATTATGTTAACGGACCTCTTTTGCATAATTTCTGAAATTACATAAAAAAAAGAATGTTATTTCCGTCCAAAATTGAATTCTGTGACTCTCAAAGCATATCTACGTATAGAAGTTTAATTTTAAAATATCAATCAGATATATCAACGGATATATAAAAAAAATATATAAAAATAGAATGTAATATATACTGTTCCATTTTGTGCCATTTAAAAGATCATTATTGTTACAATATCGTTCAGATATTCAAATTACAAAAAACAACGCCGAGAACTGACATAAATGCATTTAGCTGAGGAACAAAATGTCATGAACGAATAAATGATTTGTCTAGTTGATATTTTTAGTAACATTTTCATTAACACTGATCGGCCTTTAATTGATTAATAAGATAATTAAAACATAGGCAGTGACTTTGCATATTTACACAACTGTCATGCAGAATTGTTTATCAAGTTTATTTCCATCAGTCACTGCTCTTTACCGAATTTAATTATAGCCATTTATGTAAAATGTGCCATTACGCGTACCAAGCTTTAGAATGACGCTACCAGATCGATAACAATGTAAAGTTTACATAATATGACAACACTTTTCCGATAAAATACAATATAATTGTTTGCCTACGACATGCAATTACATGCAGCATGCAACTCGCCGCTGACCCTCGAATCTGTTCTTCCGCTACGAACCTCTATCCAAAGAATTGAATATTGATTCGAGAGGATTGACAGACATCCAACACCATCCAAGTGTTAGTTTTGTATTTATCTTGACGGTCAATTAATTAGTTACGATTTCTACGTACGTTTCATGCAAATCAGGCACATCTTCAGGGACATGCAGACAGTCACATCCACCAGAGTGGCAAGAGTGTTAAAACTACCAACAGTGACTATATATGAGTGACCTTTGACATTAAGCTTAACATTTATTTTTTTTCACTTCGTCGTCTTGATTTGCCGTTTCCTAAAGCAGAATTAAAAAATGAGTACAATTTCTCAATGGTCGATGGAAAATATTGTATTTCATATCTATCGAAATACAAGGGACAAAAATTGAAATGTCAAAACAACATCAAGCTACGACGCAAGTGACTTGGGCATCTATAGACGCTTAAATACATCAAATACTACAGAATTAGATATCAGTGTCAAGAATGGTACAAGTCTACCTGTTATAAACATAATAACTATGAATTATTCTCAGAAGGTCAATTAATGGTGAATTTTTCGGGAGATTGTAACGGAGAGTTGTTCATTAAAAAAAAAATTTGGAGGTTAAAGACAGCGATTACGAATACGACAGATGTACTTATAAAACTTGTGGCGTACATAGGGGTAGGCGGCGGGGGCGGCCCGCACCGGGTGCCACCCATATAGGGGTGATATCCGAGTTCACCCGATCGTGAATTTTGGATTCACAAAAAAAAAACACAACAAAATAATATTAACCACACATCAGTTCTTCCGCCTATGAAAAATCATAAAAGTGTGGCAGATTGCGTCACTGCTACTTGTATTTTCGGGGTGCCATTACAATATCCGTTCCGGGTGACACCCATGCTAGCTACACCGACTGACAACACTAACTATTTGATATGTAATCTCTGCAGAATGTACAATATTAACGAAACGTTGGCAATAAAATGAAAAACATTTGCACAATTGTAATCGTTCCTTATCACCCAGCGATATAAAATTTACATTATCATATACAATGTTGGACGTGAACAACGTAAATACGGTAGATAACGGTATTCTGAAAACTGCCTTTTAATTAATAAAGGACCATACACAAATTGTGTCACACGAATTTCATGATTTTTGGAATTCCTCCTCCCCCCGACCCTTATCAAAGCTGGTCACATTTGTGTGATCACCTTCCCAGCGGGCCTAGCACGACGCCCTAGAAAAGCGTCTTTATACAGGACTGCCTTTCTCGCACAGCGTACCGAATGAAAGGGGCAGTCTTATAAAGAAACTCTTGTCTAGGCCCGTCATGCTAGGCCCGCTGGTGTGGTGGCGCATATTTTGCGATTTAAAACTTGGGTATTTTTCAATTAATACAGCATTTCTAGAATTATTTATGCATTTCCATTTAAATTTTATTTTTTCGTAAAGTCAAGTTTTCTCAAAAGCCAATGGGGGCCGATGCGTGACACAACATACTTGTAGCTAGAAAGTTTTTCGTTGCATTTGAATCTTTGAATTTTAAACACTTTAGATTCATGGACGTAACGTCATGACCCTCCCCCGCCCTCTCTAATTGTCACACTACGTTGAACCCCTGTCTCCTGTTTAGCGTTATTTACGGACGGCTCTTGATGTCGTCTGCCAACTTTTCGTTCACGCGCTTATCGTCGGCCGCTCTTCTTCAGATGCACCGACGCATGCAAGGTACACACTGGCGCTGCACCTCGTCACCGTCGCCGTGAATCACGTGCCGTTATCGTCGTCGTGACTCGACGGCGCCGTTCTTCCGTTTGACGTATCGTCCACGACAAACCTATCCCGTGTAGTACAATAAATGGTCGCCTATGGAACGCCCGAACGATACCCACCTTGTTTGTGCACTTATACGTTTAAATATATTTAATTTAAATTTTGCTTGGGATCTTTCAGACTTATAGGACACAAATAGGATTTCTACCATTGATCTATAAAAAAGAGAAGATGCACAGTCCCGCATTTTAAATTGTAAAAAAATAGGACTTATTGTCTTCCAATAACAGAATGATTTTTACTTATTTTCTTGTCATTTAAAAATAAACCCCATGTTATGACATTTCGGTTGAAATGTCAGATGGTAAATAATGTGCCTTCCCTTCTTTTTCTTTGGCACTGCAAAATGGTAAAGTAAAATGTGAGACTGAGACACAGTGTACACTTTGAGCCGTTTTTCGCCGTCGAAATAGTACGCAACTGTGCTTGTTCTCTTTCTTACACATTTATAGTTTCTACTTCTACTTTTTTCGGTGGCCCGTCCTTCTGTCTGTCGTCTGTTACAGCTGTCTTTGAAACTGTCCACGTGTTATGTCGTGCAAGGATTGTAGAGGAGTGATACGCTACGTTTATAAAAAAAATGAATGTATTTTTGACGCATGCCAAAATAAAATCGTACTTCTCGTGGCGTCAGGGAGTCGATACGTTTCCAAAGCACCACACCCCTATGACCGCCTAACACCTAAGTATCTATGAAGGCATACAATTGTGTCAGTCGATTACTCTACCTACGTATTTATCTATGCTATTTCATATTGTTTATATGTATAATTTAATACACATAAACATTTATACATATTGCTATTATGTATGTGTGTGCCTGTGGGCGTGCATGTGTGTGTTTGTATTTCCCTTCCCTGCTTCATTTTATTCTTGGCGGAGTGATAAGTGTCGCTACACTTATTTCATTTTCCTTATTTATTTAGGCAATAACCATGCGCAAGATCCGAACTTCTTACGGTTCCTGGATACTATGACGCAATACATCTACTTCTAAGTTTTTGTGTTGGGCAAGACTGTGAAATAAACCCTATGGTACCTTCCATATACGACTGATCTATTATATGTCGAAATGGCACCGATTATATATAGGGCAATTTCCGAGAATTCTAAAAGATTTTAACCTAACCACAAGTGCGGATAAAAAAAAAAACAGAAACAATCAAAGATGCTTCGTCAACCGCACGGACAAAGAGAGCACCCAGGAGACAATGGCTTTTCCGGTTGCAACGTAGATTTATTACAAGGCGATTGTCCGACGGGACAATAAGCGAATTATGTATAAGGTAATCGCTCGATTACCCAGTTCCTAAGTTATACTTCTCCATGGACCATCGAACTGATTTTACAGATTTGAAATTACACATATATATATTGCACACAAATCCATATATGCACGCACGCATGCATGAACACACGCATACATGCACACATGCACGCACGCATGCGCTCGCTTACGCGTGGAGAGGATCAATTATGTTTCCTAATGAACAGTATCGATGTAGATTTGAGTCGATTCATACGCTTATCAAACACGTTTTTCGTATTACGGACGTGGATGAGACGTTTGTCAACGCGACATCGGACGTACAGCGCCATCTGTGCGATTATCTTAAGATTTTAGGTATTAGACAAAATCTCGATTTGACGCGTGATTTAAGTTTTGGTGCTTCGTTTTGTGGGTGAGTAATGCAAATACCAAATAAAACGACATTATGAAATGGAAGTTGATGTGACATAATTTTCGATAACATCAAATAAGAACCCTTATGAGTTGCACTCTGAAGTCAGACGATTTTTATCTCCATGAAAAATATTACACTTGATATGGCAATCAAACATATATATAATTGACATTTTTGAATACAGCAGACACTATAAATTTGATAATCACAATAAAAATGCGAAACAAAAGGTAAAGCAAGATATAAAATGTACAGACCATACAAAAACACGTAGTTAGCACTTCAACGTCAAAAAATATTTAAATAAAAGAAACAAAAAATCATAAAATAAAAACATGCAACCGTGCCTCTACAACTGTCTATCGCGAGTGGTTAGAAAGAATAATTTGACTTCATATTGATGTCGCTTCTTAAAAACGTAATTGAAGCAGCCTTCTCTCATGAAACCTAGTTTGCCAATTTTTCAAAAAAGAGCGTTCCAAATAATTTATTCACATTTGAAAAGGAATTTTCAACGTTTTAATAACCGAAGGAGTTATCGATATTGTAAAGTATATCTTATTACACGATTCATAATGCAAAGTATTTGAGAGTTCTTTATTATCGTATCGTATGTTTTATTATCAATGGTTTATTAGATACATGTGGAAACATCATGATATATCGAAATTGTACACATGGACAAAGATCGAATGATGAGAAAATTTATAGAGAGATATGGCCGCTGACGTCGGAAGCGATCCCAGTCGTTATTCTAATATACTAATACTTCAAGCACACAGAGAGCAAATAAAAGCACTTCTCGAGTCTTCGAGCGTGTGATTTAACCAGAGATAGATCATGGGAGCTAAGTAGATAAAAACATACACAATCGGCGATGATGACAAAATCATCTAATATTGCAATTCCATATGTTATTTCTAGGGCCCTCGAGAACGACGAATGTGTCTAGAGCCCTTTACAAATAGGGCAGAGGCGTACGGACAGTCGATCACGCAGACGGACGGACGCCTCGTCGCGTGTAAGCTTATCTGCATACACCCACTGCGTGTTAGGTTTCAATAAGGCGACAGGCGAGCCTCGAATACTAATGACATAGGTTTAATCGATTTATTATTTAGCATGTGCACGGCACGGACCTTATATCATTGCGACAATGTATTGTACCGGAGGCTGTCAGTGTTCATAATGAGCGAACATAAATCACGGCCTGTCTATACGGTCGTATGTAAGAATCGAGTCTACCTTATTGGTACGTTTGTATAATATATCCTCGTTCAGAAGCGAACGAATCGATTTATAAGCGATTTCTATTGACAGACTGCTCGAAAAAATTCCACTTCGTAAAAAAGTAATATTCCTCTATTCACGAATTAAAGTAACTACCGTGCGGATATTGATTAGGAAAAATTTAATGAGAGATAAAAAAATGTAATAACGTAATGATGCTTTTAAAAAAATTACTTCCCGTATTTCAATAAATTAAATCTTATTTATAAGCGTTCGCGGTCTCCACCGGTCTTCTGCGAAGACAATATTTTAATTAATATTTATTTATTGGAGGAACAATCATTTAAGATTTTGCACTTGCATTAACTACTGGAACCACGCGTGGCGTACTATCAATCTCTCGTTGCACCAAATATGCAAAAATTTAACGCAATCCCATATTTTGAACAGGGGTTCGCCCCGCGACCAGGAATAGGCCACGTTTTTAATTAATTTATTATTCAAAATATTTTCTGGGTGTATTTTATATTTTATCATGAAACAAATACAACTATAGAAATCTCTATGCATAGAAATGGTATTTTTGTAGTTGTAAATATTAATGAACAACTAATCTAATCTAACTGATTGGTTGAATTGATCGTGTTCCTAGTGTTAACGACACTATAGCTTTAGTAGATTGATGTAGAACTAGTTATTTTTCGTGGAATTGGTTAAAAATGTATCTACGACAGAAAAATAGCGACAACGTACGAGAGCGAAACAAGATAGACATCGGGAGCGCCATCGGAATAGAGAATGCGATGGAGGTCAAAAATAACCATTCCTAAATTTTAATTTACCCACACCAAAACGCGCGAGAAATGGCTAGTAAACCATGTACGGTTATTGTCAAAGTTCATAACTAGAATATGTAACAATTGTCCGACATGGCAAATGTCTTGACAAAAGTGTTCCTGCTATTTGTGTTCATGGACTACGGGCAAAGAGAAAAATAAAGGGCTATATACCCATTGATGTGTAAAAAAGGGAAGATGCACAGTTGCTTACAATTTTAACCCCAAAAAGCGGCTTAAGTATACATCTTATCTCTCTCTCACATTTAGCAATACTATTTTGTAATTCCAAAAAAAACTAAAGAGGAAATATTTATCATCGGGCGTTTCAACTTAAAGTTCATGACAATAAGGTTCATGTTTAAATAAATATAGAACTAGTAACCTTCATTTTGTAACTGGTAGAAAATAAGTCGTAATTTTTTACCATTTACACGTGCTGTTCTACAAGACATCAGTGGAGTTTTTTAACTTTATTTTAAAACTTTACTATTGTTTTTCCTTTAACGTACGAAAAGAATCATAGGATATTTTTCTGCATATTAAAGCTTAATACAATAATCACCTGAGATTACACTTGGTATGAAATTTTATAATAGTTTTATAAAATTTCAAATTAAGTGTAATATGTAAAAACTTGATGATTTATAAGAAGTGTAGAGAATAGTAATACAAATCTTACTACTTATATTATAAAACAATGTGACGATTTATTAAACTTTAAAATATTTTTCAAGAACGTACTGCATATAATAATTTGTTGAATAAGCAAATTCAAAAATAATTATTTTATTTTTTTGGAATAGGTTCAATCTGTTACATAATTTTCCTTTAGTCATTTTAAGATTTGCATAAAAATAAAAAAATTAAAAATGAAAATTAAAAAAGGCGATTCTATGAATATAAGAACAGTCTCATTGTTAAGCGACCGAATAATATGACAACGCAAGAAATACAAGAACGGTATATATAGGTCGATTTCTGTTAAGTCGGTTTTTACTCCTTGTATTTTTTGACAGAACACTTCAACGTGATAACGGAAGATGCGACGAAACTACACTGTGTGCAATTAGTGCTAAACAGCTGCTTTAGCACTCATATACCTCGGCCATTTTTGAGCGCAGGGCTGTGCGTCTTCTCTATTGTATACATCAATCGCTATCCCCTAGGTTTAATACAACACCGCTCGCCGCCACTCAACGCCGCACCGTAACGAACTTCCGACGCGAATGACTCACGTCTATTAGCTAACTTCAAGACAATCGTGTTTACGTTAACTAAAGACAGTTATGTTTACGTTTTCGGTTACGCGCGGCGCTGCGGGCGCGCGGTCGTGACCCCTCCCGTGTGTTTACGTTCGTTACGTTACGTGGTTAGCGCCCGTTTTTAGCCGTCAAGATGATGGAGCCCCGTTGTCCGTAGTTTGCCGTTGGGCGTTGCGAGCCTGCATATTGCGCAACGTCTGTTAACTCGTGCAATTATCACGGCTTTTTTCTCTTCTTAACTATCCCTTCTCGTTATCGCCTTTGATGAATTACCCTCACGCAAGAGAAACCATATGCACGTGGGACATAGACAAAAGATTCACATTTTTCAGAAAATATTATATAAGAAAATGTTAATTTTAAATTAAGATGAATATTTCGAAGTACAGATTAGTATGAAGTTTTCTTAATCATATAGATATATTACCGAAAGATAAACTAAACTAAACGAGGAAATATTATGAATAAATAAATTTAATTTTGTTCACGGCCTATCACAATCTTAGGCCCGGTAAGACAATCTTAGGTTCTAATTGTCTAATCTGAAAAAAAATCGCAGAGCTTACAATAACCTTATAATCGCAACCCTTATTATTTTAAAATCATTTTAGGTCGGGGAAAAATTTTTTTCGTATTTTTTAAGTAAAAAGTTTCAATAAAATCTCTTTTGTTGTGCTGTTTGTATCTGGATAGTTTTTATACCATTAAGTGTATGACATTAAAAAAAAAATACGAAGTAAAAACGGTGCCCCGCCATTTTTCTATTGTTTTTCTGTCGACCAAAATGAGTGAATCTAACGTAGAAATTCGATACATTTTGAAGTTTTATTACAAAAAAGGGGAAAAATGCAATATAAGCCGCGAAAAAAAAGTTATGACGTTTATAAAGTTAAGGCAGTGTCGGTAAAAGTAGCATAAAACTGGTTCAAGCGTTTTCAGTCCGATAATTTTGATGTAAAAGATGAACCTTGCTCTGGTCGATCTTTTACAAAAAAGTCGATGGCACTTTGGAAAAATTAGAGCAATGTCGGCATATTAGTTGTTACGACATAGCTAAAGAACTGGGGATTGACCACGAAACAGTTTTAATCCATTTGAAAAAAGGTGGATATACAGAAAAGCTCGATATTTGGGTCCCACACGAACTCAGTGAATGAAATCTAATGAATCGTGTATGCATTTGAAATTCTCTATGGAAACGTAATGAAAGCGAACAGTTTTTGAAAAAATTGATCACAGCTCATGAAAAATAGATTACCAACATAAAGAACATGCGAAAAAGATCATGATTAAAAGGCAAGCAAGTTCCATAGACTATCACGAAACCCAGATTTAATCGCAATAATAAGTACATGGTGAGATTGGAAGGGCATTATTCATTATAAGCATCTACCGCCGGGCAAAGCCATCAATTCGGATCTCTACTGCCAGCAGCTGATGAGACCCCAAAAAGAAGTAGATTAAAAACGGCCGGAATTGATCAACACAAAAGGTATGTTTTTCACCTGATAACGTCAGACAAGACACATCTTTAGCCATTTAGAGAGAGTTTGGTTAGGATGTGTTAATACATCCACCATATGACCCTGACCTTATACCCTCAGATTTTGACCTGTTTCGATCTCAGAATTCTTTAAGTAGTATTAATACATTAACACTAAGAGAGGGCTGTCAAACTACCAGTCGCAATTTTTTGATCAGAAGTCCTAAAATTTCTATAACAATGGGATTATGTCACTACCGCCAAAATGGTAACAAGTTGTTCAAAAAAATAGCAATTAGAATATATTCATATACGACTAAATATAAATGAAATATGATGAAAAATTACCCTGAATTTTTATATGGAATACGAAAAACTTTTTCCCCGACCTAATATTAAGGAGAACCGAACTAGACTGGTTCCGTGAACGGGACCGGTCTAGTTTTCGCAATATTTTGCCAATCTCAGAAATTCTTGAAACCGCATACACACCCGCTAGTCTCACATGTGCGAAGAAGAGGTGCATGTAGATACAACTAAAATAAATAAGTCATTCTTATTAATAAGCGCGAAATTTACGAAATTATTCTTGCCTCAATTCAAAATTCGCATTAATGGTGCAATGTTTTGGGCTATCGAGCCCTTGAGATAATTCATTTAAAGATAACATTTTATTGAAAGTTAAAGAGATTTTTCAACGTTTTTTTTTTTGGGGTTTTTTAGTGGAAAATTAGTGTTTAGGTAGTAACATCTCATCTAAATAACGATTAAATCATAGATATATCTAGTATTAATTATCGTGATCTGAAAGTTAATTGCAACTTTTTAAATATTACCTCGCTTACGTTATAAACAGGCATTTTTGAGTTAGATTAAACTCCTACCAGGGGCATTGCAAAGTACGCACCCAAGGGTGTGTAACTAAGTGTCGTACCTAACTTGGGATTTGTAAGTTAATTGAATAATTGAATAACTTTATTGGATTAATAATGTACATATACAAATGTACTACGTATGATGTCAAATGTACTATACTAAAAGGCGACCATATCTATAATATTTAATAAAAGTTATCGACAACATGCTCATTCTCCCATTTTACTGAACTCTCCTCGTATAATGAACGTTCTCCAATGGATCGTTTATCAAGATCAATTGTATTCATTGAAACTTTCATTTGCCCGACATCTCAAATCTACTTCATATATAATATCTAATTCGTCTACGCATTCGGCGAAGATCTTGAACCAGTATATATTTTTGCATCGAGCACGTATCGTTTCAGTCTGTCGAATCGGTTTACAAGATTGCACAGATTACCTTACATACATAAATTCATATACATACATACTTATGATATCCATTGACAGGAGGCAAAGCGAAACCACAGCTTTCAGCTTGGTATATGTAGGTCAAATTATAATTAGTTTATACATCGAGGATTGTCACAATTTTGACACGACCCGTTCTTCTAATTCCATTCTGGATCGTCTGTTAAAAAACAACGGAAGCTTTAGCAGTTTCAATTGATTCATTCTGTCCGCATAGGTAGTACTTCTATCATTAAATCCAACGCAATGACTATCGTCCTTATAAACCGCATGACACACGCACTGACTAAGGGTTAACGTTCTAACTAACTAAATAGGTTGTAAACAAACATCAATATCGAGAAGTCGTTACTCAGAACTTGCGAGACGGAATCCGACAACAATTTTCCCGCTTCTAAATTCTTAAAAAAAATATATAAACAACGGATCAATATTAACTTATATACCGTTATTTCAATAAATAAATTGTAAGTCATAGAAGCAGTAACAGATAGGTCATGTAGGAATAAATAAGACATTGCGTGTTTTCTTTCTTTAAACATGAGTTGCGGAAATTCAATGGAGAAATAAGTAAAAATGTTCTATTCTTTCTCGCTACGTTTAAGTCAATCGAAATCAATTACAATCAGATTCCTAATTGATTACCCATTTTTTGATTTGAAATGGCGTAAGTTCGGTCGCGACCGCTGATCGCTGCTGTTGCTTTATAAAAGGTTTTATTTTGTAAGTTTATGTATTTTTTAAAAGTTTGATCGAGTACCGCATAATTTTCGGCCAAGTTGTGATGAAGCGAGATATTTCGCGACAATTTCGGTACTGTCTGGGCGGCAGGAATCGTCTTTTAATTTCGGTACCGAGATCTAAGCTTTTTGATGTATTTCGTTTCTAGAATTTTTAAGGGAACCACTAGAAAGTAGATGTTCATCGCCGCCCATTGATACCCGTAATAACCCTAGAGAAGTCGCCAGACTTTTAAAAAGGAGTACGCTCTATTCTTAAAAGGTCCTCTTGTCCAATTTATGCTATACATCCCTCGAATTTATACCATCACATTTCTATATAAATAGAATCGTAACTTGCTTCATGTCTGTGCGCGTATCATGTAAAAAACTATTGGAAATATCGGGTAATTGTTTTTAAAAATCTATTTGTAATAGTTCAACGATCATTTAAAGCCATGTTTAATCTATATTTACTCCTAATCTTTGTCCGTAAACATGGACGTTGCTCAGTTTTTTTATGTCAGTCCATTATTGCTAACAGCAAGATATCGAAAATCATTAATCGTATATGCACAGTACAAGGCACGAAAATCTGCCGCTCTCATTTGCCTGCGTGTGATGCAAATGCGTAGGTTGAGCGCTTCCGACCCTTCCTTCTTCTTCCCCGCGTTCCTATTTTATGCCACTGCGACGTTTTCGTAACTAACTTCACAGAGGCAAAGTTTCGCGTGTTGTACTGTACTTATACGTGCGAAACTGCAAGCGATTCCCGACCTTATAAATAAAGAAGTACACCAGTGTTGCAGCATTAAAAAAAATAACATAATACATCGGTCGTAGCAGGGCGACATTTATCACCATAGCGGACACAGAGCGACCCTAGACCGGGCCAAGTGGCGCACAGTTCGCGCCTGGCCACTTTAAATTGCCAGAGCGTCGTCCGTTATTCATATGACATTGCGCTTGAAAACGCTGATGTCACTGCGCACGAACTGTCGACGATTTGAATTGCGTCTGAGAACTCGGAATCTTGTTACATACAGTTTCTGTATTAGGCCACTGTGTTATTTGCTCGATTGAGATAGACAATCTTTGGAAGGAAGTTTTTTAATGTGGCTTGCGGTAGGAGTTGATTAAATCATAATATAGGGAAGAAAGGTTCTATATCCTCTGTATGCAATATACTTTCTCTATCAAAATTTATTATTTAGTATCTTCGGAGCGAAGTTCCATATCGCACGACACGTCGCGAGGAGCTAGGCCGCAAAAATTAACGTTATGTAAGCGTTACCATAGTATAACATGTTTGAAGTATATCACAAGTATTTTCGTTCGAGATTCAGTTCTACGATTTAGCTCAACTGCTTTGCATTAAATCACGCGCACAGGGTGCCCGAGTTCAAATCTGTCGAAGCTTCTTTTTTTTTATTTAATTTTTCAATTGTCTTCGAACGCTTTAATTAATTTCATTGTTACTTTTAATATAAATAGTAACACTTTTATATTAAAAGCAACTATTGTATAAACATTTTATTACATAACGTCGAAAAGAATGGAATAGTTTTGAATAACTTTTAAAAAAAATACTATTAGCTCGAATAATTTATTTGCAAACACAAGTAAAGAAATATCTATGCAAAAAGAAAAACACACAATTAATTATTTCAAAATTTTTGTAATTAAAATATTTCTAAAAATTTAAATATCATTATATTCTCTCAGCATTTAATTTTTTTTACAAGAAATAAATTTGAATGTTTTATGTTTTTTATGCACGCAAATTATACTATTTTTTGTTAATTATTAAAATAATAAGAAATATAATGAATTGTATTTTATTAAATTTTGGGAAAATACCATCTACTGTTTAAAAATTCAACTATGGAAAAATAATATTGTTTTTGTAGCAATGATCTCTATGTAAAAATTACATAATTTTTTAAAACATCAAAATTTCATAATCATTGTACATTAATTAATAGAATTATAAGTAAATATAAACAAACAATTTTAGAATTCAATAAAAATATATATATCAGAGTTTGTCTGTACTTTTTATTTTTACCTATTCAAGCTTGTTTTTTTATCATATAGTTTGTAGTAAACATCCATCAAAAAGCGAAAGGCACATCGTTCCGACTGGATGTCCCCGAGACACAAACTGTTCTTGTTTTTCTACATACTGATAATTTATTATTCACTATTTTCTATCAAATTTATAATAAATGAATATTTTTTCGAAAATATTAAAATAAAAATCCTTTATCTCATTTCTTATCTAGGATTATTTACACTAAAAAAAAACTTCGTTCCTGACGAGGGTTTCCCGACCGTACATTTTTTTTTTGTACAAGGGAAGCGATCATTATACATTATTATCTATTGCATTATTATTATTACACATAAAACTATAGTGTTTTCTTAAGTTTTATTAAAAAAAAATAGACAATTCGCAATAGATTTTGAGCCTGTACCTACGCCACACCCCTCGATATTGTTTATAATTCTAGAATGATGCGCTTCACGTGGCCATCAACACGGCAACTCTATAGACTTGGAACGATTCAGCCGGTACCACAACGTCAAAATTGCATCAGTGTCGAGGAGGGCTGCCGCCGCGCGCCCTCGGATGACACTCTTTTGACGTCATAACAATCCGATTGAATCCTTTACAAAAATAGTGCGTTAAATAAGCACCCACTTTGTCCCGCATTCAGAAATTTTGTAGACCAAATGCAATGATTTAAAGTTTCTTTGGAATCGTATATTTACCAACTTGTCATACCCACAATTTTGCTTTGAGTCATGTGTGAAGTGAACTTCAAAATATACCTATAAGTTATCCATCGATGTATTCATCTACAAAATTCTACACTGAAAATATTATTATTTATGTCTGTATAGTTAATACGTACGGCATATAGAATATACATAGAGTCTAGACTATTAACTAAGTTTATTTCAAATATTGGACTATTAGTGTGCACTACTTTAGTCTGTTTTGCACAGTCACGAAAATTAACAGGTTATACACATTAGGAATTCCTTCCATCTGGTGATGATTTATAACTGTATTATATATATATATATATATATATGTGTGTGTGTGTGTGTGTGTGTGTGTGTATGTTATACAATTCCACAATTGTAACACTCTGGTATGAATATGGTGGATAAAAGGACTGTCATCTAAAACATTAAATTAGAAAAAACTTGTGAAGAAACAGATGGATGAAGAAGCACTGACCACAATGCACCGTCGTTGATATTTATCAACAGAATTGTAATATGTCAAAGTTGCTTTTCTTTATAAATTGCCAAATCTACTCATGTAAGTAACATGCGCCTTTCATGATAAAAAAAATATCAATAACCTAAAGAAATCCTGTTAAATGGTGATTTAAAATATTTTTGTACATTAAAGTTACTAAATTAATAAAATTGTATTTTTTGAATCCTTTTATTTTTAGTTATATTTTGATAAGGTGTAGACAGACGTAATCCAACATGAAATGTCTCCTTTGAAAACACATGCTTAGTGTCAAAATGTTCAAGGTGATATCGAAATCATATATGTACTTAATTCAAATTTAACATTGGATCATACATATTGAAACAGAGTCATCATGTAAATAATCTATTTTACACCAAAAAAACTTAAAGTCGAAAACTATATTTAACACGAATTATCAATACCAAATTTTTCGTAATAATATCTATTTTATACAACTCATTTAAAGTTAACATTTCAATAATAACAGAGAAAAACATAACATACCCATCCATACTCGTTCGGCGTATAAAAAGAGCATTAATTAAAATACTAAGTACGAAAATAACTTTGTGTATACATTCCTTCATTATACATTTTATAGCCCAATTAAACCATAAAGTATATCTAATCAGGAAAACGTAACTCACACAAACAGGACAGGCTTTCATCGAACCCCGATAAACTACGACATCGGTGCTCGTAAATAAAAACCGGACGCCAATAAAAGTGTCGCACGGGGACGGTGATCGCGACCATAAATCAAAAAACGCATAGTTAATTATATCCATTTTTATAATAATTAAAGACTTTTAATATCGACAAATTCAGGTGAGCGATTGGCCAGCGTGCGCTGCGTCGTGGCGAACGCAGTGGAAAAAAAAATCATAGAACTCGTTAAACGGAACGCAGCCTCGCGTAACCGATGACACGTTGACGTAATTGAAAAGATGGCGGCCGCTTCAGGCGACGGCTCTGCATCGCGACTTCATAAAACGCGAGTGTGGAGAGTATGTTCGGGATAAAATTATTATCTTCGTGAAGTCGCTACATTCCGTTCATCATGAACAAAAATGTGGTGGCATATGAAAAGCTAGAGTTTTTGAAGTGAACATCCTTAGGCACGTTAGAGAGATTTCGTGCTATGACGTCACGATGAAACGCTCAAGTGATACGGTCGGGTGACACGGTCGTCCGCTCAGTTGTTTTCGGCTCCGCCCAGCGGGCCCACGTGTCTCACGCGTTCACACAGCTGATTACAGCTGATCGCGATTATTTTAGATACGCGCGGTTATTATTCATTATAAAAATAAAGAATGCATGTAATAAATTGAATATAGTGGCAAAACCAAAAAAAACATTTTCATTTTCGTTTTTGATTGAAAAAATCTTGTAGCCATTAATTAATAATACAATAATTTACTTTATTTTTAATTTTTTTAACCCTAAACTCTATTTCTGCATATTTTGCCAAAGAAATTTCACTTCACGTCATGTGTCCGACACACACTGCTTTTTGTTTTAAATAAATAACAAATATCTCGATAACAACAACGTAATGTTTGCATATTTTTTCCATTTTTTCAATTCGCTTCCGACCATAATTTAAATTTTAAAATTACCTAATGAACATTTTTGATACGGGACTGTGAAGATATTGTATAAGAAACAGTACAATTTATTTTCGTGTCACTTAATTTATTAATTGTTAATATTTTTAGAATTGTATTACCCTCTCCTATAATTCGCCATAATGCGACTAAAATAACGTAAACATTTGTTTGTAATGAATAAATATATTCATAATCCTTTCATCAGTGAAATACTTTGTTTACTGTAATAAAACTATAGTGCAAGTACACGACGAAAAATTTTTGAGCGTCGTATAATTAGACGTCATATTATTAAAATACCCTTTTCACAATCGACGCTGCAAACAAAAACCTATGTATCCATGTAAAGATGAAGGATATAATTCGATAATACTCTTTTTAAAACCTTTCTTTCGTAAATCACATTGTAAGAAAAATGTTTCTTTAAAAATACTCGGTCGTATCTCAAGTAAGCTATTTATAATCAATCCTGTAATTATTTTATTTATCGAGACCTATTATTTCTCGTCCGCCATTTTCCCGATGTCCGGGATGCTAAACGCATACAACACATAATTTTTAATCAATAAGCCTTTGTGATAAGTAATTTCAAAGAGAAACGGCAATTTTCAGCAGAGTTCGAGTATGATTTCTACATTTCTACACCACCACACACAAAATCCAAAACAGTCATAGATGAAAAGAACGTACGGGGTTTTTCCTATATTTACAATAATTGGTTACAAAGACATTTTCCTTAGATCTTAAATATCATATTACAATTAAGGAAAATGTTCATTGTTTATATAATAATAAGTCAGTTAACCGAATTAAAATTTTTTTTCAATTCAAATTCGTCCCATACTGTGTCGTTTAATGAGTACTTAGGAGCTAACGTAGACAAAAATTAATTTTAAAAGTATGTTTTTGTTAAGTGTCAGTTCAAAAGGAGATGATGAAAGAGACTCCAAAAACGTAGTGCGATTATTATATTTATAGTTTCGTTTACTGAATACAGAGTCGAGCAGAGCAATTCTATAAACTTGAAACGATTAAGAACGGGTTTTAAGTTTACAGAATTGGTCTGCTGGATGAAGGAGTCCGACCGCATCTTGGCTCGTTTTCGCTTAGGGAAATAACACGGTATTTACCAGATTAAGTCGGTGGCATTCATTTTTGAGGCATAAGAATTTCATTTACTTCTGTATTAATCATTAGTTGATATTTCAAAACGGCAAATCACATATAATTTTTTCTAATCTACAAAAATGCTAGAGTACGCTAAAATGCTTTTTAACAGAAACTAGCTCTTTCGCAATAGAGTTCACTAGAACTACGCTTTTGCCCTTAAAAGTGCTTTAAGTAACGCTTAAATGAAAAAAATGATATGCCTACAATCTGATGTATTAAATAAAATAAACATTAAACTATTGCATGTGGTTAACCATTTGTTTTTTTATGACACTTCTTGGTGACCTACATAATCTTAAAACCATACATACCAGATTCATTCCATTTTAACTGTCACAGAGTAGGATATTTATCATATGCAAATTAATGTCTGAATTATAATCATTCATTTAATAATAAATTAAACATATTTGTGAAACATTTTTTTTGTTGCTTAGAATATTATACAACTCGCCGCCGTGATGTTGGATTTAATATGATGTCGCAAAGCCAGATGACAAGCGGAAATCTAAGATTCAGCTATAATGACGCCTGATTTGTCGAAATATGATAACTATTTTAAGAGCTACACGGAAACTAATTAACATAAATTATGTATTATTTCCTTGTATACAATTATGTATCATCAGTTCCTTACTAAAATCATAACCCAAAAAATAAATACGCCCCATCCAATCTTTGTTCAATGGAACGTCCCATAGTAATATTTACTTCATCGTCGGCCAAGTATTACCAAGGTATTGCACCAAGTTATTGCATTGCAGTCGTGCAGGTGAACTGGAGTGCAACAGTGGAAAAGCTATCGAAGGACGTATCGCTTGCGAGTTGCAAAACATACAGTCACGACCGTTACGAAATCGAGTGGGTAATCGATGAAAATCGGTAGAAATAGGTAGAATTTCCGAAATGGGTAGAATTTTCGATAGAGAGCATTCAGTGACGCAGATTAAGAAAATTACAAAAGCGATTAGTGACTAGATGCTTAACTACTTTTAAACATTACGATAAGCCCTTAAACGTACGAAGAACGGTGTCGTGGATAAAGATCACATAATACACATTATATAATACTTATCCAACAAATTACAGCTTTGTCGTAGCAAATTATAACCAAATCTCTCCTTCTTAACTGGACAAAATTAAAATTTATATATGATAATTTTACATATTATGATTTTATACTCGCGGTATCCAATTAATTCTGGTATGTATACAAAAACATATAAATATAAAAATAATTATTTTCGTACAAAAAAGTATCGTACGTCCTATTATAACCGCACAGTTTACTTCTACATAAATTTGATCACAATCCGTTCAGCGATTAGAGAGGGACTGAATGACAAACATTCATAATCATATTAGTAAATATTATTCATCCATTAGCGGGTGGCTGTGTGCTTAATTAGTACATCATTGGTTAAAATGTAATAATATTGTATATACTAGGTACAACATTGAAAATAAACATTCGGTAATAATTGGAATTTACGTTATCCTCTAAGAAGTCTTATTTATAAACCAACAAGCCACAGCAGCTTATATGTACGTATATGATTTACATCCGCTAAAAAGGAACGGGTAAGCGCGACTTTGAACTCGCGTAGCCGGTTCCGTGGCGAGTTAAAACTTAACCCGATTGAACAGACTCAGTAGTGTGTTTACGTAACAATATAATAATGGTACTTCGTAAAAATGTATGTGCTATAATTATAGAAATGTGAATATTAAAAACTGGTCTATATTATGCTAATCTAAAAACTTTTGTGTTAGATTATTAAAAAAATGGCAAAAGCTTTTTAAAATCGGAAAATGCAAAATGAACTCGTATAGTATTCTGCAATAAAATAAAAATGTTCCGATATTTACACAAAACTTGTATGATTCTATAATATGTCATTTTTACTGTCAGATCTTTTTTACAAACTAACAAGTGTACGAATATAGAATTTCGACTATTTTGCTTCTGTATAGGTCTCGTTATTTATAATTTATTAGTCGGTATCAAAGTTGTAAAAATTAAGCCCATACATGAAACTACCTGGATGCTTTTCTGTCTACCTTCGTGTCACATGGCCTTCTTTGCAATGGCTTTTATACTATTTTACACGGATTGTTAATAGGAATACTCAAATGTTTGTATGTGAATCTAGGCACTGAGTTATGGCAGCGGCTACAAGGTTATGCTCATGAATCCATCCGCATGTAGGTACTTTAGAAATATATGATACATGATTTAGATTTTACAGCTGGACCCCAAGCTACCGAACTGTGAAGAGTCTATCAAGATCCGGTCAGTGATTTTTATGTGATGCCGTAATAAAGGAACAGACTAACAAATATTTTAAAAACTATTGTTTTGCGTTCATATCACTTTACATGGTCGATCTCAATTATATAAAAACATATATGAAATACAGATAAAATATTCAGCTAGTTTTAATGTACTTAGAAACATTGTCCCTTTTATTTAGTAAATATTCGAAGCTATGTCTTCTGAAATTAACTTTCTTTGACACTAGGGTGAGCGACTAGTTTTTTTTTTATATTCGTTTATTTACGTCGGAAATAGCGGAATGACATTAATTTCTTTATCACTAAAATATTAACGGAGTTTATTAGGTTTACAATTAGACAAAGAGGACTAGGAAGCTGTCACGTATTTGTCTAATAAATAACGTAATATAAAAATACGTGATAATTCTGCTTTTGCAAGGGGGAAATCAGTAGTCTGTGATGGCTTACAGTGGTGCGTGTGTGTACTGGGGCTTTTCATTCGCTGAAATATGTTACATTAATTATATATTAAAAATATACATCTTAGTGCAAACAGTAAATGTGTGTCGATGGTTTGCTTCCGCATTTATTGTTTTTGTTAATTAACATTCGGATAATTTTTCCTTATTCATTATTTAGCATTTATATTATATTATTACTTCTTCGCATTATGGTAGCCTGTTGATGGTAAGCAAGTCTCATTTTTTTTTCGAAAATTGCATATTCGCAAATTGGTATTTCCATATTCGATACAAAAAATGTTGTGATGAAACCCATAGTGAGCTTATGGTTTCATCACAACAAATGTGCAAACTTAGAACTTGTATAAATTAATTATCGATTATGCTTGGTATTTTTACATTTCGTTTCAAAACACGTTATTCGTGTGAATTTAATTTCAACATTACATAACAATTACTTTCGATATTTAATAAAAACTTAACGTTAGAATAAAAAAAAAAGATGTTTATCTTAATATAGACGTGGAGTTATGTATTACGTATTTCTATTAGACTACTTTGATAATAATAGTATAAATAGTGACGTATCATTTTTATCATATTTATGTAGTGTTGTCCCGGTTCAAGGCTTTTTACGATAATTTTATTTTAAAAGAATCGCAATTTAATATATAATTTAATAATTCGTTTAAACATATAAATCAATATGGTATAATAACTACATTACGCGCGGTCAACGTTCATTCAATGCATAAGCACTGGCGTGTTTGGCGTATAAACGCTATAATAATGATATTATTTAGCATATGTACTCACGACGTCTTCCTCGTCGTCGTTGTAGTCCGGGTGGAGGAGCAGATTCTTCCAGGCTATCACGTCCGGCGGTATGGCGTACGCGTCGTGGTCCCTCAGGTTCGCGTACACGGGGCTCTCCCGGCCGGCCTCGGAGCCGGCGCTCACGGAGCACGACTCCACTTCCACGCTGCCTTCGCAGGAGCAACCCTCGTCCGTGTAGCTGCCGCCGTAGTCTATCTCCTCGTAGATGTTCTCGTCGAGCGCGCGCCCGACCGGCTCGTAGCCGTCGAACGCGCCCGGCGTCATTTCGGCGACTGGCGACGGCGGCCGCGGCCACCTGCCGTCCGGCTCAGGTAGCGCGTACACCGAGTAACACGGCGGGGGCAATTCGCGTGCCATGTGAAACGACAGCCTCGATTCGGTCGCGCGGTGCTGCGCCAACACCCTGCGCAGGATCTGATCGGAGTTGTGGTAGCCGCTCGAATGCGCCCACACGGCGGCGTAGCGCTCGTCCCGCTCGTCGTTCTCCGTGTCCGTGCTGCAGTCCTTGTAGCTCCAGCAGGTGCTCTCCGAATCGGAGTCCGTTTCCAGTCTACCGGCCAAAGATTCTACTGCCGACGTCGGTCGGGGCTCGTCGTCGACGTCCACGTTGCGGTCGCCGTACGCGCAGCCGGCCCTCAGAGGACGGACCGCCTTTAGCGGCAAGGGGGTGACTTTATCGCGGATTGCATTAACGTCGACAATGTTAAGTTCGTCGCTCATTCTCACAGGGGTGCTGGTGACGAACGACACTTCGGAAAGGGTGGATTCGTCCTCGCTGTCTCCCACGCCGTTAGCGGCCGCCTTGGAGCCGTCGCCCGTCCCGTCGGTCGCCGTCATGTCGCAGAGGCACTCGTCGAACAGATCGAGGATGCTATGCGAGACGCTCGTCCGTTCATCCGCAGGTGTCAGGTGTCGCTGATATTCGTCTAGCTTGTAAATTTCATTGCCGAGTTGAGAAAGTATCTCGTCGAAAGCGCTGTCAGGCGAATCGGACGACACCGATTCCGGTGAAGCTGGAATTTCCGGCGAGGGCGGCCTGACTTCGTAGTCTTCGATTTGCGCGCGTAAAGTCGCTAGCCATGCGAGCAGGAGAGATTCACTGCGATCGTGCGCGCGCAGTCTGTCCGCAACGGCGAGCGGCAGCCAACTCGCGGCGCGCGACATCCCACCGCCCGCCGTCACGCTCTACGCCATGATAACCGGTCGATGAATCAACACACACGGAATTCCACGAAAGGGCGCCGATTCTCCGTCAACAGTCGCACGCGCATGCATCTCAGTAGGAATCGTGTTTCGAACGTGCCGCGGTTCGCTGCAGCTCCCGTCGCTCGTGGAGACGCGGCCGCGGCCGGCGCCGTCATGTGGCAATCGGAGACATTTGCACTCCTTCGCGATTACTTATCTGGCCCCGATTGCCGAGGTGAAGCTTTAAAAACACACAAAAAATTAACCTTTTTGAACTGCGATACTGAATAATTATGATATTTAAATGAATGTGTTATTCGTTTCTCAACGTAAAATCATAAGCTAGAGGACGGCGCGTTTATTTGTGTTTCGAACACGGAACCGGAAACAAAATAAACTGGGCGCGAAACGAAAATTTCCCTCGCCAACTGTCAAAACTTTTGAAACGAGCCGCGCGTTTACGTGATTTCGAAAATCGAACGGACGCGTTCGCGCGCCCCGCGCCCCGCCGCGCTAGTGATGTACGACCGTGCGCAGCCCGACGTAATTAAATCGATGCTTCCACGATGCACGTCCACGGAGACGGCCCGAGTCGGGTGACCGATATTCGGATTTATTTCCGTGCGCGTCGTACGCGTGTCGTAACCGCGCTACGTACTGAAAGCGAATGCAGTGCGCGTTAGATAAATGAAGGCCCGGCGGAGAGCAACGCACCGAGCGGCGCGGCAGCGGTCCCCAACCGGGGCCCGCGGTAATTAGTCCGATACCCGATTCTCGATGTTGCAATCGAATTGTAAATATTAATTTGAACGGTGTACATGCCGCGCCTAATAAACACCACTGACTCACGGCAAAGTTAACGGGTAACGTTTAATGTTTACACAAATAGCGACATTATCGCGAGAATGGGGTCGTCATCGTCTCTGGTTATTTTTTTTTATTAGCTCGAATTTCGATAACGTTCATTCGACGCGTCAAATTGACGAGAACAAGAAACGTTAACGAGTAAAAACGATTTAATTTATTCTTTATTGAATTTGCGTTTGCCACTGCTATCCGAGACGCTCCAACACAATGAATATTGTGATTTAAGGAAAACTTGATTACGCAAAGGCTGTTTTGTCTAATAATAAAATGGTTTTTATATTTCAATTTATTTGGATAATGATTTTTGCGCATCACTTCCTCACCACATGACACGAATCAAAGCGAAGAATCCATTATTCTTCATTGTTAAAGAAAATATAGCATCATATTTTTAAGAAATCAATAGCGGTCATTTTATTCATATCTGACCTACACGGGTAATACATAGAATTTCCATTCAGTAAACGGCCATATGGCGTGAAAAAGTTAAACATTAAAGCCAAACAAATATTATGTATATCATAAAATACCTCCCGGGCAGATATTCAATCAAGGCCGAATGCAGACGTTGGATACAATTTCTATCAATATTCATAAAACATTAACACATATTACTATATTTGTTGCATGTTTATCTCGGTCGGCTTGATCGGTGTTACGTTTCCCGCATCAAAGTGTTGCCATGTATGCAATGGGAATTTTTATTTTCGCCGGCTGCGGCCCTCGAGTTTGGCAGCTCGCTGCGGGCGCTAATGAATGAATAAAGCGATCGTTTCAGACCAGAATACACAGACGATTTTCATTCATAAAGAAATCCGGGCATAAGATTTCTCTTATAGCGACACGAACTTTATTGAGGAAAGAATAAGACATATTTTCCGATGTAATGCACGCAAGGAATTATTGCTTTTTTCTGATTGAAATCGCCTGTTCAAAATGACCACTGTTTTAGCGTATGTGGTTGATGATACAAAATGGGAAGACGAAATATTTTTTCTTTTTTCTTCATTATTTTGTCACTAACATTTTTATTTTTTTTTCATATAAACTCGTCACTGTCATGGAAATATGTATGTATAATTCAACTTATTAAATCAATACGTTAATTTGTAATTTGAATTTGTACAATATAAGATGATTTAAATTTATAAAAAAAAATCTAAAGCCGTTATCAACTGAAGCATAATAATTTATAATATTAACAGTATAAAATATAATTGCAAACCTAATTATAATACTCATTATTATATCTTAATTACTTTCATTATAATAAATAATTATAGATACTACATTACTATCGGTCACCAGACTTGCTACGACATACATTTTGATCATCATACCGTTCGCAGCATAGAAAAAATAGTGAACCCGAATTACAAAACAAATCGATTCGGACAGAGATATTTTATTTGTCTTGTCTGTGACTCGCCTCCTGGCTCCTTATTAAAACAAATCCGTTTAAAATCCGATTAAAGCGAGAAACTATGTTCCCGATGTCCCTGAAAAAGCAAATGCTTTTTCAACTAAACATACACATATTTACTATCATACTTTAATTTACATGTATCATACCTTCATCAAGAGACGACAAAGTGTAACCTTAAAATGACGTCACGCCGGGGGATACAGGCGGGGGCGGGAGCGGGGGATGGCCCCAACTCCGGTTAATTGGTCCACATTGAGAGGATTAGTAATTATTCCGGGGCCTAAATGGGCTGAATTGGCGCGGCGGCCGCGCCGACAGCTGGCCGGCGAGATGTCTCACGGTCTTTTTTTGTTACTTATACCAATCCCTTTTCTATATACCTACATATTCGCAACACAAACAACTAAAAATATTTTCAAATTCGTTGACATATAAATAGAGCGAATCGTGTCATTTATTTAAAGCGATGGGTGCGCTGAGAAAATGTACAGCAATACCGGGACGACCTTGTCACTGCACACTACTCAATGACGATCAATAAATAAGTCGATTAATTTGTTCGAAACTCGATAAAAACATAATGAACACATTTACAGCGGACTACATTACCGATTAATTATGTAGTCATTATCTAGTTAGCTAAGTTCGATTAATTGCTTAGACAAATTCAATAATATAATTTTTAAAATATTTCAAACGAAACGACTTACTCGATGCCTCGGAACGCGACAAACTATCAGTACTAGATATTGTCACCGGTTTAGTAACCTCAATCATAAGTTTCAATTACATTAACTTAATATTGCGTTTCAATTAAATCACCTTATTATTTGGTCGTATAACCCAACTTATACCGGGAAAAGATTACGAATAATATCTTCAAATATGAAACAAAAAGGTTTGTGTTAGAGTGTTCCTCCATACAGTGGCATAATAAAACACGATACAACAAGATGATTGAGTATACTTTAAATAAATACAATCAATTTCATTTAGACTTCAACCACGGAGGTCCGTAGCTGGACACGCGATTTCTACAACACACAAATTCCCGGCCACCTACAATTACGTGTAGTCGCCGATCTAGGAGCTTTCTTCACTGATGGCCGTTGGTGCACGAGTGATGTGCCCAGCCAAAGGGCAATGGCCATTTCTTGCCGATTCTATGATATTATCGATGTCACTATTACTGTGTTTTCTTCACGGATTTCCTCGTTTCGGAGAGTATGGATCGCGATGAGAAATTCTAGCATAGCTCTTAAGTAGATTCCAGTTTCTCAACGAAACCAATAGGTTGGGTTGGGTTACCGATTGCTGGTTCACTGCAAATTGTTTTGACATCGATTAAATTAACTAAGTATTTGTCATAACTATTATTCTGTTTATCGTCTCGTTTTCTATCCCCATATTGAGGGTCTATTGTCTGCAATTTAACGAGTTTGTTGGGTGTGTCAATGATTAATTAAAGTCAATTAGAGAGTGTGCAGTAAGGAAATGACATTTTAAAATATTTTTATTTGAAATGAATTTTTTACTAATGTATTAAACCTATATTTCTTTTAATCTAACACTTTACATTATCATTCCATATTTTTTGTTTCAAGATACGATTATATACATTACCATGTTTTATAAATTCGATTGAAAAATTAAAAATCGAACTTGATAAAACTTGAAGGTACTTATAAAAAATATTATAAATGCAAAGAAATTTTATTCATAAACTTAAATATCTTAAGATTCGTTGATTAAGGTACAATTATAAATAGTAATACGTTATTTGTGCATTAAATCATAAATATTTTTTTCCATTTCGACTCAATAAACCTTTGATACTCGGGATTGATCAATCGGTACATAAGTGCAGGTTGCGCCCGCATTCGATTCGAGAATCGATTTAGATAATATAATCGAGTAAAAGACTCACGCCAGTAAGCAGCACTATTTGACGTTTTATTACGAACGCATTAATATTTTATTTTGATAGATCGTAAACGGTTTTACGATTTTTTTTTTATATATTTTAATGCAGCGCCTTATTCGACCTATTTGGAGAATGCATCGAAATGCATTGACCTTTCGTTTATTTTCAATGTCTACTAAAGTCGTTTGTGAAATCCTTTCGTGACTAAGACCGTGAATGTTGTTTAATTTATTTTAAGGAACCTCGATTAACATTCTAAAAATATTAATGCCTCGTTATATATATATATATATATATTTGGATATGTTGAAATATTGTTTTTATAAAATACTAGCGACCCACGTCGGCTTCGCACGGAAATCAGTAGGATGTCAATTATCTATAGCAAGACGACTGCTATTGGATGGATAGGAGTGGTCATGCGACGCAGTTTTAACAGATATCTATAGATACAGTGCCTTGCTACGCCGAAAAGAAATGTATTATTTTTTAGTTAAAATATGATACAAAATTGCCATTTATTGTGGTAGAGCCACGCTATAGTCAACCTGGCTGCACGTAAATGGATCGGTTCCGCCAGTGCAATAGCAAACTCTCACTGACTACAGGCGTATAATAACAGTTTCCGTTGTTGCATTTCGTTCATTGAGTGAGAATTCCGGTGGTCCACTCCCCTTTCATCATCCCACAACTTCCCTCCATCGACTCCTCTCCTCGCCATGAATGCACTCCTACTCCTTCCTCTTTCAGATATCCTATTGCGATTATCACTGATGCCTCCTCCGAAGTCACGAATGTCTATGGGTAACGGTGACCACCTACACTCAGATGGTTCGTATGCTCGTTTGCTTCTTGACAATGCATAAAAAAAAATTGTGTTGATCCAATCTTTAAATCGCTATCAAATTTCACAGGATTATCTACCGGGCTAAATTGAAGATTTTCTCATTTTTTTTTTTAACTCGGCCTGCCCGTTTTCGAGTCCATGGACAACATACATACATACATCTAATTCTATGTATACAGACATATATTTAAATAAATAGAATGAGACTTTATTACTCCCGGGAACTTTACATTTCTTTTCGATGACAAATCGTATCTATATTCCATATATCACGTTATTTTGGCGACAATACTTAAAAATGTCAAATCTGATTTTTGTCTTACGCACGAGAATATTGCGACAGAACGAGGAGAGGTAAATTCACATCTTTTATGTGTTTGTAGACAAACGCGAACACCATGGCATTAAATCTGTTTGTTTCACGTCAGGTTATGAAACGGGACAAGATTATAAATTACTAAAGTCTTTCAAAACGTAATATGCTCCTTCTCTAATGACATTTTAAAAACTCAAATTTCCTTTTTTTTTTTATCTTGTTATGGCAAAGATATCGAATTTTACATTCTTCTACATGAAAAACGGTAATAAGGTCGATATTAACGGACCGTCCGCCATGTTCGCAACATGCCACATCCATATTGATGTCGCCGCATCACTACACGCCATGGCCTAGTTGCATTGACATAATTCGTTACATTGTACTTATCCCGGTTGTCGTAAGGCATCTGATGATTTGTAATTTCTTAATTATATTATATTGAGACTATCTACATGTTTATTATAAATATTCAATTAAGTAACAATTGGTTGTTGCCAATTTTGTAAGGTGATTTAGATTGTTTTTATCAATAGCAATGTTATTACATCGAATAGAAACAAAGACGATTTCGAATAAGTATGCTGTAATAGCCATGTCTGTACATGAATGACGATGTATAAAAATTGATTTATATTTATTTATTCCACTGCTACAAATCAAATCGGTCTACTATCAAAACATCCCAGCTTGAAATCCACAGAAGAATGTAAAATCATTCTTGATACCCGAACTAAATTAAAGTATCGACCTATTAATATAATATTAATATTTAATGAATAGAAGTACTCGAATATATTTTCACACAATAAAAATATACAACTAGTAATATTTGACTGATTTAGCAAAAAACAAATGTCATATCCATTTCAATGTTTGAGGCTCTATGATCAAAGATAAAAAAGAAACCCTTACAATTTTGTCTTATCTGTCCGTCCGTATGTCACAGCCTTATGATGCCTCCATTTGTCCTCGATCGTGATGAAACTGTACAGGTATTTATGTCAACGGCTATACAATTATGTGAAAATTTAACAAAAAAAAAAATTAGGAGTTTATTTAATTTTAAGTTCATTTAAGAGTTCATTCAAGAATGAATTTTAAATGAATTTTGTAATAAGGTATATATTCTGCACTTTATTAGCTCCCGAAAACGTTAACTTTTTAGTTTTAAAGAAAGGAACATAAAGTGTGTTCCCTTCTCTAACTTTTGAAGTAAGCGTTGTAAAAATTAGAAAAACAATCACTGCAAGAGAACTTTACAAATAAAGTTGGCACAAATCGTCATATACAAAATCCATTAACAAGTTCTTTTAGATAGCCACAATTTTCGGTTACGATAACACACTTTTCAAATTTATAAAAGGGTCACGTGATAAGTCTCTGATGTAATCTTAATGCAATTGTCTACTTCACTCCACTACGTTTACTGTTATGTAAGCCTAGAAGAAGTATTTAATCGGCATTTTGATATTGTACACTTCTATAAATCGTGTTTAATTGTCGGAATGGCAAAAAAACAATTCTCTGATTCAAATTTAAATTCACAATTATTATTTAATAGGTCACTGTATAGCACTGGAAGCACTTCATCGAAATATAATTTTCCCTCGAGAAAAAACTAACAAACAAAATATTCGTAGCATACAACTTTATAAATATCACTGCTTCGATAATTTATGCTATCGAGATGGGCACTGGTACCTGCATTGTCGAACTGCAATTACATAATTTTCTAATAAAAGATATGAAAAAAAAACAACCAAAATACCCGCCAAAACTAATATATTTTTTTTAATAAAATCGAACACGTTTTTATTTCTTGAAATCATCAACAACGTCTGTGTGAAACAGAGCGTAAATATAGCAATTTAAACATAGATCAATGAATTTAAAGTGTCAATTAAGTTGTATCAATAAAAGTTACCCCGGACTGGGATAGGGCGGCGCACGACGCCACGGCCCGTATGCAATCAACGTTATTGCCGCGTTCCAATATTGTCATAAGGGTTGCCATATTTATTAACATTTTCGCCGTTAGTTCGTTGTTATAAACTGATTTTACCTCGTGTGTCAGTCTTCGCAGAAATACTTACCTGTGAACAAAAAGAAATAAATCAATATCTTTGCTGTGCAAATAGAATAATATAGCTTTATGAAATTTATTAACATGGAAGAAAGAAAAAAAGAAAATTTATTTGATGTACATACATAAATGTTAGTGCATAAAGTTCAATCATTAGAACAATATCGTGTTATCATCAAAGAAGGTCGTCGCTCAGCGTAAACTCCAGTAGCGGTCACCGGCTGGTGTGCGGTGGCATCGAGCAGCATCGCTGGCATCGATCGATACATAACAATCGTATAATAAAATAAAAATAAAATAAAAAAGCCTTTATTTGACCAAGCTAAATCTACATTTTTCTATTTATACTAATTTCTTTGAATTACTTATTATTTGCTAGGTATTTATACTTTAATTAATCCTAAATTACACTATTTTCTAGTTTTATATTTTTATTGTTTTTCTTCTATATACTAAGCTAGGTCCCCATTGGGTAAAGGGTAAAGGCCTCCTCCAAAGTCTAATGTTGTATGTTGTTACATGTATTTGTTGGATTTTATTTTTTATTCTTGTTTGTTCCTGTGGTGATTAACTTTGAAGGGTTGTGGTCACTCTTCCACGGTGACCAGCCGGGTTGGAAGATCATGTTTGTTTCTTGTTTTAATTGTGTGTTTGTTTTCTCTATGCCGGAGGAGGAGGCGATTGATTGCTATGCCTGTTTATTTTGAATATTACTTTGAATGGTTGGCTTCTTGACTACGTAGTTCAGTATTCCTTTTTTATTACTCCCTCTGAGAAGCTGCTAGACCTCTTGATTGGTTCTTCTATTTGTTGTATTTTGTTCTTTTATTTACTCGTGAGTTCTTATCCATGTTGGTTTTAATGACATTTTCTGGCGAGGTAGGAATTTGCGTTTTGTGTTGTTTTCGGTATGATCAGTTTGTCGTATATAATTTTGGCTCTAACTCCTTTTCTCTTTCCAGTTTTAACTGCTCTTGTAGTTCTTTCTCTCTCTCTAGGACGTATTTTGGGTAGTCTTCTTTAATGTAGTAATTTGTATCTTTTAGCGCTCTTTTTGCTTAATTATTTTAATTTTGTGCCTAGCGTTGAAAAAAGTTACCACTATTGGACGTAATCTTTCTTCTTTCTTCCCTATTCTTTTTATTTCTTGGATATCGCTGTAATTTAATTTTACAGAGATATTCTTCAACCCAGGTGATAAAGTTTCTTTCTAAGCTCATATGACTTTTCATTCTCTTCAACTCCAAAAATACCAGGTTAATTTTTCTTGCCTGTTTTCCAACATATGCAGCCTTTTTCTTGATTTTCCACTCTTTCCTTTAGGTTTTCGTGATTTTTTCTAATGTTAAGAACTTTTCTTCAAACATCCTGCTAATATTCTGTGTGACCTGCTCTGTAATATTTTTCCTGTGTCTCGAATTTCTTGTCTTTGATTTTCCAAGTCCATTTTAATTGTTTTAGCGTGTTTATAATTTCTTCCATGATTCTTGTTACACGTGGCGTCCTCTGGTAGTTTATCGCGGAAGCTCTTGGCTAGGTAGTTTTGATGTCCGGTGGATCTTATGATCGATCTATGCTTGCTTAGTGTCTGGCGAAATAGTTCTGACGCTGACCGATAGATGTCGCTTTAGCTGGTATGTGGCAGCTAGTTCTACAGAAGACTTGATTTTGGGGAATATTAGGTTATGTCGGATTTGAATACTTTGTAAAAGTGCAAAACATTCTAATAAAATGTGGAATAGATATGTTTGGGTTCACTACACACTTTAAGTCAGCTCTTGTAGTTCCACTCTGTGAGTAAACTGATTATTTTTGAGATGTAATGTCACTTGTATTTTCATTGTTTTTTGCCACTTTTTGATCACATTTCACTCAGACTTTGCACTTTTCCAATGTTTTTTAACTTTATACACGTTTATTTGCAAACTGTGACCCTTGAAATACCGTAAATTATTTATTAAGTAAATTTATACGTTGAGTCGATGTTAACAGCGGCACAGTGTCGCCTACCCTCCATTCGTCAACAATCGTATACAATCAGAAAATTAAACTAGTTGATATTTAGAGCAGAAAAATGAGCAACATTTTGAAGATGTGAACGTCCTCAATGTTAACGTTTCATTAAAATCAATTTTCCTTTACGGTTAAAGATATATTGACATATAGTCAATATGATATATGTCAATATAAAGTATATGGAAATATAGCAACACATTCAAAAGTTTATCAATTAAACGAAAGTGCGTCTAATTTAAATGTTGTTTTTACCAAAATGTTTTTTTAATTTGTGCTAATAATCTTGTGAATATTCGTAAAATGAGAAAAGTTCTAATGTCGACGTTTTGAGTGTGTGAGTCGGTATATCGGAGGGCGTGTGTGTTCATGCGTGTATGTAAACTTTAAAAATCTTTAGAAAGAATAGGGCGGATGGAATCTGATTTACAGCATTCGAAAGCCTATAATTAAACCTAGACTTCCTGAAAATTTAACATCAACCGATTGTGAAGATTATGAGAAATCATAATAAAGAAATTGAAAAATGTTTTTAGAAACAATGTTTAAAGTAATCAGCGCTATTCGTAATAAACCTGTGTTAAATGCTATATTAAAATGGACTAAGCAATACAAATTATATTTCCATAAGTATAAACATTCGTTATTTATTGTATTATAACATCACAATATTTGTTCTGGATTCTTAGTATATTATTTTGTATATCAGTAATATCTTTAAATAATTGAAATACCACACACTCTCTCATTCATCATGAATTCTTCTAAACTATAGTCCCGATTGGGATAAATATTGGTATGATTACAGTTTGTATAAGGTAGGAACCCACCATGGATTTCTTAAAAATTCACTTTATAAGTGGAAAAAGGGGAATTCAATTTTAAATGAATTTTTTAAGGACCGAAGTGTAACTACAAATATTGATATTTGCTCATTATACATTGTGCTACACGTTTTTCATAATGGATGTAGGGGGGTGTAGGGTAGAATGATCTATAAAAATTAGTGCGTGTAATTGAAAACGGGACCGGAAACAATAGAGGTCCAGGACCGGAAGTGTCGAATCGGGATTAGAATGAAGGGCATGATCAGTATCGAAGTCAGGAACAATACCGGAGCCAGAGCTTAAAGCAGGAACGAGATTGGGAGTGACTGAACGGTCTTTCCATACAAAAGATGAGGGAACACATTCTATGTCTACTCGCCCGCGTAGCCGCGGCGGAAAGCTAGTGCTGTATATGCGAAAGTTACCAACTTTTAAACCTTTCGTGTTATTCTTGTATTGTTTTCCCGTTTCTGGAAAAATTACATAAAAATACTGAACACGCGAATGGATTGTATCTTCCACATTTCTTACAAGACACCATAACCCCCACAGCTTGACGTGTTGTAATATTACATAAGCGTGGTTTATGAAAATGCGGTAACTAGAAAATACATAATTGTGCTGTCACAACATCTGTAGATGAGATTTGTTGTAGATGAGAAAATTATTTTAAGCAAAACCTATTGCATAATAGATTTTCTGACGTTAACAATTAACACAAATACAATAAACTTACAATATTGGATCTACGTAAAACACTAGTTCTATCTAGTTAATCATAAGTTGTGAAGATTTCAAATAATACGTCTATTTCCAAATCTTTATTATTAGGGCCTGTAGCATTCATAAAGCCGGAACACGGCCGTGTTAACACGCCATAATTGTTAAATTTATTTACGTCGGCGCGGCCAACCGTTTTAATTCCAGCTAAGGATGTGGCGGTGAGGGGTTACGCGCTTTTACTGGGGAAACTCGGGATGGTAGCGTCAGCATTGGCACGTATCATTGTAATGGCAATGATTCGTGGCATTACATTTTCCTTCGATTTATTTTCCACGCTCCCGATCCCCATTCGATTCTTAATCCCGATCCGAATTCGATTCTTAATCCCGATCCCGGTTTGACTTTAATACCGATCCCGGTTCGACTCCTAATTCCGATTCCGGTTCGATTCTTAGTCCCGATCCCGGTCTCTTAATCCCGATCGCGGTTCGACTCTTAATCCCAATCCCGGTTCTTCTCTTAGTCCCGATCCCGGTTCCACTCTTAATTCCGATCTCAGTTCCACATGTGATTTCAATTTCGGTCCCAATTTAGATGTCTGGTCCGACCGGAAGCTAAATTACTTTGTTACGAAAAAATCTCACTCTTGTTCTCGTTCCCGATTTCTGTCTTGCTAACGATTCCAAACTCCAACCGATGTTGGTCCTGATCCTACCTTAAATATTACTATAACAAATACTCAATCAATATGAAATAGCAAGAATTCGTTTTATGTTCGCGCAAGCGAAGCCGCCGACAAAAGTTAGTTGGAACTAAAATTTGGCTAGATAACGTATTTTCATACTAAAACAAAAACCGGCCAAGTGCGTGTCGGACCACGCACAGTGTAAGTTTTCGTATTTGCTCAGTATACAAACTTAGAAACTTTTTATTTGATATTATAAAACCTATTGAGTTTACGGTGTAACGGCTAATACCGTCTTAAACGGGCCACATAGGACGGGTGTTAAGGATGTTATGATTTTATATTTCCATAAGTTTACAAGATCCATAAACTTATATTTACTACCTATTTTACCCAACTAACAACATCATCCAAGTATATTCTACAAGTTGGTCGACTATTAGTAGTTAACTTGTAAAGCCTAGTTAGCTGTGATACTTTTTCCTTTAACTTGATCCAACAAAAATTAGCATTTTGAAGTTTAATATTTCGCAAACGGAACCCTAAATCACGGTTTTCATGGGCCTGCAATGTTTTTGAATGATCTATCGAAAGGTACCTCAAGCGATGGGATAGATGAGAAAAAAAATAATATCCTCACTGTGCTTGTAAGGGAGATACCCACATTTTTTTTTAAATGTTATTCAACCATTTTGTCAGCGTGATTAATGTGTATACTCATACCAAATTTCAACTTTCTAGTACTAAGAATTTCCAAGCTAAACAGCGGACAAAAAGACAGGCCAGACAAACGAACGGACATGGCGAAACTATAGGGTTTCTTATTGATTATGCAAACTTAAAAAAAATCATGGAAGTCAGACGAGTGATTCTCTAACTATAAACGCACAAACTGATAAAGAGAGAACAGAAAACCCTTGGTGTTTCATAAATATGTTAACACAAGGGCACGCGATCGGAAGCAGGAAATAAAATAAACGTAGTCATTTATATTCTATGCCCATGAGGGCAGAGTCGCAGGTGAAAGTTAGGTGTAAAAATTAAATTTCTTTTGTTTGTAATATTTCGAATGTAAATGCTTTTTAGAACACGTAAGAGATAGTTTTAGACCAATTGTCAGAATGTATTAATTACACTTGTAGGACTGATTACTTGCTTTTCTTATTTCTTTGTTTTGGAAAAAAATATTTTTTGGTTTGTATCGATACGAGTCAGAAAAATATAGAAAGATCGAAGTAAAAGCAACCATTTCTTAATCGAATATTCTAAAAACATAATGTACAAAACTATATTTTACTACATTATAAGTTATACTATCAGCAGAATTTTTAAGCGTATTCCTAGATTTTAAAATATTTTTTCTTTACAAAATTATTTTATGGACAATATTGATTTTTAGATCTGTAATAAAAACCTTTTGACGTGACAACGTCTTAAATTAGGTTGCGGCTGGGAGTCACTTTGAAAAAGTGTAACGCTCGGTAACGTAACGATGAGTCACCGAACGAGAGAGAGGCCCGCCGAATGCCTTGCGTCTCTCTCCCACTCAACTATGATCGGTGCGCGCAGCACTAGAGAATGGTGCATAGCTTGCAAATGTATTGCAAGTTATTGTATGTATATTTGTATATAAATACGTATGTATGTGTAAAGGTAAAAATAAAATTTTGTTAATATGAAATTCAGTGCGAGATTCTTTGTATAAATTAATGTTTTAAATATAATTCTTTGTATAAATAAATGTTTTAAATTGTTACTATTATTTCATCCTTCTTCCTACTATACGAATGAATATTCACATTAAAATGATTTTACCATTCAAAGTCGTTGTCACGTAAACTTTCGCCCGTATACCGACTTTACAGGCAACCAAATATTTTTAATAGTATTCGACTTGGCGACGCAATATTTTATAAACTATTTGTAAATACAATAAGTGTAGACTACGCCATCTACAGGAACGTTTATAAACTACAAAAATGTCTACCATTGAAATAGTGTCGACGAGCAATGTATTTATGAGTAACTCACAGATGGCGCAACGTGTCAATGATTACTGTTGCATTTATATTATTAGACATAGAAAAGAATAATAGTGGGTTATTCTTAGGTTTCTTTTTAAAATGAACGTGAATTATAATATTAGTTTTCAGGTTCATTTTCATTTACTATTACATTTAAATTTACTATAATATATAAAATTAGAAAATATGGATTTATCTTTTGTACATTAACAGCACAATAATCTACTAGCATACTAACATACTTTAGTCTAGAATTCCATTGATCTTATTACTAAGCTCTTTGGTCTAGAAACAATTTGGAGAGGATGAAATACTTCTGAGCATAAATATGTGGAATAAAGTCATGTGACTTTATTGAAATACGGCGCAGTTGTAAAGGCAATTAAACCGCTTTAAATAAAACACATTTATATGAATTTTATTTAATTTTTACTATTGTGAATTTTGGCATAATGTTTTTTAAATTTATTTTACAAAGCACAAGCAAAGATGAGGGCAGTCAGTATATTAATAAAATATTAGAATGCCTTCCCCCAATGGAATGACCCCAGTGTAATGCAATGCAATTCGATGCAATCCCTCCTCCCCCCCACATTTTTTAATTATATATATTAAAAACATCAGAAGTGAAACCTTCAGAAAATTAAACTGCGAGAAAATGAGACGATGCAGTATCAGGACTATATTGATTATAGAGTATATTTATTATAATATAGGTACCAAATACATAAGTTATTTTACATTTTATTATTCAAGTTCAATGTCTTCAATTTGAACAGATGCAATAAGCAGGTGAACGTATGCACACATACCTCTTTCTCTAGCAATCTATCTCATGTCATATTTCATCTCATTCTCGTTTCATCGAGTTTCAAATTACAATCAATGGCGGATTTACCAGCAGGCTGAGTAGGCTGAAACCTAGGGCGGCAAGTTGCGGTCATAATTATTTTCTTATTTACGGAATAAAAAAATATTATACACACACAAAATAAGAGTTTCGAAAACTTGACAGAAATTCCAATATTTAACAAAATTGAAATATAGTCCTATATACAGTGCTAAATGCTAAAAATTCAACGTCTCTACATGAAAAATTGTTATACGCTTTGTAAAATTTACTTTAATGATCGTGAATTTTTAGAATATCGCAACAGCGATTCGATGTTATAATCCGGTATTTGACATGGTTAACAATTAAATAAGAAAATAATGGAATTATGTAGATTTCAAGATGCTGATTCAGAATATCTATGTGAATTTACAAATTAAACACTATAAATATTTTTATTTCTTAAAATTAAATAAGAAATTTTACATCAGTGGAATAACAAAACTTAAACGGCTCACTAGCCAATAAGAACGCATGACGTCACGATTCAATAAACAAACAAATTGCACTGTTACTTTTGTACGGTGGTGTTATTTTAATAATAATTTTGTGTTGATTTTATTAGTTATTCAGTCAAAATGAAAGTGGAGAAAGACTTTATAAAAGCTGATAGTGCTAATCTGCCAAAAGTTGATTCGTTTATGATTGCAAATTTCTTTACATCAAACTGGGACTTCTGTTCTGCAGAATTTAGAAACGTGAAAACTTCAGTGTAAGTACAAAAAACGGAATTTATCCAATATATATATTTATAATGTTCTCATTCAATCGATGTCCTTAGCCTTAACATTTTGATATTTTTTGTCATTATTTACTTTGTAGGTTATGTATGTCAAAAATGTATTTCGGGTTTTAATGCGGTAGGTAATAATTTATTGAAGTTATACTTCTTTAGGCGCATTATGAAAAAATAATGAGAGTGAAATTTTAAGATTGTGTAACACAAAATTAACAGATTGAAGCTGCCCGCTTAGAATTCGAATTTCGAATAATGAGAGAATTTATGTACATTTAATATAAGAAAATAAAAATTTATTTATTAAAATTTAAATGAAATTTTGCATGCATGTATAAATCGCATGACAATGCAATATTATTATGACATAGAGCTGATCTGATGATGGAGCTGGAAGGTGGCCATAGGAACTCCGTATTTAAACGACGCAACCCCATCGAGTTTGGGCTCGTTTGATTCGTCTTGACGAGCACTTTGGTACTATATGGTAACCAGAGTCTGATGATGGAGCTGGAAGGTGGCCATAGGAACTCCGTAATTAAACAACGTAACCCCATCGAGTTTGGGCTCGTTTGTATATCTTCCCGAACAAGTATAACTTCTCACGCGCGTACATAAGCACACGCACCCAGTTTTTAATTAACTGACGTAATTTTAGAATGCCAAAAATGTCTATTAAAATATAACTACTAATACCATAGACTAATACATTGATGCGTAACATGGTCTACTGACCATTTACAATTTTTTCTCATAATTATTTCATTGAAATATTTCTATTTACAGATCATCAAGACAGTCATATGATGATGATGCTATTGGTTATGTTCAATTAAAACGTGACCACACTCTGTGCACAGTGAAATGCAGAATGTGCCCTGAGCATAAAGTTCGTCAGACATCATATTCTGTCAGCATGGTTATAGATGAAAAAGAAGGTGTAGTTAACCTCACAAGCAATTTTATTTTAAAGTTATTTGGTATTTATCACTATAATACTTATATTTGACGACTAAATAAATGAATAATACTCACATCAAAATGGTCCTCGCAAAAATAAATTGAAGATTTAGGTGATACAGTGGACGGATGATCGCCGTGTTAATTGCCACTTTTACGAAGTGGCCCTGATTGTGGCACATGAATAAATAATTTATTGATTTTTATTGTTGTACTTGTACAGCAAGGGAATTGTGCAAACTTTGTATGATGACGAAGCCAATTCTTTGAGATTTCAAGAAAAACAGTTTTCACACTCACGGATCATTCACTTCACCACTGTTTATTGAATCGTGACGTCACGGCCTAATTTGTCACGTTTCTTGACGTGAACGCTGTTTTGGCGGGAATTTTGAATCGTATTATTTAAAATGACTGTTTTTGTTATAAATTAACTTTAAAAACGAAATAGACAATTGTCAAACGTATCTTTTGGTGTCCTAAGAATACAATAAAATATTTTTTTAAAAATTGTCAAATACCCAATTGAAATTTACTCATTTCTCCATATTTTCACTTCACTGATAATTATTACAATTTTTTATCCATGTTCCTAAATATTATGAAATTCGCTTACACAATTCAATTTTCATATAATATCGATGGTCCAATCAGCAAATCGTCTTATTCAATTAAAAAAATATATTTTTTCATGCGTAAAAAATACTGACGAAAATCGATTATTTTTTTTTTTTTTATGAAAAACTAGTTCAATATCTCATAAAGATATATATATAGTTTCTTGATTTAATTTAATTAAATCACTGATATGTGGACGACTGCGAATTAACAAAAAAAATCTCAAGGATTCTGACACGAAACCTTAGTTCTCAATGATACTAACCATACGTTAAAAGTTAATGTAACGAGGATGATGGAGTACAAATTATATTATATCAACATAGTTATATCAACATTCAGAGGCGGCAAAAGTTGATTAGCCTACAGGCGGCAAATCTGTAAATTCGTCACTAATCACAATGGTGCTAAAGAAGTTTTTTTCACTTCAATAATATCATTACCGTTAGAACGCAATAGCAGAAAATGTAACAACAAAGGCTATGAAGTTACCCCTTAACAATAACGTTATGCATACCGCCGAAATGCAATTTAGTTACAAATTGCATACATGGAGCGATGGTTCTCCTTTCGAAGACTAAGTATCTAACAGCTACCAAATAATGATGTTAAGGAGTAGGTATTACGTGCGTACTACTGTCGCACGGAAAGACAACAATCTATTTATTTTAGACTAATGGGTCTGTTTAAATGTTGTTCGATTCGTAATGGCCAAAATAATGTTATTAAGAAACCTTGATAGACATGTAATTGAAGGTTGAAACGTTTTATACAAAGACAAGAAACATTGTAAACTGTTAGATAATGCATTATAAATGCTTTTAGATTTATTGGAGACGAAAGGAAACAAGTCAGAAACTAAAAATTATACAATTTAATATTTCTGATGCTTCCAAAAAAGAGCAATTTTTTGAAAACCACTCGTTGAAATGTATGCACAATACGTACCATGTATATAGTACATCGCACGAAACTCTGCCGCTGTTAAATTAGTCACAAAAGCGTCGCAATGGCTTAAGACAAGAACGCGGGGAAGGCGCAGGAGCGGTCGGGTAGCGGGGGTTTACTCACACGCCACCCTCTCCCCCACTGTCCTTCCACCACCGGCGTGGTAGTGTGGAAGTATACGCGCCTCGTTATTTTTATTGTTTACGTAAATCACATTACTTTTTATTCTTGTTCTATTGTTATAAATATTGCTCGTTATTTGTTAGTTAGTAATTAATTTAAAGTTTCAGTTATTGTTATTTTAACTCGATCACATAAAACGTTACATAGACAGATGAGAAAGATGGTTTTCAAAATTTGTAATTATTTTAAGCAGAGGCTTCCGAGGTTATTAAAATATTAAGAAAGTACAACAAAGCTTTGCTGATGGTACTGAAGTATCGGTAAGTACATTGCGAAAAATTCTTGTTGATGTAAAACCATGTGATTTGACACCAATATTTCGTACACCTGCAAAAATAAACTAAGAAACTTTCCCATTACTGGTATAGACAATTCTGACCAGGGAATCATAAAGAGAATAATATACAATTTTCAACTTACGAATAAGGAGTTACCGACTTTGGAACAACTTGGCCTTCAATTAAAATAAATTAATTTTACTGGTTTTCAGAATAGCTTAAGAAGAATAATAAATATTACGCTTTAAATGGAGAAAAATTAAAAAAAAAAACAAAAGTTTTAATTGAAAAAAACTGATATAATTTTGAAACGAATTGAGTACCGTAAGGAAAATAAAATTATTGAGGAATCATATGTGTACTTTTGCACGCATACAAAATCCAAGTCATGGCCAGATGGATCATTGGAGAGAATAAAACAACTTATGTCGAAAGGCACCAGTTTGATGATAGCGCATGCCGGATTTGGAGACGGTTTCGTTCCAGGTGCACTTTAGATTTTGAATCCGGCGTAAGGACAGGGGGATTATGATAATATTCCCTATCATATATATAATGATATCATATCATTATGATAATAAAACACAATCGATTCCAAATTTAACCACGAATTGTGTTATAGGTATTGACAATGCGCTATGTCTTAATACAACTTAGTGGATGTATTAAGACATAGCGCATGGTTGACTGCCAAAAATATTGGTTTTGACTCTAAAATATTAAAACGTCAACTTTACTATATGAAAAAATCATATAAAGATACTAATAAAAAGTACATAGTTGACTAAATTTTACAGCAACATGACCACACTGTGTTAAAATTACCGCCCTACCAGCCGGATCACAATCCAATGGAAATCCTAAGGGCGGAAATAAAAGGATACGATGCTAAGAAAAATGTAACATTGAACATTAATGATGTAATTAGCTTAGCCAAAGAAAAATGTGAAATGACAGAAGCTGAACACAGGACAAAATTGTGTGATAAAATCGAAAACATTGAACAAGAATTTATCAACAGCGATGTTGTGATAGACAGTTTGACAGATGGATTTGAAATTTATGTAGGTGGCGGTGGCTCTGAAGAATCCGATGGTGTCTTCGAAGAAGAATCGGAATCAAATAAGGATGACTCAGACATTGATGTTGACCTTTCTGTGCCAAGTATAAGCTGCTTACAACCCAGAAGATCTAGAAAAAGGAATTCCACCTCTACCCCAATGTTTAATACTTTAAATGTGCAAACATATTGTTACCACGGTATTGAACATATTTTTTACAATTAATTAATTACAATTAATTAAAGTCAAACGCAAAATATGATAAGGAAACGAACCGGAAACTAGCATTTTCATTTAGGAAAAGCTTCTACATAAACACTTGTGGAACATATTTAAAATATGAATATTACTTCTGTTTAATATATACATAATTTATAATAATTTTATTCAGGCCATTTTTATAAAAATAATTGTGTAAAAAATCAAGTATTATTATCGTTATATAGATGAACACTTACTTACTATTTATGTATAAATAGTGTGTTTTTATTATTTTTACGACTGCACCTGCGCATTCCATTATTCGCAGGCAATTCAGAGAGGCAAAGTTTCGTGCGTTGTAGGTGTTGTAAGTATATTTTTTATTAACATGCCTAACTATTTAAATTTTGCATTTTGTTACACATACTCACATTTTGTTTGATGCATTCGACGACAAGAGTTGTTGTGGTCATCAATACTTAGTAGTACTGTTGTTTTATGGTTACAATTTATACCTTCTTTACATTACAATCTTGCCTTCCTGCGAGATCTAGATTTACATACAATTAATTCCTTAATATTTTATCACAAATCCTATTTAAGTCTAGCTTCCCATCTGTCTATCCTATATAATCCCGGTCGGGGTACTGGTCTCAATTTTATTTCCCGTACCGATACAGGTCTTGGTTCCCCATTAGGCATTTCTAATATATGTATGTCATACTTAAAATTTTTAGAACTGGCCACTTAGAAACTGTAAAATAAAAAATATTTGGTTGCCTGTAAAGTCGGTATACGGGCGAAAGTTTTACGTGACAACGACTTTGAATGGTAAAATCATTTTAATGTGAATATTCATTCGTATAGTAGGAAGAAGGATGAAATAATAGTAACAATTTAAAACATTTATTTATACAAAGAATTATATTTAAAACATTAATTTATACAAAGAATCTCGCACTGAATTTCATATTAACAAAATTTTATTTTTACCTTTACACATACATACGTATTTATATACAAATATACATACAATAACTTGCAATACATTTGCAAGCTATGCACTATTCTCTAGTGCTGCGCGCGCAGACCGATCATAGTTGAGTGGGAGAGAGACGGCATTCGGCGGGCCTCTCTCGTTCGGTGACTCATCGTTACGTTACCGAGCGTTACACTTTTCAAAGTGACTCCCAGCCGCAACCTAATTTAAGACGTTGTCACGTCAAAAAAACACAAATTTAAAAAATGAAACCCTTTGCCAATCTAATACGTATATTGCATTCATCTGTCATTTGTTTTTACAAATTGGCTGCAAAAAGAAAATCGTTTTTCTAAAGTCAACATGAATTTAATGCGAGAAAATTTTCGTGCAATGATTTGCTATGACTTTCGGTGCCATTTAAACCAACAATAAAGTTATAACAGACTTCAGTTGGCCCTTCATGATGAAATTTTATCCCTTGCCACTGTTTATAACTAGTTCAAACGTGGTCGCACTAATCTGACTGCGCGAGGGACGTCCTTCTACGGCGACGACCGAAGACAACATCAGTGCTGTGCGGCTCATGATGGAGACTGAGAAAAGAATGACCTACCGACAGATTCGGGCAAGCTTAGGCATCGGTAGAGTCTTAAAAACTCCGTCGTGTCGATTGGTGCCGCGAAATGATGCAAAGATTTGCCGGTGGTGAGTCAAATGCTGTACGATACGAATTTACTGTTACAATCCCGAAACCAAAAGACAGTCTGATCAGTGGGCGTGTCCTTTTGAGGAGTTACCTACTAAAGTGAAACGAGGTCGAAGCGTCAGAAAAAAGATGGTGGCCTCCTTCATCGGAATGACAGGTCATGCAACAACTATTTTAAAAATTAAAAACAGTCACTGCAGACCGGTACACTAGCAATTGTTTGCCTCTGATTTCGGAAAAAGTTAGGGAAATACGACCTCACAATAGGATTCTTATTGATCATGACAACGCCTCACCACATATCGCCAGAGAAACAACTATTTGGGGACATTAGGTATAGAAATACTGGCTCGTCCGCCTTACAGCCCCGGCCTCACATCGTGTGATTTTTATTTCCTTAAAAAAAAAGGAAAACTTCGAGGAAAGTGGTTTACGGACGCCAAGGTAGCAGTGGCCTGCACATGAAAAGGCCGTCGAAGCGACCCCTAAGTACGAGTGGGCAAAGTGTTTCTCTCAGTGGTTCTATCGAATGCAGCAATGTATTGATGTATGTATTGATGTCATCTCAACGGACTCTATATTGAAAAACAATAATAATAAAAATAACTTGCTAGTTTACTCAGTTTTTAATTTCCTAAGGACTTTCAGATTGACCCGCGTAAGAATAATAACGGAATATGTTTGATGTTCAAGCGGTCGAAGCAGCGGGCAAAAGTTAGTGTCATAGATATTTCCTCATCACCATATCTAAAGCTGCGCATCTTCGTCTTTCCAGTTGATAATATTCGTTTTGTTTGAAAGGCCTTTCAAGGAGTGGGGTCATCATTTATACGCAATGTAATGTCTGCGTTACCACATTGAAAAATATGTGGTTATCATTAAAATAAAATAGAAAACGAAATACCGTTTTTTTCCGTTTTCTAAGTCCTATTATTTTGTTCTTGTCATTTTCTCTTAGAAATAATTCATTCAGGCCCTCTTGCACCACCTCTTTTAAAACTCACTTTCAACTAAAAGTCGCTTTCGAAATTAATTTTGCACTCCGCGTCTTACTTCCGTCGGGTTTTATCGCGAACAACCAATAAAATAAACGCAAATTTTATTTTAAAAGTGGCTTTTTATTAAATACCAGTTTAAAAGAAGACGGTGCAAGAGAGTCTCAATACCAGATATCAATCGTTTGCCCTTACATAAATCATCATCATCATCATCATCGCTCAACCTTCAGCCAGTCACAATGACTGAAAGGGACAAGTCCCGATACACCGAAGGGAGCGTAATTATATGGAGGAGTGAAGGTTCTAGCTTGGATTAGGAGTGACGGGAGAGTTTATTATGAAACTGAAGGGCATGGTAAAATTACTGAATTCTTACTGACTTGCTTCTCTTTGATCACTTTTATATTTGATTATGACTGTGTAAGAATAAATTTCAAAAGGACCACCAAGTCCTTTACTCGTTGCTCTTGAAGTAAAATTGCCTCCCGAACGAGTAATAAATTCATACATACATAACGACGTATTTCATGTGTCATGAATTACCTTTGAATCAATATATCGTTTCGGATTCCGACTTCACTCGTGTTCCTTTTCAGAGATGGAAAGTACTTACATTTTTATTTATTTTTTTTTTGCTGGAAACACGCAGCGTTTCGGGAAGTGGCGACCGAGCGAATCGTAAATCATTTCGTTGTTTGCTGACGTCACGTCCGCCGGCCGGTTATTGATGTTCGCGCCGGCCGCTAGCAGCGTCGAATTAAACGCCTAAATATAACGCGAAAGCGCGTCCTGGCCGCGTGGAGCGCGCGACCTTCGGCCTCGCCGCATTTAACCGGCGGGAGCACGAATTTGTGACGGGAGTGAAGTTCGCGAGAGACAAGTCGTGAAGTCATCAAATGGAATATTATGCCGTGAAAGACATATGCGTCCAAATCTCAAAAATCTATCACTTCGAAGGCATAGAGGTCTAAAAAGAAGCCAATGTATTAAATATGTCCTAGAAATTCTAATTCATTCAGTTAGTTTCGTTCTCTAGGTCTCTACATTAGGCCTAATGCAAGCTTACCTACCTAGGTAAGCTTGAATTCATAACTGACGCAACTAAGTATGTGTTTATATGAATTTTATTCTTTACGCATTATGACAAACAAAATACAAGATGTCCGTGGGACATTGTTGGAACGAAGTTCCTTACGCTGCCTATATATTATGTATTAAATAAAAGGCATAATGGATTAAATTAACAATCTTTGAGGTGAGTGATTAAAACCAAAGATTTTTTTAAAGTTTTATTTACGAAAAAGAAAATAATAGAAAAAAATAACGAAGGCATGATAATAAAATTGTATCTAATTAATAAAATTTTAAATAATAATGTTTAAAAAAAACCGATTCAATCACTAATTACAATAAAAATGTTATATATATATATATATATATATATATATATATATACGTGTTTACATGTTTATACGCTTGTAAACATGTAAACACGTATACATAGACACTGTAAACACGCAACATACATACTATAGAAGAAGTGTCATGAATTCAAAATGTTCCATTTTGTCTAACTCTCATTCTCATTCGCCAAATGTACATCACGTGCGATAAGGAACTTCGTTTCAAAAAAAGTATTTGAGTCACCAAAGAAGAATTTAGAAACTTATAGATTTTATTGTTAAAGGAGAAATCTCACGTATGGATGGGGCCCCGGCTTACTCCTTTTATACTTGTAATTTTAGAATATCATTATCAAACGAACGTGTTTTGACTAACATTTTGGCGTGTTTAGTTTTTTCAATTACAAAAGCATCGAAAAAATAAAGATGGCGTCAATGACATTTTATCATTTGACCTTTTCCGCTTGTCACGATCCGTTAATCATGGTTGTTCTCGTGATTCATATATTTTATCTAGTCAAAATATGGGAATAACTGTTTCTTTCATTTGCGATTGACAGTTAATTAAAACCGACGCTTAGCATTAAGTTTCGGAACAAACTCGCAGTGACTTCATCCGTTTTTCATGTACATGAAACATTATTTCATACAAAAAAAAAGAAATACTGCAAAAATTTTGATTTCAATGTACGTCTGTCATTCTTTACATTTTTTTTCGATTTTATAAAAAGTCTAAAAACTGCAAGCCGGAATTGATTTCTCCCTTATACCTTCACGGGGTAAATGGATTGATGAAACCGAAGCCTTTGTCACCTATAGAAATTATAACATCCACCTGGAAAAGAAGGGTGAACATTTTAAATTTATGATTCCGTCAACCCATCTTTTATACCCATTTTCAACTGTGAAGGGCGCGAAATGAAGGAATTCTGAAAATCAAGGAGATATAAAGGAGAAGAATATAATTAGGTGTTTTGCATAAGCTCAGTAATAACCTGACATTAAAATTTAAGACCTAAAATTGTATGCAGATCGAAGCGATGATGGATTAAAAACTCATGCAACAATCGCCTCGAGAAGTGATATGATAGTGTCTCCCTTTGCAGTTCGACTTGTCGGGTACACTGCCGTGCTGCTAGACGTACCGGAGAGAGTCGACGTCGTAAAATATAGACGTACAGAAGGTCACTTCCGTATAGTGCATACTGAGAGAGCGAGCATTCGCACACATGCACACATCCACGTGTCTCCAAACATGCAATCTCGAACGAATCGGGCAGGTTCCGTCGCGAGTGCCGTGTAAGAAAGAAACAAATGTGTTTATTCCAAATAAGATAATTGCACGCACTATCGTTTAAAATTAAAACAAATGTATTTATTTATTCAGCAGCAGTTCCGAACTGCAAGAAAAAGAAAAACCGGCAAGTAACTTCTCCAGACATACAAAACTTAATCTCTCACAAATTTACCAGGATGTATGAAATAACACATGATTCATTATTTTTGCAACTGCGTTTTGTGAATGTGATAATTATTCAAGATTCTCTTAATCTATTTCTGTATAGCACGATGAGTTCACATATATGGATTACAATCCCGTTACAGTATATTATCTCTATATTCAATGTCATTGCAACGCTTGTTATCTGTTTTGTGTGCTTGACGAAATAAATGAATAGCTAATGTAAAAATTATTATCATTTAAACAATTATAAGCCTTTGTTATTGGTTGGATTTTATCATATATTTTTTAATTAGTTATTATTTAATTCTATTATTCTCTTGGGAATGTTATTACAAAAAAGGGAATATCTTGCAACAAAAAAACAAGTAGTACTGAGCTCATAAGTATCACTGTAGGTATGAGGGCTGCTGCACTGATTGAGTACGCAGTAATACATTCTGTATTTTAAGAAATAGTAAGAAATTCGAAATGACATATGAATTTTACAATAATGAAAATGAAATATGAACATTACACACTCTCATTATCACCAAAAGTTTACACTAAGCAAAGAAAATAAAGTATGGACGATAAACTGAGGAAATAAGTTTATGAAAAAAGGATATCTTAGACCACAGATGAGTTATCACGACAGGACTCAAAGGTAAAAAGGCCACATTAGCTAAGAGCAATGAAAAAGCTAAAAGATTGTGGATGAACCACACCAACTTCCAGAAGCAAATCCTGAAAGCTCTACACCAAGCAAAGAAAACGGAGAACGGAAGACAAACGGAAGAAACTTGCCCTCTCCCACTACATTTATTGACACATTATAGTATCTATTACCTATCCTGAATCCAGTTTCTGGCTAAAGATTGCACGAATACCGACTGGCTCTACACTCCTGTCACTCCTAATCCAGACTAGAACCTGCACTCTTCCCTAATAACTACGCTCCCTTCGGTGTATCGGGACTTGTCCCTTTCAGTCATTGTGACTGGCTGAAGGTTAAGCGATGATGATGATGATGATTTTAATTCATCTTGTTTGCAATTCTCTGGCACGGTCGTCTTCATTTTTGAAGTGTAAACTTCTACAGGAGTGTTAGGCGATTTACGGACGGATAAAATTTTACAAGTTGGAGTTGCCTCGCCACCGACATGCAAATGCAGTGTATTTAAAAATTTAATTCACTTGCAACATCAATGTTGTTTTGCTAAAATTAAAAGATTTAAATTTTGCAATTCAAATTTTAATATACACATTATATTTTGTTACAAATTTCCTAGGTATGCGCAGCCCATCATGTGTTTTTATTAATAAACAAGCCATATAAAAACGAATGTAACTGTTGCTGTTGTTGACTGTGAAAACCAGACTAAAGTTAATTATTTGAATTTACAAATGAATGACATTTTTATTTTTGATATTACAATTAATTTGAAAATCTCAAAAAAGAGCCACTGTAATTTCATTGTTTTAAGTCTTCAAAACAAAAATAGCTTTATTTTGTAGGTAGTAAAAATTGCACTTGAAATGCCTCATAAACGATTGTTGCCGGCATTAACATTACCACCCATTCCAAATGTTCATTCACCATAAGAAGAATGGGGAACAAACACTACGTTTGCTCTTTTTTACTCATCAATACAAAATATTGAGCAATCAATAATTTAGTACAGCACTTAGTAATAATATGAAGCAACCTGATAGTCGACCAGTTCAGTCGCATGGGTTTTTTCATTAAGATATAATTCGCCCTTGTCATATAACTTTCTTTTAACAAATTTTTAAAATTTGGTAAAACCACATGTGCATGCCTTAAGCGCTCGTGCCACACGTATGTTATTTAAATTAGAGGTTGATAACACATGAGCTTTTTACCAAAAATCGTCTTTTTTATTTTTGATTTTCAAATATTTTTTATAGTAAACTTGAATCGAAAAAAGGATAGGTAATTTCATATTTATAAGACATCATAATGTAAGATTATATATGTAGTTTAATGCATGAATTTTTGTAAATTTTAACGAAAATCAACAACTTCACGCTCAATCTCAATCTCTATTTTAGATATTTAAGTGAAATGGCGGATCAAAACGAATAACTGCCAGTTAAAAATTTCAATTACAATTAATCGGTACTATATCAAGCTGTGATTTTCAATACAGTTATTCCCAATCGATCAGTGATGAGATTAAAAAAGAAATTAAGTTTAAAAGTTAAATAGTTTTTTAGTTATCGTGGTCACACCCACAGTGTAGACGGGATTTTCAGGCGACAGTAGAAGCATACCTACACTCGCGCTTGAAGCGTGCAATTCTTAAAATGGCAAATCTTTAATAATTTCATCCGGGACTCATTTCCGTCAACAGTCCCCGTCTGTTTATTAGCTTTTCCTTTTACACAAAATACATTGGAACATATTACGCATACACAAGTCTCTCAATCCCACAGCTACGAGAATGGGGGACGAAGTGACGTGGCTCGACATTTGATTTCATGTTTATTAATTTGAAGTGGTAAACCTCATTTATTGAGTTCCAGTTTCTGTTGCAATTTTCGGTAAAAAAAAATATTTTTAGCATCTTCAACCGTGTGCAAAGAGGTAACAATGAATTCGTGTTTTAGTAATTTTTCCATGTAATTTTTTTATCTATCTTGCAACAATAGAAGAAGTTTAATTTTTCCCGTAAGACGTGCTAAAAGCCCATCCAAATAAATATGTCGTATAAAGAGCCGGCGACAAAAACGAGTTTCGAGGACTCTTCCTAAAAACCGACTTTAAAACAACTTATTTGATAGAAGTTTTGTTGCTATTTATATTTGTTAGAAAAAAGCTAGGAAAACAAGTTTTGTGAATTTTTCAAGATAGAAGAGTATTTATCAATTGAAATTTTGTTCTTATGGGACTATTATAAAAGTTCACATTTATATTTATGATTTCTAAAAAGTATGTTCAGTACAACTTTGGTGTTCTAAATTGCCAGCGAATAATGCAATGCGCAGTTCAATACTCCCCCACCCTTACTTCTTCTCCGCAGCGGTCCTATTTTACGTCATTGCGACGCTTTCGTGACTGACTTCACAGTGGCAGAGTTTCGTGCGTTGTACTGTAATGGCATAGTAGGATAAAATATTTCGATGTTTTTATAAGCTTTTATTATAGTTATAAAACATTGTTAAATATGACGTCATTCGTATATACGATTCAAGATTTGTAATTAATTTATCGGCTATTGCAAGTTCGTAGACGAGCCGCAATTTTACAAATACTTATGATTTGAATGGTAATAGATGTTTATATTGTCAATGAGTTGGTCTTTTTGATGATGGATTTGGAAGGTAAGCGTCGAAATTTTATAATGGCATATGGTACACTTTATCCTAAAGATAATATACGCCTGTATATAATTTATATTTAAACGAATTAAAATATTAATAGAATACGATGAATGTAAAAAAAAAAACCCTTTTAAAAGTAATTTTTAATTTAAAAAGTCTCCATGCTTAATTTCGCAAACACACTTAAATGTTTAGTATCAATAGAAGTTGTCGGAGGAAAACTACAGGTACGGAACCCTAAATTGAAAAGTCTCCGACGTACACTTGACCTGGTTTTTTAATGTAATGAATAAAGCTGGCATTATTCTTGCATTTAATTTATGTTAATAATTTACCGCACACATTTTGTTGACAACAACTCGACAATGGAATCTGTTCGTGTCATTTGAGTATAACTAAAAATTGTTAGCCTAATGGATTTTAAATTGCCGAAACACAATGCAACAAAATAAACATCATTATGTCTACTGACTTCTAAGGTTTTAGCGAAATTAAATTAACATTAAAAAAACGTGGTTAAATCAAATAATCTGGTAAATCTGCAGTTAGTTCGATATAAAAAAATAGTGTCCTGATTTTCTGTACGTTAACAGTTTATTACCTATATATCGATTGGTGAATTAAAATATTTGAGCATTCTTAAACTACAAGAATTATGTATTTATTTACTATTAGCTTTTACCGCGGCTCCGTCCAAGTGGACACAGAATCAATGAAAGATGTCCTATTTTTAAAATTACACCTCCAAGACACCTGTGAAAACGCATTCAATTCCTTGCAGTAGTTTTTTCGTGATCCGCGAACGAACAAACATACAGACAGATAAAATTCCAATAGTGATTGTTTTGACTTGTATTGTACTTACAAAGCCCTATTTATAAATATTTGTCAAGTATACAGACGGCTGATCAGTTACATATATTGTAGACTAGTATAACATTTTGTAGGTGACATTTATTTGTGTTCTAAACAATTGTTCATGGTCTACAAAATTATTAGGTAATCATATAGTAATTTATTAAGGTTCTGTACCTACAGGTCATAAAAGAACCATCAATTGTGGTGAGATGTCTGTATTTCGCCTGTCTGATCAATGTCTGTTCGCATTTTGTATATCACAGCTGCTTTTTTCCAATTGCTATTATTATCCACATGAAATTCACAATTTATGACAATTAGAAGGGAATAATTCAAAGATCCACTATATTTTTTTATTTTTGAACCTTATATTTTTAACTGATAGTTAAAAAGTTCAATCGAACAAGATCTCCTGTAATTTCCGACCTTCATTAGCGAATGAACCCGAAATAATTCGTGACCATGGAAGATCTGATGTTGCATGTTACAGGAAAAATGAATTAATGTATCAGGTTTTAGAGTTTTTAATGAAATATATATAACATCTTTATTAACCCTTGAACGCTATATTTTTTTTATGTATTTAAAATAAATCTTTTGGCATCTTTTTCCACCTCATAGTGATTTTTATTGAAGTTTTAGGCTACTCACCAAATATCACGTGTATTTTGTTGTTGCAAAATATCTTAAATGTTTTAAGAAACCCTTGCAATAACAAAAAAAAAATAGTTATGTGTCAAATTGTATTGATTTACTATTAAAAATTACACAAAGAAAATGGGCGAAAAGAATATTATTTTAAAAATTTGCTCGTTTCTGAGACGTAATACATTTGCAAAATATGTTCAAAGTGCAGAATAATTTAACGAGTGAAATAATTTTTTACACTTTTTCCCTCACCAAATTCCTGACTTTTCTTTTTTGACAAAGACCAGCGATAAAAGAACATGCTAAAAACCCTGTAAAAAAAAAAAACGTGAAACAAATGAGCGGTATGCTCGCCCCCGTCATGGGGCGCTACGATAAAGTGTCCCTCGAAACGAAAATTAAAGTGATTAAAGCGACTATTATTGTTACCGTTAATCGATTACTAGCGTAAATGTGCATGAATTATACATACTTATATACATTTTACATTAATTTTACATTAGACCTTACACCAAGACCTATATGTATAAATAACCATGCCTGAGTTTGGCGGGCCAAGTAATTTAACACGAATTTGTACAAGAAAGTTTTCTATGCCTATCCTTTCGGCTTATGTTCCAATCTCGCTTTATTAATGTACCATCCCTATGTTGTACGAACGCTCGGCGCGTAAGTATCACGCGTAGTTTTATTAATTTATAAATGAATTTAATTATTATTTTACCGTAAAAAAAAAAACTGTTATTAAAAATACTTACGTCATTTTAAATAGGAATGAGCAACAGTTAAGTATATTGTGCTTGAAAAAATAAATTCACGGAGGAATAATGCATATACCTACCTATTAATTACCTACAGTTTAATACTCGCACCTAGTAATTATCATTTGTAATACTTACCAACAATTTAACAAAGCATTCTATGTGATTTATTTTGCATCAGAATTTGTATCAGAGTATCTTTGCTTACCTCCTGTCAGCGGTAACTTTTAATTTAGCGCTCTAATTTTCATTCCGCTAGTGTTGCAGATGAGCATCACGAAATCAGCAATATAGAAGCGATCTCCGAACTGCAAGGGGTTAGTTGGTGAGGGCGGGCGCCGTCACGGCCCGACAAGGTCGAGCCGCGGCACGACGACACATCGGACACCGCGGCGCGGCTCGTACGGCGAAATATGGTGCACGATTCGTCGTAAAATAATTCAGGTGACTTGCGATTAGCAATCTTAGTCAAATATGGTATCGTGGGTACTAACGACAAGTATAATTACACACACACGCACGCACGCACGCACGCACGCACGCACGCACGCACGCACGCACGCACGCACGCACGCACGCACGCACGCACGCACGCACGCACTGCAAGTGCGTAAAATATCAATGACATTATCACTCCACACCCCCCGACCTTAGTATGGCTGTACCAATTTCGGGTGTCGCTATTCATAATCTATACCTACTATATAGATGGTTTTAAAAGGTTTAAGCTCGATATCTTTACATGCCCAAAGATCATGGTATTATGTCGCGTAAGTCGATTATTTGGACTCGATGGACAATTAGATCGATCGCTGACCGAATAATAACGATTAGCATTAATTTTCCGGGCTCATCATCCCGGTTTGTGGTGTTGGGGTCATCTTCTAACCATATCCTAGGGCTAGTGTGTATGTAGTAAACACATATTTTTAAAAAGACTTCAAAAACAAGTAATCAGTTGTTTTTGAAATTGGTTGCGGTTAAATCAAGGCCAAAGAACATATAATATGTGAATATGAACATGAAACGTTAAATATTGAGTCAAAAAGTGATTTTTCTTAGAAGAGACACAACTGTCTCTGATTTGTGTTTAGATGGAATCACCTCCAAAACAAATTAGTTGTTTTTGAAGACAGTTTAAAAAATAATTGAAATGGGTTGTTGAGTGCTTTTTTTTTAATATTTTATTTCACATTTTTTAGTTATCAAGTAACTATAACTTTACAATCAATTCAGTCAGTTTAAATGTGGATTATGTAATGATTAATACAATTGATCAGGCATCTTCTTTAATTTTATAGGGAGTAAGTGCTCCGATTTTCCGTTGGTGTATTTTTCAAGTTCCGATCCCGAATTCATTGTCCACTGATAATCATTCTAGAGCCTTTATATTCTTAGTTGAAGTGCAACTAGTAAATTATTCTTATTTTTAACGCAAAAATTTGCGCAATATATATACACATACAGACAAAAATAGAACGTCCTCCTTTTTTGAAGTCGGTTAAAAAAAGAATATCACAGATCATTATTATCGTTGATAATAATAAATTAAAACGTGTTCATACCTTTTGTATAACTTAAATTGTCAAGTATTGCGAACCGTTTGTTATATCAATATTTAATTAATTAGTGATGCAATCACGGCCATGTTCTTGATGCACGACTAACAGTGGATACTAGTTTGTCTTCTTTCTACAATTTCACGAGTTGACCGAATTTTTCTGTTTCAATGCCTGCGTCGGCACTCAAGTTTAAGATAACCGGTTTCGCAATCGAAGGCCATTAACGGTTTTACCGCATTTCTGAACTGACAGTAATTAAAAAAAAAAACAATACTATTGACTGTCTTTTTGCATTAAATATTCATATTAATGTTTAGTTTATGCCTTGATTCAAACAGTCTGTTTTACATTTCAAGCGTATGTTTATCAATGTCGTCGTCCTATTCATAGAGTTAATCATTCTAGTTTAAAAATATCACAAACCAACGTATTTAATAGTTTCGTAATAGCGACAATTATAAATGACCATTACATAATATATACGTGAAATTATTTTAAATTTAAATATTTGTATTATAGGTATTTATATTTATTACAAATATAATACAAAAGTAAAGGGAGGTGTTCCGGATATCAACATTATTTCAGAAACGTTATAAACGATACTTGATTAATTCTTTAATAGTTAATTATTTTTTTATTACAGTACGCTTATAAACTGAAAATTATGTATAGAAAATTATACGCTTTAGGATATACATACAAAAAGATAAAATCAATAATAAGCTATCCAAGTTTGATTGAAATGCTTATTGTTTTCATGGTGGAATTTACACTTAACATGAACTGTAATAATTTTATTCATTAACAGGCTATATATTACAACGTAAATATTAATGAAATCTTTTCCCATTACTGGACCAGAAAATGTTAATTTTACTTTACTTGTTTACAAGTACATTAAGAATGTTATTTTATCAGTACAGCTCAGTCATATATTAAAAGGATATGTAATTTCAAATATCCTTCTTATGTGCAGCGTTTTAACTCTGTTTTTTTATAGCATTATTGATGGGCGAACGAGCATGCAAGCCACCGAATTATAGGTGGGCATCACTATCTATGGGCACTCGCGACTCCGTGGGAGTCACTTGCGCATTGCAGACCTCTTGGATAGAAGTAGGATGTCTGATGGAGGATAGAGTGGATTGGTAGGGATAGGAAGGAAAGAAGAAATAAGTCGGAAATATGTGATGGCGTATGGCACGAAGTGCGTGCTATTTAAGCCTAATATTCTAAATATATATAGATACAATACGAATATTATAAACGCAAAAGTTTGTAAGGAAGTATGGATGGATGTTTGTTACGCTTCCACGTAAAAAAGTACTGAACGTATTTTGATGAAATTTCACAGCATTATAGCTCATTCATCCGAATAAAATATAGGTAATAATTTATAAAAGATACAAGTTTTTGCTCAATGCTTCACTCGCGCGAACGTAGCAAAGATAGAACCGCAATCTACACATATCGAGATAAGAATCGGATTCATGAGAAGGATCAGGATTAGAATCGACAGCAAGAACAAGCTCAGGATCATGGTTTATGGTTGATCAGCGTGATCGGCCGATATAAAGAATGAAAGAATGCATTCTAAGTACTCGCGGGTAGAGCCGCGAGCGAAAGTTAGTTTACTATATTAGTTTTCAGCACCGCTTACAGTTGTCACTAATGTTCTAGCATGTTAACCATCACCAACAACATTTACATTTGAAAAAAAAAAAAAAATTAAATCGAACCAATAGCCGACCTCAATCTTTTAACAGGTTTGATCGTTACCGAAATCGCACCACGTGTCATCGGCCACTACTTTGATTACGCTACCGTTTTTGATGACAGCATCAATATTTCATCAAAATTGGAATGAACAATTTTAGTATCGTAATAAAATAAAATTCATTATAGAACAAATGTCATTATTTATTAACGTGACAATTCTCTTTAAATAAACACCCTTAAAATATATTTAAGAGGCAATCTCTGATAAGGTGCCCATTCATTTATTCGACATATATTTCTTAGTCGCCGCGGCATCCGTAACACCTAACCACCCCCGACATGCCTTTATACGTGACGTCACCGTGATCTTTTTAGATGTTAGTTGTAAATGTCTAATATTAGATGAACAAGAATATACATTTTAAAAAATCTATCTAAACTTAAACTGTTGGTTTTTTTCATATAATAATATAATTTAGTGATCAATAGTAATTTACAAGGCATTGCTTTCAGATAAGAATTTCAATTGTATATTCCATGTATCTTAGATTGTAAATAAAGGAAATTATTTCAGTTACAATCGTAAATAGAAAAGGAGACGTTTCACAAATGTATGGAGGCCTGCACCGTGTATATAATTAATTTAAAAACGCCATTAATAAACTTTGGTGTTTTGACTATAATTTCAGAGTATTTCAGCTTAGTTTTTTTGTACAAAACTATTGAACACATAATTATAAACAATATCTAATTTAAAAAATAAAGATGGCGCCAATGACACGATAAATATTCACAGGCGAACATGTCCGGCAGACAGAGACATCCAGAGACATTCTTTTTGCACAACAGTGCATTCTTTTTTTCGTATGACTGCATTCCTTTTTATTGTTGATGGATTGAGCTTTGGATACGAGTCATCTTTATGCACTTAAAGAAATAGCGTTTATTTTTGTATTAAATTTGGGTTTTTGAACTTGGATACTTCAATACATATTTTCGCGCCCAGGGGCTTCTAGGAAGCACATATAATTTACTAGTATTTACAACACTTTGAGCACGAAAGCAGCAAGAAATTTCAGAGACGGCCTGAAGGGTCAACCGTAATTCGAATTTTTTAGCTTAAAACACTCAAAAATTTTATAGACGACTGTGGTTTGGAATACAAGAAGCCCAAAAGCACATCGATAAATATCATTTCGGGAGGTTTTAGGAATGGCCCGCAGGGTCATTTTTTTCTGATTTTTTTTTTGTTAACCTTTGACATTTTCTATAATTTTCTCGAAAGTATCATTCCCTAGAAAGACGCTCGTTCATTTAGGACAAGCATTCTAAAATAGATTAATCTTCTTTAACAAGAGGACAATCGTTGGCTTACGCCGGTCGGACGCCGATCCGTCTGGCCTCGATACTGCGTCGTCTTCCTACACGCATCTCGCTTATCCTGAATTCTCTCTACAAATAGAACTGCCGTTTATTCTGAAGCCGACACTTAATGATGATGTCGAAAACTACGCTTCGCAGTTAAATGAAATCGTTGACGTTGCCTTATATAATACTTTGATAAAACTAGGTAGGTAATTTTTTAAGTAACACGTTAAAACCTGAGATACCTACATACTAATGTTGTATTAATATTATAAGGATTTCTATCGTATAATTAAATTTTCAATTAATATTGTAAAACCCGTGTTATTCATGTTTTATTACTTTGAGCACGTTTATGTACATAAATCACTTAAATGATGTCGTATATATCTATGCATTCATAATTTCCATCAAAAGGTTAAATTTGGCTATTTGATTCTAATGGAAAAACTTCATCATAAAAAATATAATTGACGAAAAGGCGCTAACCAAATAAAAGTGACCTTTAAAAGCATATCTATATTTGATATGATGTAACTATTAACTGTTATCAATAATTAAGTACATCATGCATTTTAATCATATGGATTTTTTTTTGAAACCATTAAAATCGATTACATCATGTCGTTTCACTAACGATTTTTCTTAACCCTTATAGAACTCACAGAAAGAATGTCCATATAACTTTACACAATTCTTGTGATATATTCAAAAACTTCACCTACCTACCATGTTTAACAAAAAACATCACTAAAACTGGCATGCTTAAAAGCTATATGTAAAGTGTAAAAAAATATGCCAAACCAAAAAAAAAAAAGAAAGTACGACCCGGTCGAACACAAATATCCACCAGTGTCACTCAACATGCTGTCATTCTAGCTAAATTCAAAATTCCAAACAAACAGCGAACGAGTACCGTACGATCTATCGCTCAGAACAAAAGAGCTTGACCTTGTTTGTATCCATTGTATACAAAAAAAAAAGTCAAACACTTCCATAAACGTCAAAGACTGCTGAGGGCCGCGATGGCAAAAGAATTCTTTACTTAATACGTGAATAGTAAATGAGCTAAAATGCAGTAGCAGTAATCAAATCGAAGACACGTCGCGGATAAATTTAATAAAAGGAAATGAGAGTAGCAATTTCGAAATTTTAGCCCCGACTTCAGATTTGTTTAAAAAAAAAGAAGCAACTTTTCCTCTCATTAATGGTATTGTTTGTAGCTTTTTTTTTTTATTTTGTGTAAATAATAAAAATATTATAATACATATTTGGAGTTTTTTTATTATTATTTAATATATTAAGTGTAAATTAGTTAAAGTATGGAGTATTCTCTCCTAGAAATATTTATTTTTATTATTTTACTACTAAACTAAGTAGCGGCTTAAACAAGACATCAATACTCCAGATTTTATCAATACACGCCTTCTACTTTTTAAATAAAATGCCTGTTACATACGGACAGACGGACAGATATAATGAAACTATAATGTTACATAGACAGACGGACGGACATGACGAAACTATGAAGGATCCGTTTTTGCCATTTTGGCCAGGAATCCTAAAAATATGTATAATTTTTGGCTTCTCCTATAATCACATCCTAACACTCCAATACTCGGTACGAATACAGAATAGCCGAGAGTACAGTTGCTGTCCAAATTTTAAAATCGTCAAGTAGACATCACTACCTTTTTACGATAATAGTTTTCACTATAATAAAGTGGTAATAAATGTTTCATATTCACTAGAATTGTGGTAATCAGTACCAAAATATAGAAAATGCACCCGTGTTGCACTCTCAAAGCGAAATTTATCAATGTTTGTCTATAAGCAGAACCGACGAAGTTGACCTCGTTCCCGCTTCTGTCTGTATGCAAGTCGTCGCGCCTGTGGGCGTATGCAGCGACGACGCGACTGATAACATTGAATAAATCAGTTTTGAAATCCTCGAAAAGGGTACATTATAGTGATTGACGGATTAGATATTTCGTGGCATCTTGACATTGATGTTGTTTGTAGTTTTCGAACGTTAATTATATACTCACGCACTCGCAATCGAATAGGCGTGTTTACACAGCTAATCCACCATAACTCGAGTGTGACGTATGTTCATTACGCAGATAAGATTTCAAATTGTATGGGTAATTCTTATACTGGTTGAAGCTGCATTTATTGTGAAATGCTATAGCTAGCTGTAAGGCAGCTGTAACTCCAAAAAGAGCCGAAGATAACTAAAGCGCCAGTGGTTGATCTACAAACGCGGTATAATAGCAGCGCTTGGATGTTGTTGTTTTGAGTCATAGTGCTCTAAGGCAATTAAAGGTCTATATAAGTTCTATATATCTATAAGGTCTGTATATCTATAAGTACTTTTATCACGCTTTACTTATACTATACGCATATTACTATGTACTACTGTTGTCTACGTTTGATTTTTTATTTATATTTTCTATATTTGTATTAAGTATATGACGGAATAACCACATAGCGTCGTACCGCCGACATCTGCATTTTTTTGTGTACGTATTAAAAAAATACTTCAAAATTGTTAGCCTTTACATTATTCCTAATAATTTTAGTCAACATTTTTTAAAAAGTCATAATTGTCTATCAAGTGTAGGAGTAAAATAATTAAATTAGAATTACGTTCAATTCTTTTTCTTACGTCGATCAAATAAAAATAGTATAATATAAAAATAGCTTCTCTTTGACAGCATTTCGTAAGGCAGTGACGTCGTTAAATATAACAGTCTCTATTGACACGCACCATCCTTTGGTAAAAATCATATTTAACACGTCATAATATATTATGAAATTATAAATTTTATGCAAAAATAAAATTGTATAATGGAACAGTACACGCTTAAGACTGCCATGCATCTGATCGGTTTTTAAAAGCCTCTAAGTCCTAAATCACTCACTAAAGGTAATATATGCGTGGAAATCTAACAAAGCTACTGGTTGATAAATGGTCGTTTTGTGCACTGATCAATAGTATTGTCATAAAAAAAATGGTCTATTCTAAATAAAAATACCTAACGTCACGACGAAAGACATTATATTTCTGTCTCGAGGCTGTTTCGTGAATGGTTTACCTATTAACCTAACCTAATCACTACACATTCTTCTTTTTATAGCATACGCAGAATTTCAAGATAGCAGTATGTATAAAATACTTCATACAAGATAACTTTCATTCGATGATTTTTGGACATCGGAAGGAAAATTTGGTCTAAAATTTTGTCTGTAGAGCAACACCATGAAAGTTTTGAGAGGGAAAAAAATAGTCGCGACTCGGTCAGGTGTCGCGTGATGCAACAGCCCCTTCCTTGTCGAATCCGCAAACGAAAGCTGGTCAAATTACCGTGGCAATTTCTACAATGGCTCACCTTCACGGGCGCGCGGGCCTTGCTATCGCGCCGCGGCTCGGCGCGGTGCAAGGACGCAGCGTAAGCATTTAAACAGTGGGGAAACATGCATATTTAGTGAGTTATTGTACTCAGTAGTAAAATTACTGCTCGGGTATACCGATTTTATTATGGTTGAACACAACCAACTAACCAAACGTAACCAACTCACATTTGCACAAACTAACACAACATTGTTACTTTATGGAAATTTGTGTATCATACTGCCTTTCGCATATTGTATAATATATGTTCACGTGATTTTTTGGATTCGCAAACGAGCATGCGAACGACAAGAGAGTAGATGATCACCGCTGCCCATACATATCCGTAACACAGGGAGTCACTAGTATGTTGCCGGGATTTCAAGAATAGGTTTTTTTCTTGAAGACTCTCGTGTAACAGTTGGTTGATACATCATTCCATAGTTTAGCTTTACGTAGCAAAAACTAGCACATGAAGCGTAAGGTGGTAGAGCGTCCGTCATTAAAATGATTACTTTGGTATATCCAATTTAAACTTATTATATGGTATATACAATAAGTTTAAATAATTCTTCAGAGCACTTCCCGGACATCACTAGTTGCGCGGCGACTACGAAAATCGTACTGACGGCGATTATTCAACCAGTGTTCCTCTTAATAACTCAGAAGTTGACGGTTAATAGGTAATTGCAACTTGCCGAACTAGAGTTGACATTTGTCTCTTATCAACACAACAGACTTCGGAATAATCAATTCATTCCTGCAGCAGCACTAGAGCAATAGTCAGCACAGGCTTCAGAATTATACAAAATAGAGCTAACACACTCCCATATGTAGAACATAAGAAAGTGAGTATTTCATCCCAATCTGCAGACATATAATGCCAAACTAGACGTTTGCATACTTATATTTATCGCGAAGACCGGGTGAGGTGCTTCTCACACTGCTATCATTACCACATACCGAATTAGACTATACTCTGAAGATTCGAGTGGAGAATCAACAGAGCTCTTATAATTGTCGGTGTATGAGATAGGCAGAAGATCCAAGAAAGATGGGGTAAGACCCGCCATATGCGGGATTTGCGTGGGTAGTCGGTATCACCTGCATTTTCCCGTATGATGGGTACTGCGTGATCTGAACCACTCGGCGTGGTGGGCATTAGAGTCATATAAAAATATGATATCTATGGAGTGGAATTGCTCGAGCACGAAATTAACCGCTGTATGAACGCTCTCAACGAGTCGGTCTATTTCATTATTACCTTAATAAGATTTGTGGAGTTAGACGAATATGCGAACGTGGTCATTGCAATCAACTATGTCTAAAATTATAGCATAATAACAAAATAATACATAATACGGTAAGAAGTCGATGCTTACACATACCGACCAACTGTTCCTAAATACTCTGTGGCAAGGACACAGTCTAGTGAATGTTTGTACCTTGTGCTTCGTGCATTTCAACTACATATAACAATGTACGAAATGCATAAGATAAAACAAATGTAAACCATACATTCGTAACCTTTTCTTGGGAATTCAAAATTATAAATTGCATCATTAATTCTATTCCCGTATTTATTTATTAGTATTTATTAGAATGCCTATGAGGAACTGATTGGACACGAAGATCAATCTAAAGGGATCGTCAAAACACATGACTACAGATTAGTGTCGTAGAAAGCATGCAAAAAAGATCCACCGTTGGTAATATTGTGTATTTATGACGCACATTGCGGTAAGTCGCGGCATCATGAACACGAAAGATCCGGTGATGTGATCGCTAATTTATTTGGCAACAAACTGTAAATAGAACACGAATAACATACCTCGTCTCAAGATAGGTTAAAACTATAGACTGTTTTAGGGCTTGTAGGCCATTAGACAAACGAACTGCCCAATACACATATTCGAAAAAAAATAATATTTAAAGCTACTATATAATTTTTAAATTATATATATAAGATAGAGTCTTTCCACCTCTCCTATTTATTACAACGTTCACGAAAATCCCGAAATCCCGCTGCGAGCCTAGTTCCAGTTGTTAACGGAGTCCCGAGGACGAGGGCGGGCGCGGGGACGGTAGCGGGTGCGGCTCGGCCAAGGCGGCGTTATCGGTTCAAGGCCAATGGCGTTACGTAATCTCCGCAGTGCAGCATCCGCGCCCCGGCCCCGGTACGACCGGCGGGAGATTTGAGAGGATCCACAGCCGCGGAAGGGTCTGCCGAAATCACCCATGCAGCGGTTTCGATATTTAAAGTATTACGAAGGTGGGTATTTAAAATGTAGGGCCCGTTTCGTGACTTATATTTAATTAGGAAACAGAAAAGTTAAGCTTATATTGATCTGTCGAATAAATTGTTTAAGTAAGTACAATAATATTTGGAGTTGTATTAACGAATCTAGTGTTTTGTGCCGAATACAATCGATGGCGGAATAAGGTTTAGTGTTCAGGCACAAAACTTTATTGAAATCCAATAAACTAACAAATAATAATAGCTGTTTTTTTGGGGTATTTTTAGGGCCCTTTGGCCAGTTTAAATTTAGTGATTTTGTGATTTTTCTTTTTTGTTAAAAAGTACAGTAGTCCACTCTCTACGGGTGATTTTTTTTTATATTTATTTTAGAATACAGAACTTTTGATATATCCGGTTACACATATTGACGGGATTTCGGTGTTAAGATATTGTTATGATTAAAAATTACTGATCTTGAAATCTTTACGTTTTTTTTATTTTGAAAAATTTAATAAGCATTAATTTAAATAAATATTTAAGTATATATTTTTAAATATTTATTGTTTGCACATGCGTATTTGTATCTTATGTGGGTTTTCAAGAAACAGAATCGAATTAATTCAATATTTTGTTTTTTTGAAATTAATAAGAAAATAAAGTAGTAAATTTCCAAGTTCATTTTCAATGTCCTGTGATGGCGGTGTAGTGCACGAGAAGTGTGATTTTGTTTTACAAAATTTGACCCTATACGATATCGTTCATATATACATATAACAACACAACATATTTGTTTTAATAACAATGCAAATAATAAGTATAATGTACACGTGCTCCCTTGAAAAAACAAGTCGCGCAAATACTCAATTATTCATTTTAATAATGACCTATCTGTTTCTAAATTTCATTGAACGTATTATGATGTAATAATCTTTGCTTAGAACTAAGCATAACAAGTGATCCAACACTTTTGACGTGACAACGTCTTAAATTAGGTTGCGGCTGGGAGTCACTTATGAAAAAGTGTAACGCTCGGTAACGTTACGATGAGTCACCGAACGAGAGAGAGGCCCGCCGAATGCCTTGCGTCTCTCTCCCACTCAACTATGATCGGTCTGCCGCGCGCGCAGCACTAGAGAATTAGTGCATAGCTTGCAAATGTATTGCAAGTTATTGTATGTATATTTGTATATAAATACGTATGTATGTGTAAAGGTAAAAATAAAATTTTGTTAATATGAAATTCAGTGCGAGATTCTTTGTATAAATTAATGTTTTAAATATAATTCTTTGTATAAATAAATGTTTTAAATTGTTACTATTATTTCATCCTTCTTCCTACTATACGAATGAATATTCACATTAAAATGATTTTACCATTCAAAGTCGTTGTCACGTAAAACTTTCGCCCGTATACCGACTTTACAGGCAACCAATTTTTCTGTTGGTATTTTCCTAAGTTGTGTAACAACTCATCGAAGACGATCTTTCTTCTTATTTGTATGACGAATGATAGAAATTAAACATGCACCAAACTACAATCAATCCCACGTCAGGGTTGGCGACTGTTTTTCTAGAACACATCTCGATTTTTGGACATACTATGCAATGGACATACGAATGCAATGTTCTGGTGTTTGCTTTTTTATATAAACCATTATATAGTTTCTACTGAATATTTTTACCGTTGATAAGTTTACGTTTTGTATTGAAGGAAAATCATTGACAACATCAAGCATATTATTCTTTACATTTACCTCTATTTACCGATAATTCTGTTACTAACGCATTACACGTTATGACATTTTATTCAATCGCACATCACATTCTGTTCAGTTTATAAAGTATAAGCTGATTATGAGTTATTTTGGCTGAGTTGAAATTTTACGTACGTAATATTTTACGTGCATGACAATGCTGCAAGTTGATGATTTTATGATGATGTGCAGCCCAAATCGTTGTCTAACAATTTTAAACAAGACCTGATACTGGTTCGTTTTTCACGAGCGAATCCTTGTACGGTTGATAGTAATAACGTGAAACGTGTATCCATGCATAAGTAAATTTAAGAAAAAAATATGATTGCACCTATACTAACCTCACTGTAATTTCTTTACTGTCTGAACATCGGTTATTTTAACGTTTTTAGTGTATTGCCCAACGTAACGGGATCGTTCATAAGTCAATAAAAACCACTTACTTCCGTTCTCGAAGAACACTTTCTGACGTCAATTCTGAAAACTGTCACCACATGGGTGACAATGGCCGATAGCAGTCTTCAACCCGTCTTGGGCTAACATGGAGCGCGCTCGGGCCTAAGTCTCTTAAAATGAAATAAAAAGATCGCGAACAAAACTTAACACAACTACTTTCATCGATATTTTGAATGAAGATTAAATTTATTTTTATTACTATCTTCATGTTTTGCTCTTGCGCATCAGAATCGCTAGAGTGAGAATTTCATAGACCGGTCTGCTCAGCGTGACGAAAAGCTCTATATCCGACACGCTTCTTAGATAGCGGCTCTCCCGAACATCTATCCCCAGAGGAGACCGGTGTCCAACTGCTAATTGCCGAAATCTGATGATATTCTGTCCCCGTTCTCAAAATTCGACGACACGACAACAGCAGGACAACCCTATCGCACTAGAATTAGTAACCAGTTAGAGCGGACGGTTGTTAGAATGAAGGCCGTTACCTAACCTACTTCGGTGTCTCGTTATTACACTATTATGAATGTGTTGCTAATTGCTATCGACATATGCAGTTATAATACGTAAATCTACCCTCCTTTAATGCAAAGTGCATACGAAAATCAAGAACGGGATTTCAATGAAGGAAATACAATAAAAACATATTTGTAACAGGCTGAAATTCCAAAAAAAAATTGAAGCTTCACTAGTGTACTGTTGAGTGATATTTTTGCGATAGTGTTATCGTAATATAATTTATGTTCATCGTCAGAATGAAGTAGAACATTGTTCGATTTAAATCAATGTTGGTCGCGTTTTTCCGAAGTCTAATTTGTTAAGATGATCCTATCCTATCATCGATTACTAATCGATAAATATTGACTTTTTTAATACCCAAAGAAAGTCTATGGTAAAATTAGAGATCTAACTTTGAAGTTTCACCCGATGAAACTATTGAACCATTTATTCTTGCTGTTGTGAATCGCTTGAAAGCCATAATTTAATGAAAGTTTAGAATTTAAGACCTATTGTAATACCAGCCTATTGAGAGCGATTAATTTTAATTTCCATTTCATTTTAGAATTACAATCTTGATTTTCGAACGTGGCTACAAAGTGAAGAAAAATTATGATTTTCGTTTTTGTTCCAATTCAGAAGCGTCCGCTTCGTTAAGTTGCGAAACCGGCAAGAGAAAGTGTTTTGTATTAAAAATTAAAAGTGTAAGACGCGGCGCGCCGCCGACGCGGGCGCAGGCGGTCACGGGCAACGATTATCTAGGCCGAAAGATTTATCGTAAGTTATGATAAAAATCGGCCAACGCAAAGTGTCCGATCTTCGTAATCCTCAATAGTGATATAATTAGGTATGAAAGTCCGTTTTAACTGTAAACTATTAAGTCCGCTGGTTATAAATTACATAATCATGTGATAAACAATCACATGAATCTCAGGATTTATCAACAGCTACCATCGACGCTGGTCATGGCATGTAATTTTAGGGTTTCCCTAACCAGGTAGCTAGCTAGCCCTAATTCTAGGATTTAAGGGCAATCGTTTTTACACTCGACGTCCGGCAATTAACTTTCGCTGTCGACTTACTTAGCCGAAATCGCCGGGTCAGAGAACAGGCTTGTCCGTGATTTGACCCTGAGTTCGTACATACACTACGGCCTGCATATAGAAGAAACGGTCTGTCCAAAAACGTGTACATAGAACTATTCAATGCCAACTACGGCACGCCGACACGACCCTGTCGTCGACTTGTAAAACGACAAATCATGATTTCTTGCGATAGGAATTCGAGTGAGAAATTCACACCTCTTCGATCCTAAAGCCCTTCATTAATAGTTCTCAAATATTACGGAGTTTCGATTTAAACACGTAATCTGTTTTTGTATTTATGGTAAATTACTCTTTCTTGTACTTGCGCCATCTAACGGACAATATTATATGCGAACCCAAAAATGGTTCAAAATCGCTCTAGATAAATTCTATTTTCCCATTTTCTAATACCGTGTGCCATCAACGTCAGAAAGCTTGTGGTAAAGCAGATGAACCCGCGAACAAAGAACCAAGAAAATCGTTTTTCAATACAATTCCGTTCAAAAACAATGCGTACGGAAATCACAGGATATATAAATAGAGAAAATTAATAAAAAGAAATAATAATAATAATTCACCATAATACATTGTTTTATTTGCACTGTGTTTATAATAAATTGCCTCTTAGCACACAAGTTGGCATGCATACGTACGCCCGATTACGAAAGTTAACATAAAAATACTTTCACGATATTAAAAGCAGAATCTGAAAAACTCAATGACAAACACTGGAATTTAAGTCAATTAGCATTAATTAGCTATGCGGACATTCTGTATTAGGCGTTGTCTCTACGAAGAACTTACTATACTAAGCTTTTGCTCGCAACTTCGTCCGTGTGGGTATAAAATAAATTAAAACATTGATGCTCTATCGATGCCAACATGAACTCTAATAAGGTCCCTGTCCTGCATTGAGTTCCGCTTCCAATCTCAGGCGCAAACTCTCCATAATTCCGGGTTGATATCACGCTCGCGATCCCGGTCTCATTATCGACAATAATAGGTGAAAACATGAAAAATCACTTGTTTTTATATCATCAATAATGTACATTGAATTTTTTTCAAGACTGTATAAATAAAAAAATGCACTATATTCATGATCGTTGTGCAGAGAAACATCGCGTTCGGATCGTTTATGTATGTTATTGCTTGTTGTCGTTAACATATTTTGATCATCTCATTAGTGGGTTGGATATACCTTCCCACAATCTATTTATTACAAATTGAGGGACTAGGACCTTGAACCCTAGTACAGTGGCTCAATGCGGATTGTAGGAGTAATCTGCGACCCGATATCACCAATCAGATGAGAACATCTGGAACCGACTGACGTGCTCCCCTTTTGACTTAAGGTGAAAACTCATAACTCAACTCGAGGTCAGGATCGAGTCGGATACGTTCTCGTTCCTTCTCGTTCGCAGGCGATGCTCTTATCCACTGCGCCAACATCGCTCATAATATTAATAGGTAGTTATTTTTTTATACTGTCTTCGAGGGGCAAACGAGCAGGCGTGCCATCAGAGAGATGATTGCCGCCGCCCATGGCACTCGTATGCAGATGAGTCATCAGTACGTTGCCGGTCTCGTGAGTATACATAGGATATCTGATGGTGGGGAATCGATGGAGAGGGAGTGGGGCGATGAAGAGAAGATTGGAACATCGGAACTCTCATTTTCTGGACGAAATACAACAGCGGAAGCTTCGAGTGCGTATTCACGTCCGTGTTCTGTGGGAGTGTGGTTTCTCATCGGTCGAGCGGGTCCGACAGTAAAAGCAAAGATAAATAATTCCTTTTTTCGCCGGTAGTCTATGTTACGTTTATTAATCACTACGATCTTTACCTACGTTGTTACTACACTTACTTTGTTGCGTTGTGTTTATTATCATTTATATACACCTATAATATTTAGAAGACAAATATCCATGGGCATAAGCGGCTCGACTTCTTACCGGTCTGTTTCGTTCTTAATAGTTTTGTATTTATTTTGGTTATGTATGAGCAAATTAGAAAAGAGCTAGCCTTAAGTTTCTTGCTCGTCCTTCTTGAGGGAAAACTGCTTTCACAACGAACGGTAAGGTGTAAATTCGCAAAAAATTATGACGTATTTCGAGTGTTACTTTGTAACATATGGAATAGGATATTTTGAATTTGCATTTAAAATATAAAACCAAATAACGACTCAACCGAATAAAAAGAGACTCGACGAGACTCAATTCAGTAGAAAAAATAGAACATAAAACTTCTCAACCGGGCGCCATTTTTAAGTTAAACTACCAAATTTCATAGGCAGTAGCATTTGCGACAATTCCATTATTACGGACAAGACATAAAAAAAAAATAACTACACGGCAACGAAAGACAATCACGGCCATTGTGCAATATCGTTATTCGTGTTACAAGGTACCCGGAACGTTATTACAACGCGAACCTTGACGATGCGGTTCCTATTGTGTCTATGAAATCCCCTGTAAAGTTTACTCTCGACCGTAATAAACTAATTACGCATATTCGTTACGACCTATCCGAGTATTTAATGCGATTTCAACCGCACGGCAGGCGAACGGAGCGGGCAGACGGCCGGCCTCGCGGCGCCTTTTACTCGTCTAGATTCCGGCGAGCACTATTACTCAGTGCAGACGGCGCGCTAACGATCCCAGGAGAACTGCCAGAGACAATGACGGGCCAACGACTATGGCGATGTGACCGTTTTATGAGGTATGGTAGAAAATCGGAGATGTTCGTATCGAATAGCCCCGTCCAAGCGGTAGAAAAAATGCATCATGATTTACAATTATATTTTAAAAAAATATGTATAAATGACGTACGTATATATAAGCGTAGGGAAAAGTGAGTTGTCGGCGTCATACGACCAGCGAGCCTAGCATGACGCCCTAAACAAGAGTCTCTATAGTCCTTTCGCTCATTGTATGGGCGCGACAGGGATAGCCTTATAGAGAGACTGTTGTCTAGGGCAATGTTTTTCAATCTGTGGGTCGCGACCCCCAGGAGGGTCGCGAAGCCTTACTCGGTGGGTCGCGGGCTGAAAGAAAAAGTCGAGGTTCTTACACAACAAAAACTCAATTTTAGTGTAAAGGATGTGCTTGTTTATTTTTCAAAAATTTATCAAATTGTTGTGCTATTTTTGAAACGTTAATAATCGAATCGTTTTCTAATTGCAGTCTATTTCTCTTTTTAGTTTTAATGTCTACCATTGAAGAAAATGTCAGTTCACACAAGTATGAAGTGGCGAATGGCACTAATAATTTTAGAACTTCCCTTGTCAGCTTTGGATATTCTTGTTTTCTCTTTATCCAAAATACGTAAACGAAAAAACAAAAGAATGACGTCCATACTCTTCGGTGCGCTCAACTGAATGAGAGATGAGAGTTGAAACAAAAACATTGCGGGTGGCGCACGCGCAGGCTCACTGTCACCGCAACGACAATGCGGTGTGGCAACATCGCCGTCGCAGTTGGGTCCGCGTGAATAAATAGATAAATGTACCAAAATAGGAAAAAATAATTACCTAAAGTATGTAGTCACTTAATTAAATTTTTTTTTTGGTTTTCTATGAAACACGGGGGGGTCGCCAGAATATTTCAACCTGTAAAGGGGTCGCGAAATCAAAAAGATTGAAAAGCACTGGTCTAGGGCGTTATGCTAAGACCGCAGGACGATCTTTATAAGAGAATGACGTCAGAAAGCAGTACTTACATACCTAATAATTGTATCTGTCAAAAATAGAACAATTAAAGTTTTAGTCGAATAAATCTATCAAAGGTATCGCAAGGTCAATGATCTGAACAAACTTAGCATTACACAAATGATTAAATACAGTTTATTCTGAAATATAATCCTTTTAAATGTTTTTTCGCTTTCTACGATCGACCGCGGGACGCATTACGACTCGTCCTAAACACGAGGCGGCGTTTTTATTTCCGCGTAGGTACAAGCACAGCGCACGATACTCTGCCGCTCTGAATTACCTGCGAATGTTGCAATGCGCAGGTTCACCGCCCCCCGACTCTTCTTCCCTCTGCCCCACGTTCCTGTTTTACGCTTTCGTGACTAACTTCACAGCGGCAGAGTTTCGAGCGTACGTTCTGACGCCATGCGCGACAGCTACTCAGAAAATAGTAACGTGTTTGTCCGTCTGACAGTTATATAACAAATAAGGTGTCTTCTTTAAAATTAAAATTTAATGCATAGACTCTATATGTCTCCATAGTAAATTAGAGATTAAAATTAATATACTAAAAATTGCTTGAGGTTTTTTTCTCATATAAAAGCGATATTCAATTTTTTTTTTTATTGAAAAAAAAATGTTATATCGACGTGGAAAGGCAAAGAATAAACATTTTCATAATTCTTACTAAAATTAATTTTTAGATACAATGTAGAAACTATTATATTTACGGAGGAATAATATTTTCCTTTATATAGAAGTTATTAAAACAGCCCCCCACATTAATTACAATATCTGATATCGAGAAGAATTTATGAAAATGTAACAATGTGAAAACAGAACTTGATGAATAATTTATTCGATTAATAGTACGTGAGAAATTCTAATAAATTTCACAGATTTCCAACCCTATTCATACGACGTCGTCACAGAGAAGCATAAAAAAATTCAACAGACGAATTTATGTAAACTATTATTTAATACATTACCTTCACATTGAACTTTATTAAATCAAATATATTGGCAATCTAGTTATTTGTCTATGGTTTTTCCCCGTTTCGAGAGGAACTGGCCACTTTTATAATTCTTTTCTGAAGTCTTGTATATCAATTATAGTTGCCCTGCTGTCGTCCGTCATAATCGGGACTTTTTGTGTCATCTCATACTATACCCCCGCACCCATGCAAAATTTAATTCCAAATAAATATAACTAACTTAAACCAAAATCGAGGGGTTTACGACTTGAAACAATGATCTTTTATGATTTGTGCCAATGATAAATATGATTTTATCTCTCTCTACAACTAACCGTGTTACAGAGTTCTTTACCGAACACATTGTCGTGGAGAATACCAGCTCTTCGCAGCTACTGCAGGTCGTACTAATGCTGACAAACGTTCACCACTCCATCGTCTAGTTAGTTGATTCGTACAATAGTCATTTCGCCTCTATTGATCTTAATGCTGCGCGCATTAGCAGATTACAAAATATATATAATGATATTTATTCAAACAATTGGGAAAAATGAAATAAGGCCTTAATTGCGTGTTCTTTAATACTAAAAGCATTTAATGACAACGTTTTTACATTTTTCCAATTACATTTTACGTTAACAAAATATACACTCACCTGTAATAAACAACATTCAAAGCCTTTACTTCACGTATTTTTATGTTTGAATCTCGGTAAGTTCATTAGTAACAATATTTTACTCTATATATGAAAAAACGTCAATGGCCGTTGTGACATTTGATGGTCTTTGGCGATAGCGTGGCAAAGACAAACTTAAGAAATACCATTAAAAGGTTTTCTTCACAAATATATTAGAGATTTTCAAAAAATATTTTCAATTATGTAATTGTATCTACCTAATATTACTTGTCTCTTTGCTTTTTTTTTTCATTTATAGACTGCCACTTTTCGAGATATCTTCGTACGCATCTGTGGTTAACGGTGTTAGTGACGTATTAAACTCATATTTTTAAATGTGTGTTAGTTGCAAGTACTTAAGTGCTTATTGATTTAACTAAATGAATAAAATAAATCATTGAAACCGACTTCACTCTCATACGCACCGTCCTCATTGTAACGAGCAATAGCTGTCCACATACGAAGGATTCGATGCATATCATACGTACAGAGTCGTTCGATAATAAAATACCGATCGAACTTGTCCAATTTTTTAACCCACGTCCATTATCTCGCAACGGTTTCGCCAACATCCGTCGTACACGCAGACAATACACGTGAAGATTGTGTGTTTGTGTAAAGTCAGACAATGCGCTGGGAGCTGGCCCGCCGCCGGAACACTTTCATCTCTCCACGAACCGGAATTAATTATATTATAACACGATCCATTGTTTCTTATCGAGCGATCCCGCCCTCGCTCCCGCCCGCCGGCCGAAGGCGGGGAACCTGGGACATTGAGAACATTATAACTATCGAGTGGAGGCAGATTTACATCGGTTAATTGCTGGTTTTCGAGTTTTAAAACGTGCCAGCGCCGATTCGGTATTGTGTGTCGTGTAAATTTCGATTTCGGACTAGTGAAACGCTGTCGCGTCGATGGTGGCTTGATTAAATATTCTCTGAGTTCAGTTTAAAATCAGTTTGTGGACAGTTGAATTTTAGGGTGGAATATAGAAGAAAATTGAATATAAAAATGAAAAACAACCTTGTATACTATCAAGAGCATTGTCAGTTTCCAAAACAAATATGTGCAAAATAGGTATTTTAGGTATTTCATAAATTAACATTAAACGTTAAAAAATTGACAATTTAAAATATTCAAATCTTTACAATTTTTGTAGTAATATAAAATATAGTTATACAATTTTTAATGAAAAATGATTTTTAAGTAAGAAATTTGTCAATTACCTTTGATGTAGATAATATTAAGCAAGTAAAATAAAAACTAGACTTAATGCTAATAATTATGAGATAAAAAAAATATATTAATTAACAAAAATCTTGATAAAGACTAAATCAATTTTATACCCTTTCCCTTCTTGGAAGGGACGATTTTATACCCTTTCCCTTCTTGGAAGGGACGTTCTGGGCTTTTAAATCAATCAAGTTGCTGCCAGTAATAGCTTTCGTATTTCCGCTGCTTTTGAATGCAAATGAGTGTTTGATGTGACAGGCAGAAAGAAGCCGAATTATTGCGACAAATATTAACTTATTTGACATTTACAATAACTAAATATTACGTAAGAAGCAAATTTGTTATTAAACACAGCAGAAAGTTTCAAAAAAAAAAGCTATCCTTTATTATAAATGATTTAATAATAGTTATCATCTTTATATATATTTAATTTAGAAGACAAGAATAGAACATTATTTTTGATTGCCTGCGCAGTAATCGCCTGATCTAGCAAATGATTACAAAACATGATTTCCGCCATTTTGAACTTTGATTTTTTTTACTATTCAAACAAAAAAAAGATCTATATTTCATGTTTCTAGCACTTGGGCAACAAAGCTTTGTTCGGCTCCTTTCGAATTTGCCACGGGAATGCGATAACTTCCCATGAAAAACTATCGTTTGTCATTTACCGTCATTTGTTGTTGAGAATCAATAATGTAGCAACAATACAATTACCTCAAAACTCCATGAAATGGCATTAAATATAAAGTAGCATTTACATTTTTTTTAACTCGTCATTCCAGAGAAAACATCTATCTAGACAAACTTAAAAAGCAAATCTTTATCACACTAAAAATCTACATAGATATAGTTAGAGCAGTTTCCGAAACACCGATGCATTTTGTACGTGTATTGAGTGTATTACTTCAAGTGATAAGATTTAGTCTTTGGCACTGTTACAATCGCGTGAATGTAAATTTTCAATCTAACCGCGCGTACAATGAAAATTGTCGAATCGACAAATAATATTTTCTTAGCTATTAAGAGAGAGCGCGTTTGACCGTCGGCGCCGTGGGTTAGCAGTCCGACCGCCATCGGACGAGCGCGAAGGACCAAGTTCCAAGGTCCTCGATATGAAGTAAAAGGAATGTAGGAGCGTGTGTGCTTCAACATTGGTGTGATTAAAACTCGACACAATGTATATATATAACAAAACAGGAGAACTCGGTGTGTCTGTACAACGAAGGTGTATATGGAAAGGGGACGATAAGAAAAAGAATAATGTAAGCTAAACCGATTTTCTCATTAAATATTGGTGAACTGTATTTAATGAGATTGTCAGTGGTAGATAGAGCTCGGTTTGGGGCACTATATAGGTTTTATTCCATTTAAATCGGATTTCAGGAAAAAAGTTATTTGCATTAAAAGGTTCAGCTTAAGAAGGTACAAGACAATTAATAATAGCTAGCGTCTAAAGCCTATAGACGTCACAATACGAACGAATAACGATATTCAAAGGAAAAAAAGACAAAAACCTAAAGTCGACCTTCCGATTACGGTGTACTCGACTTATGAAAAAACGAGGAGAAATATGCATGATGACAGTAAACAATAATGAATAAAATAATGTATTTATCTACTGTAATACACTTAATATATTTTGAAATAAATATTTATTTTCATTTATAAGGCGAGATTGTTAATTGATTTAATAAAATAAAACTATAAAATACAGACGTCCGCCATGCTCAGTTGAGCACCAATCAAATTGAATTACGTCACGCCTGTGGACAAGCTGTCGCTATCACAGAAATTCCGTACGAAACTCGACGATCGCTACACTTATTAATTGTTTTAATCTGTATTTAAAGAGTGTTTCGTGATTCCTATCGATCTGTTGCTTAGTTTTAAATTCATAAATAAAATAACTATTTATTATTTTAAATAAAATAACAAATTAAGTCATGGAAGAAGAATTTCCAAGACAAATAGCTCAAATTTGCCTAGAGTTGACTCCTCAATGCTGCTGGAGTTCGTAGAATCGAAAAGAGACTTCTATTTAGTAGAATTTAGAAATGTCAAGACTACAATGTAAGTAAAATATTAATAATCTTTAAAACCAATCGTTTAAAATTTGATATCTATTTTAAAAAGCACCGCTTTACATGTTTAGTGTTAGAAGTTATGTTATTTAAATAATGTTATAATTGTATAACATACGCTTGCCTAACGATTTTGGTAAATATTTAGAAGTGGGGTTCCACTTATTCTGTTCTAATGAAGATATAGACTTGGTTTTTGTACTATTATATTCGCATTGTCGGCGGATTTAATATTATCACATGATAATATTAAATCACATATAAAAACAAAACAACATATAAAAAATACGATATAAAGTAACAACTTACGTTAAAATGATCTTCACAGAAATAAATAAGAGAATTTAGGTATATGACTTCGATATCGCCATGCAAGATTATGCCACTTATAGCTTAGTTTTGTAGTGAACGTGAACCGTGAACGTGACCAGGGGCGAAATCGTTTGTGGAACTAGGATTAGAATCAAGAACGTGACCGAGATCAAAATTAGGAGCAACACCGGAATCAGAATTGAAAACAGAAGTAAGATTGGGATTGACGGCAAAATCGTTCAATATAAAAGATGAAGTAACACAGTCTATATCCACGCGAGCGAAACCGCGGGCGGAAAGCTAGTATTCAATGAAAATGCAAAGAAAACAAATTCGATACCACAGCTCAAATCAAAATCCTACTACCTCCTTAGTAGCACGTACAACGCTTTAACTCGAGGGTTGTACTTTCTATTACGGGTACGTACCAATAAGCATTTCTAAACTTTAGTAAATTCTTTTATTCGACAATACCACTCGGTCATGGTAAACGATAAACTATTGGACTACAACAAAATATAAATCTATTTACACGTTGTGGCAAGGTCTCTTTGTTCCTTCATCGGAGTTCAGTACATAAACGTAATGATTCCTCACATGCGTTTAGTCCGTGTTTCAACTCCGTACGAATTCCACGCGTAGTTAAGTGCACCTCTCTAATAATATAAAATATATAATAGTGAACATAAACTTTATTTAGTTTTATTTAACAAAGCCCCCAATAACCTACATAAACTGTGTGAGGAAACCAACGCTTCAAGGATAAACATTTATACCAAGTGTAACGTCTCTGGCTACCCTTTATTAGGGACAATGCCGTGATGTTTATAGTTAATAATCAAGCGTTAATGGCAACGAACGCAATGTAAAAATGACCGAGAATAGGTATTGCATGCCGGCTCCAGCGTGCGTGCCATCGAATAGGTGACCATAGATTTTAGTTAGTAATAGAGTTATTAGTCATTAAAATATACACATCGAACTCTATGATTATTACCCGCACAAAATGTTGAGCATGGTCAAGCGGTAATTCATTCGCTTTATCGCTCGTATGTTTCACTGCCATTAAAACTCTTTCAAGGCAAAGCTATTACATAACGGTATTTAAAACACGACGCATACAACAATAATATTGTTTTTCCTTTAGTTACTTTATTTATTACGAAGGCCTCCATCTTAGATTAATTTATGTTGCTAGAATCAACTAAATAAGTTTATAAATTAAAGTTAGCGCTTCTGTTACTAAGTAGTGTAACATTTTTTATTATATGTTCCATTCGAAATTTTAGCGTAGCATTTTACGGGCCCTGCTTAGGCTCAGTCCCTAAAGACGCTTGCCTGCAACATGCATTAACATGCAGCATGCAACCCACCGCTGACCCTCGAATCTGCCTCTTCACTACGAATCTCTATCCAAATGATTGAATATTGATTCCAGAGGATTGACAGATATCGAACACCTAAGCGAGTGTTATTTATTTTTTTACGTCTACTATGGATTTCCGCGAATTAACACCTCACACAATACAATATTTAGTCCCTCAAATCATTATTATTTTTATCATATTATAAACTCACGCCTATTTCCCAGAAGGATAGGAAATCAGATCTCCACATGGTACATCTTATTGTCTTGTTTCACTGACATCCATAAATCGTTTTTCATGGAAGCTCGTCGGTTTCGGATGCATCAAATTTGGACCTTTTTTTAATACGCGACCATCAACTTACGTAATAAATACATTAAAATGTTGTAGTGACTCGGCCTTTCCTGTAAAGACCGAATTTCAATCGTCTAACAAGCTATATTAATTTGTTGCATAGCGAGTTTTCACCTACATACTGACAGATCACCGATCTCTATATTTTTAATTCTCAGCAGATTACCCGGGCAACCGAATTTTGTTGACCATCTTTCGAGTTTGCTGTGGGAATGCCATGACTTCCCAAAGCCAAAGATGCTTATGTTGAACAATAAATACAATTAAATATATGCAATATACATATAAAACATAATATATAAAGTATACTACATTTACATAGTGCTAACATAGTCAATATCGTGTAGTGCCGTTTGTTGTTGAAAAATAACGACATAGCAACAATGTAATCGTCTCAATAGGGACCATCCACAAATTACGTCACACGGGGGGGGGGCGAAATGTGACAAAGCGCGACAAGGAGCAGGTCAAAAGCTTTGTGACGTCAAACCCGAAATACGAAAACGAAAAAAGGTTTATGTCTTTTGTTTTGTGCAATATTTAAAGTATTTTGAATAAAAAAAAAATGTAAAAACTGCTGTTTTCATTTACGTGCGACCGCCTACGACAAAAACGGGCGGGGGAGGGGGGGTCAAAAACCTTATAATTTATGTGACGTAATTTATGGATGGCCCCTTATTCCACGAATGGCGCTAAATAAAGCAACATTTATAATAGAAGATGTCCCATTTTTTAGCAAAGAATAATTTTACTATAAGCGAAAAAAAACTTGAAAAGCAAATCTATACCAAAATGAGAATTTTCATCGCAATCCTTAGGGCCATTTCCGAAACAGCAATGCTCGAGTGAGCAATAAATATCGCTCGCTTAAACTTATAGGATAGAAAAATCGTTAAAAATATTTGCCACAAACCGAGTTCGGATGGTGTAGGGAGTCTAACCGAACAGGGCCGGATCTACCTATGGGCTGATTGGGCTGCAGCCCAGGGCCCCGGGGTTGCAAGGGGCCCCCAGATCCCGCTAAAAAGTAGGCCATAATATGAAAAAAAAAATAGTCTGTAAAGTCGGTTTACGGACGATATTTTTACGTGACAACGTCATAAGAAAATATTGATTAAAAATTGCATACTTACTTTTATGAATGTAGTTGAGGGGGGAAATACGTGTAAAAGGTTTTTTTTCATGTCGTTTTTCATTAATTTTTTTAAAGTTAATAATGGCAACCCTGAGATCAATGAACCAATGTATGTGCGCGTCTATGGAACGGAACGGGGATTTCCCTGTATTTTTATTTACTCGGGACTTTCCCGCCGCGCTGGTTGACGTAACGTCTGACGTGATTTTGTTTTTTTTCTGCACTTCTCTTCTCGTCATCAAAAAGGACAAACTGACTGCGTTAATTGTTTGAACTGTGTTTAATGAGTGTGCTAATAAGTGATAACTTAAAAGTTACCTATATCTAAATAAGTAAAATTTGTTTATGTCAGTGATTTCCTGCTTTTATTTGGTAATGGTAAGTAAAAATAATTAATAATATTAAATCATGTCTTTCTTTTTATGGTATTTTTAGGGTTCTGTACAAAAATAAAATAAAAACGAATATAGGATGACTCTTGTCGTGCACCCGTCTGTGTGTCACAGCCAATTTGCTCCAAAACTAGGTATGTACTGGACCAAATTAGGTGAAATTTGGTAGGATGGTGTAATCCTATGACTAGTGTAATTTTGGTACTTGCAATATAAGCATTTATTTATTTATTCCTATTACTCGTTGGCAAAATACATATTGATATTGCTAGCTTAACCAAAACGTCAAGTTAGGTACGTTAGTTGATTTTGTTTTTTACGCTGACTGAACAAAATGTACCTATGTATTTTTGTTAATTTTCTGAAGTGACATTGCATCCTAATGTCTAAAACATGAAAGACTTCAATATCAATACCTAGACATTTTAGGCAGATTGGGTAGGTCGATGTGACGTTGACTGTACTTGTAATTTTTTTTTCACAGATTTGGGTTTGAGGTACTGGGAGTTGTGTTTTATATAGGGGGTCGAATTTTTGTCCTTTTGACGTAGCATGCACCGTTTACGAGATATATCGACTTTAGTCAAAAGTAGGTACAAGTTTTTGATGGTAACTATATATACTCGTGTAAAATTAACTTTTCCATTGTAACCACAAATAAAATGGTACTATTTTAAATGGTAGATTAACTAAATTTAATGGAAGATTAACTTTAATGAACAAACATAGCAAAACTTAATATTTCAATCTTATCTTAATATCTCTAAATCTACCTATCAGGCTCGTCGTGCATTGCATTCGGCAGTGACCTTATCCTATACGCCAATACTCAAAAAATATGTTTTACGGGATTGACTTTTTAGAAAATCCCATGTTAACACCAACATTTTATTGCAAGTACCAAAATTACACTATCTAATTCCGACCTCTGCTCATTACAAAGTATTCACGTATTCAAATGATCGTTACATGTTTATTTATCAGAAAACTAACAAGTTCGTTCATTGTTTATTTTCAGTAAAACCAAAGGTCTTAATTTACAATAATGTCTGGTCGAAAGTATAAAAGTGGAGCTGAGAAACGCAAATTGCAGCTAGATCGTGAAAAGGAAAAAATAAATGTGCAAAATTGGGACTTTTTCAAATCAAAACATAAAACGAGGATGAAATCGCTGAAAATTCATCAACAAGCGACAAGGGAGGGATCGAATCTGAAGAGAATCTATTTGAAGGAGTAGCAAATCGCAACACCAAGAAACAAAGACAAATGATGAAAATCTGCAAAGTCTTGACTATCAGCAAGTCCAGCAACCCTCTGATCAAACGGAAAACGATATTGGTGTTCCGCGACAGAGTGGTAACACCGAGACGGAAAGAAATTTACAGAATATTAATTTTGAATTTGAGAAATATGTTGACGTGGCCTTGTGGCCAGAATTGCTAAGTAATGATTTTATTAATGACATCCTCTTGCATGAAATGACTGACTTTCAAAATAAAGACCCGAAAAATATATATTCAGCTTCTATAAAGAAGTACAAGGAACAAAACAGAGCATTTTCAAATAGTCATTTCACAAAAAAAATGAAAAATGGTCAATCACTGGAAAGATCTTGGCTAACATATTCAACTAGTGTTGGTGCTGTTTTTTGTTTGCCTTGCAAACTTTTTTCTAAAACCTCTTCTCAATACACGACCGGATTTTCTGATTGGAAACACATAGGAACTTGTTTAGAAACTCACGAAAATTCTGATGAACATAAGAAATCAATGTTAGTGTGGTTAACACGTAAAGAAAATAAGTCTGTTTTAGACAAGCAGCTTCAGGAGCAATTAAGAAAAGAAAAGAATATTATCACAATGTTCTAAAACGAGTAATTGCAGTGGTAAAATTTTTGAGTATAAGGGCTTAGCATTTAGAGGTTCCGAGGAAGTATTTGGTTCTCCACATAATGGTAATTTTATGGGGCTATGGAACTATTGGCAGAGTTTGATCCATTCATTCGTGAACACATTGAACAACGTGAGCTGCGACCAAAAGCGATAATATCGTACTTATCAAAAACAGTATATGAAGAAATAATTGAGATTATGGGCCAACAGCTACTTAAACAAATTATAACTCAAATAAAAAACGACGACACAAAGTATTATTCAACTGTGATGGATTCTACACCAGATCTGTCTCACAATGATCAACTTGCTATTGTATTACGATACTGTTTTCGGGGGAAAGTATATGAAAGATGTGTAGCCTTCATTAAAATTAGTAGTCATACTGCTTTACATTTATTTAATATTTTACAAGACTTTATAGAAACAAATGGATTACTACTGAGTAATTGTAGAGGGCAATCTTATGACAACGCTGCCAATATGGCGGGTCACTACAATGGTGTACAAGCACTATTAAAACAAAAAAATAACACTGCGGATTATGTGCCATGTGCTGCGCATTCCCTTAACCTAGTTGGTGTAGAATCTGTTAACGTTGCAACCGAAATTGTAAACTTTTGGAGTAGTGCAACAAATATACGTTTTCTTCTGCTTCGACCCATAGGTGGGAACTGTTGAATCGTGAAATAAAATTAAAATTCACGTTAAAAGTTTAAGCCAGACCAGATGGTCTTGCCACTATGATGCTGTCAAAGCGTTAAAAATAGTTATGATGAAATCATGAAAATTTTAAAAGTTTCAGCGAAAGTGAGGTGGAGAAAGTTGATTTCCGGAAAGAGGCACGAAATTTATACATGAAAATGGCGAAACTCGAGACTGCAATTTTGATTATCTTTGGGAAGAAGTTTTGAGAGATTTCATTTAGTCAATAAAAATACAGAGCCCCGGTTTAGACATTTGTGAAGGCAACAAGTTAATTATGTCATTAAAAGACTTTGTAAACAACTTACGACACCAATCAGATCAGAAGCTAAAGGAATACGAAGAGAAAGCTAAAAAATTAAGTGCTAGTGTGGGAATAGATTACAATGACATAAACAAGAGGCGCATTACTCCAAAATTTTCAGATAGGTCTACAGGTGAATTCTTAGTAAATGGCGCAGAAAGATTTAAAAGGGACACGTTAAATGTTGCGTTGGATAAGCTAATTATGGACTTAAATAAAAGGAGCCAAGTCTATGAGATATGTAGCAAAAAATTTAAATTTTTAATGGATTTGCAAGACAAAAATATCAAAAACATAGATTTGGAAAGTGCACGTCATATTATTGATTACTATCCAGATGACGTAGACGAGCATTTAGTGAATGAGTGCATTCAATTAAAATCATACTTACTCCAATCTAAGCCAGAGTCTTACAACTCTTGCAGTGACATTTTTATGATCATGTATGAAAATAAACTAATTGACGTGTTCCCTAATTGCTATACCATTTTAAAGATTTTTTTAACTTTACCAATAACTAGCTGTGAAGCAGAACGCTCCTTCTCAAAAATGTCCTATATAGAAAATAAATATAGGACAACAATGGCGAACTCTCGACTAAACCATTTATCACTTCTGTCTATAAATTGTGATTTAACAAAAGACTTGCAATGTGATGACCAAATAAAAGAATTTGCAGCACAAAAATGTAGAAAGGTTAATTTATAAATTATAATTTCTTTTACTTTACTAATAAGTTCATAATAAATAAATAAAATTATTTTGTTGTTTTTTATTTTCTTTTATACAATGTACATCTCTATTTCGGTTTCTCTGTCACCCAAAGGTTACCTGGAAGAGATTGCTACACAGCAATAAGGTCGCCTTTTGTACAACTAATACTTGCGTAGATTTAAGTAATATTTATGTTTTTGTGCAATAAAAAATAATGTATAAGAATAATATATCATTATAGAAACAGTTTTTTGGTATGGCTATTAGTTGAGTACTAAGATAGGCCCCCAAGTAGTTTCAGCCCAGGGCCCCACAAATTCACGATCCGGCCCTGTAACCGAATATATTAAAGGTATTTTTGAAAACTTTGTCTGTCTGTTGGAAAAGGTTAATTTTTAAAAGTACATTAGACGAATTTTCATTAAAATTTCACAGGCAACTTGAAGGTAGCTCGGGGCAAAGTTTAGGCTTTATTTGACGGAATATTAGTGGAATTTTTAAAATAAACTCTCTGCTTATGAAGTCGCTGGCACCGTTAGTAACACTTTATCTTTGAACAAATTACACTGAACAATTAACACATTTTATGCAATAGACGTTGCTTTATTACGACGCAAAGTGATACCTACACACGTCTCAGATTACAACACCACTCATAGAATTCCGACCGCAACAACACGCGGTAGTCCTGTACACCGCATACATTGCGTGCTATGTAATGCATTCATTAGTTAGTGTCATTTATCTCGTCCGTCAATTAGGTCGTGACGCGATTAGTCACAGGTCAAAGTTCTCAAATAAATATAGTCTGGAAATTTATTTTTAGCTAACTCTGTAGGTACGTTTGACAACAGGTTTCTGACGGGTAGACCCTTTTGGCTATCGAAGGCGCCAGCTCAGCATCATGTCTCTTTAAACGCCGCATACCGCCGCATGCAATACCATACAAGGCAACTGGATTAATTCAGTGCCCTTGGCGAACGGTTTGTAGAATTTATTAGCATGCCTTCAAAACCAAACGTCCGACGTTCGGATCAAAAGTGTAACGTTTTACCACTGAGCTAGAACCCCCATTCTTTTTTTGATGACATAAATGGAGTTATGTATGTAGCGAAAATTAATGAAAAGATATATACCTGTTTCTTATTATCGTATGAAACTATGATAGACGATCAAGGCAATTCTGCAGACCTACAGTTCCAATGACTAATGATTTGAGCTGACCTAGTAAAATATCAGGGACATAATGATTCGACAGCGATGTGAGCATTCATCCACTTCCAATTATCATGTGGAAGTGCAACTTTGAAAACTGAAGTAATACTGGTGACAATTTAATAGGTTGATATCACCTAGTTAATGCGACGATGAAGTCTCTATACAATTGTGGTCAGTTTTGGGTGATGTTAAACCGAAAAGTGCCTCTAGGAAGTAAAATCAGTCATTGAACGATATCCACTAACTTGAGGTTAAGTTACTTGACCAAAAATAATAAAGCTAAGATTAGAATCAAAAAGCGTAAGTTATGTAAAAAAAATAAGACGATTTTTTTCTTAAAATAACCGTTATTCATTCTTTCTTATAAGTTATGAAGCGCAGTGCTGTTTTATAAATACAACAAGCTGCACAAAAAAGCAAGAAGTGTCACGGTGACCACTGCCGTCGGTTGCTTTTAAAATTTATTATATTATAATTTAAAAATTATAATATAATAAAAACATTTAAACTAAAAGAATGGAATTTTTTGCTAACCTTATTATGTATATTATATTCATCTGTCATTCATTTTTACAAATTGGTGGCAAAAAGTAAATTGTTTTTCTGACGTCAACACGAATTTAACGCGGGAAAATTTTTGTGCCATGATTTTCTATGAATTTTGGCCTTTCATGATGAAGTTTTATCTCTTGCCACTGTTTATAACTAGTTCAAACGTGGTCGTACTAATATGACTGCGCGAGGGACGTCCTTTTGCGGCGACGACCGAAGACAACATCTGCGCTGTGCGGCTCTTGATGGAGATTAACGCAATAATGACCTAGCCGGGATTCGGACAAGGTTAGGCATCAGTAGAGTCTAATGCACAAAATCCTTCATAATCATTTAGCGGTCAGGAAACTTTGTACTCAGTGGATACCTCATAATTTGATCGAAGCTTAAAAACTCCGTCGTGTCATATGGTGCCGCGAAATGATGCAAAGATTTGCCGGTGGTGAGTCAAATGCTGTGTACGACACGAATTTACTGTTACAATCCCGAAACCAAAAGACAGTCTGCTCAGCGGGCGTGTCCTTTCGAGGAGTTGGCTACTAAAGGACAACGAGGTCGAAGCGTCAGAAAAAAGATGGTGGCCTCCTTCATCGGAATGACAGGTCATGCAACAACTATTTTAGAAGATAAAAAACGGTCATTGCAAACTGGTACACTAGCAATCGTTTGCCTTTATTCAATACATTCTAGAATATTTTACGATTTTACCGGATATTACTTTCTTTTCTTTGAGCTTTCCTTAGATCTGTTTTTGGCAGTATTTTAAACTAATTCAGTTTTCTTCACATTATCTTTCATAATAATCGCTTCTGCCACTCTGTTGTTTGTTTCTGCTACGTTGGAGAACAACTCCAGCCATTATTACTTGATCAGAATAAATCATCAATGTATCAATGTCAATCGTTTCTAATCAAACACATTCGAGCTAAGCTTCAACATATAGGTACATAACTGACGCCATTTTCGTCGGAAGTGGTCGACGATTTGCATGTAATCAATCGTACTACGACCGCGGACGTATATCATGTTTTTTGAATGAGGCGTTGTGATTCATTATCCAATGTATGTTTGGTATATTGAATATTATCATCAATTTTTGCAACAGCAAAATAAAGATTTGCGTTTCAAAATCCTCTGGTAAAGTGCTGTCCGGTTAAAATTTCGAATCTAATGTGTCAGTGTTTTAAAAATGGATTGTCAATAATTAATAATATCGTCAATATTTTCTGAGATAAAAGATACTTTTTTATTTGTTTTAAGTTGAAATTATGCATAACTATCGACTCCAGGAAATTGAGCATAAAGTGAAGAGAAAAAAACTCATTAAAATCTATATATATTATAATATTCAAACTGTCTATACGCTTATATTCTATTCTTGTGAGAACCACTTATTCGATTTACATGTTTTTTTTTTTTGTTTCATAGCGGTGTTATTCGGCACGATTATAGAATATATATTGCTACATAAAACAAAGTACGAAATAAGCAGTGACGATAACGGCGAATGAAGTCGGAGCAAAGACGCTTTCGGAGCACTTGAATGGCTTACGCTGAGTAGATCATAAGAGATATATCAAATTAACGTACTGCACACTTGTAGATCTTAAAAAGACCTAAAAAAAAGTCTACGATAGCATATGTCTGTCCTCTAAGGATGATCCATAATAAGTATTTTTAATCTTTAAAATAACACCCAGCGGTCTTTGTAGTGTAGTTATAAACGTGGTAGTGAAACGTGCACTAGCTGCTGCCAAATATGTCTATGGTAAACTGTGTTCGTACAGAATCAATGTCTATACAATCCAGCGTTGATATAGAACCGATTACATCATACACTTGCATAGCACTCGGTCGTTCGCATACTGGCGCCGTCGTTGATCTGCCCGGACGCTTTCATTCCTTTATGTCCCCGACAGTTACGTAGTATTTTATAGGTATCCTTGTATTGTTATTGAAAAAACTCTTTCCAACCGTATACGATATTTTTTGGATTGGCTTTTTGACGATTATAGGCCGATATTGCACTATTTATTTCAACTTTTTTCCTTTAACTCTCTATATATTTTCTATAAATTTTTCTCACCAATATTTTATATAAGAAATTGATAGATTTTAACAAAAGCTGACGATTGAAACTCAAAGGAAGGTCTTAGCTTCTCCGAATTAAAATTTACAGTAAAAAGAAATTTTGTGACGCAACGAAATGATCTCAAAATATCGGCTCTTCCCCCTCCACTGCGCGCGATGCTTCACAGTCCTCACTAAACGTAACGACTTCTTTGATCCTTTAGCTATCGTGTGGTGTAATTAAATTTTGGGTGTAGACGATAGATATGTAGCTGCGGCATCAAACTGTGTCCATTCCGATTTTGTTATCATCAGTTTGTTAAATTGCTTCCCGCTAAGGAAGCAAATTTAGAGACGTATTCACATCAAAAAACTTAAACGATAATTATGTAGTCCACACGAGCGGAGATGCGAACATAGCTACTACGAAATACAACAGAATTCGCTAATTAATTTGAAAGTCATTTACATGATTTTTATACGTGGAAATGAGTACGAAGCCGCCACGAACGTATGAATCTAACGACGTAATAATAAAATTAAGAATGTGTGTTTCTTGGTTTGTCATTCTTTTTGCGAAGCAACGAAGCAGCAAATCGACCTGATTTTCCATGGGTTTATAGCACAACGAGCGAAGAGTGAAAACTCTGCTTCTGTTGCGATCGGTGAGAAATATATCACCATCATCATCATCAGAAGACGTCTCTGCGTTTATCTGCATCTGCATGTCACTAATACAAAAGTCAGATGGACTATGGTGTCAATCAGGCCAGTTGAAAAAGGACAGACCGTGACGTCCGGCGCTGTTTCATGTAATAATAAAAAAAAAATAATTCGACACGCATCGACACAAAAAGGAAATATATTCGATTCATGCACAGCCGTGTACAATGGATGCAGATTCAGGAGACTGCATCGACACAATGGGCGTAGACCCGCATTGAATGCATCAGTCGGTTCATTAGCTCGCATATAATATTAATATGCATTCTTACTCGCACGTTTGTGGCGCTGACGCGGCAATTCGTATTTTTCATTTACTACAAACACTGTTAAGTCCACACTCGACAATGACTTTGATGAATTTGAATTTTACAACGTGTTTTAATTTCTAAATAACTCATTTAATGCCTGATATTTTACATACAAACTGTGTGCTTCTGAATTTGATACTCTTGCCTGTTATAGTGATATCGCATTCAATGAATTTTAAATATATTTTTATACAGCCACTGATCCTTTAATTGGGTTTTTTCAGTATTTCAGTTAAAATACATTAAGTGCACATTAAATCAATTTCTTTTTGAGTCTTTATAATTCTCAAGAATTTATTCCGAACATTAATGGTTGGCATAAAATCTTAATTTCTCCCTTTAAATGTTAGAACCCAAAAACAAAATATGCGAAAATCCAATATTTATATTATATATATTCAAAATAAAAAATCTCTTTATTTCATAAATCAGAACATAACTCTTGAAATACGTAATTATAATATGTACTTACCACTTAGGCAGAAGGCAGTTCTCCCTCAAGGAAAATGAGCAAGAAACTTAAGGGTTGCTCTTTTCACATGCAACTGTATATAATTACAATCGAAAACAAAAATATTACAGCAAGAGCCATCACTTCAGAGTCGGACCCGAACCGACCGTTCTATATATAGTTCCCCCGACAACGAACAATAAAACATTTATAATCGATAAATAACATCATCTGACAGCGCTCCCCGCCCGGACAGGAGCAATCGCGGTCGTTTATGACGAAGAATTACCTCCTTCCTGTCGGCAATCAAAAGCCCCTCAGCTTACTTTATGGACGTGACACGAGTTTTGTAACGGCAAAGTCAGTTATGTGCCAATGTATTGTTGTGTCAGGCTTAAATTACAAAGATAATAATAATACCTTCAGACATGCACATAGTTCCATCTGGTATCAAATTAAGCAACGATGTTTGTACTATGGGTTCCAGATAGTTGATATAATACGTATATCCATTTTTTTTGTAAATATATGCAACATACAGAAACACTCAGACTCAAGACAAACATTAATTGTATGAAATAAATGTTAGTATTGAGCGGGAAATGAACCCACACGCTCCCAGCGTAGCACATAGGGTCACTACCGACTACGCCAACTTGGCAGTCTAATTGTCTAAATTATAACACTGTTAAAGCAGACCCTCTCATAATGTATTTATTTTAAACTGAGGACCTTGAACATTAAGCCCACCACGCTAGTGCAATGGCCCACCACCACCTTAAGCCCAATTAAGGTACCACTTATATTGGAGATTGCTAGCGACCGTTGTCATCAACGCGTAGACAAAGTCCGGGACATTACGGACATTACTTTCTGAGACTCGTAGAGAATTGTTTAATTTGCCTTAAGTAAAAAAAATATAGATCAATTCGCCCGTGATAGGGTTCGAACCCGGTCTCTCCTTGTTTGAAGACGATGTTTTTAACCACCGAGCAATCAATGCTCATGCAAATGTCTGTATTATCATTTTCTTGTCAATGTTCGGTGATCGGTTTGTGCTTCTGAAAAGCTGTAAAAATTATAAAGTCAGTCCAAGATTACTTCTAGCCCGTTTTACTTTTTCAATCGCTTGGCACCCATTGTCGACTGTAGACTCCTGTTACTGGGACCACTATGGTTATTCAATAGTTCAACGTATCCATTCCCTGGCTGCCAAGCAAATTATAATGTGTGACTTGATCGACTTCTTCTGATACACATAAGGGGAGAACTACCTGTGCTATGCATCGTTTAATATTACCGTTCCACCATTCCGTTATTAATGTCGATATCATCCCTAGTGTCTGAACTCGACGTGTACAGTTTGACGCCATTCCAATATTGATCGATCTGGCCTATTTCGTTCTACCCCTTTAGGGATTATATTTTGAGTTATGTTAGGAAGGTTAACATACCTTTATTGCTCTCTCGATTGGCGGCGCGGTGTTAGTTTAATTCTCTGTCGTACGTTTCGACATTTCCTATCTCAGAATTTGTTACAAGATGAGCGTGTATCATAATACTTATATCCGATAGGTATTCCGTATTAATCGTTTTGACTTAAAGTGAAACCCCTTTCCACATTTATCGCACAGAGGGCGTTAATACTAAAATTTCGGTAATAAAATGCAAGTTAATTGTTTCGCTTATAATCACCGTTAATACAAATTATACAAAAATAAAGTTTCAAATTGAGGTATTAAATAAAATGGATAAAGACAAAATTCTTTTACATGGACAATTCTATAAATTGAATTGTCGTCTGTCCCCTTATTGGTGGCGACTTGAGGCTTATAATCCATCTATTATCGAGGATTTTTTTTTCATAACTTAGATACAATTTTCCAAGATTATATGTAAATAAATCTCCTTTGGAAGAAATATATTAATCTCGATTTCATCCATTGTCATGCGATTTATCTGTCAGGTCCAAGCTTTTGTTAAGTCATGGACACTCAACACCTTTAAGCGCCATGATAGGACATTATGATTGACCATTGATGTATGTAGATGGGAAGAACCAAAGAAAACGCATTCACAGAGAAAAATTCTAAACATTACCGGAAACCGGTAAATTATGCTACTTTACCGTAGCAACGGTATCGATGACTGTTTTACCATCGCACACGCTGTTACAATAATGAACACGCTTTTTGACGTATGCACCACGTGTGTATGGAACGAGTTTTATACGCGATATAATATACAGTGTGTTCATTATAGTACGATATGCGTTACTTGCAAAATGTGATCCTACATTTTTCTACGATTTTGTAACGCATGCGAGCATTTTATACGCACAAATGACGACTCACTCGTAACACGGACAGTGCGAGATAATTAGCTAAACGTGTCCCATCGGAAGGTCTCATTTTTGATGTCTACCTGTATAAAATCGATGACGCAAAAATGTCAAAAAAAAAGATTTCTCCTCAATTGCTTGTTATTTTGTTTATATTCAACCTTAATAAAATTTTAAATCTATACATATATAATGAAAATAGATTGTCTTTGTTCGCCAATCACGTAAACACTACTAAACGTATAGACAAGGGACTGGGACCATTCGATGCGGAATGATTTGTAAATGGTTCTAGGCTACTCATTTTTCGAATTCTGTAAATACTTCGCCATTTTATTTATAATAAAAATTACCCAGCGAAGCGGGCGGGACAGCTAGTACCGTATATAACGTATACACACACTGTGATCATATGTCACGGCAAATAACGACATAACATCGTAACGGCGCACCTCAGACGGCATTTTATTCCGTAATTATTTTTAAACACGTGCGTTTGATGTTGTGTGTTATATATTAATAATTTTATTTCTTACAAATCAATTAATATGTAACAAATCTTAGTAAACGGAAATATTAATATCATATAAAATGTAGTAGTTGCCTTTATTATAATTAAATTATAATTATTATATTACGAATTTCAGCTTTAAATTATTACTAAAATGTAAAACAAAGAAAAATGGAACTTTATGAAACAAGTTTTCTGTTATTTTACAAATTATACAGAACTATAAAAATTATTGATCTACCCGCTGGTTGATTCTGTTGATTCACACTTAGCAAACGTGACGTCACAGGGGTAGTCTTTTTTTTTGGCAGCATTGTATGTGTACAAGCGGCAATTTTTTAATACATTTTTGGAAAATCTGTATTTATTTCATTCTTATTAAATTAATTTATTTTCTATTGTATAGAGTTTTGCATTCCTTACGAGTATCGAGATTCATCCGATAATTAGAAACAGAGAGTCATAGTAAATCGAAATATGATTGCATGGATGGGATAGCGAAAAGAATGAAAGTAGAATGACGAAACAAAATAGAGCCGATGTGTGCTATGGGAGGGTCTGCAAGGACCGCCCTAAAGAATATGGAATCCTGTGCGGGCCAAATTGGTGGCATGTCAAAGAAAGGTCCAATTTTAAACACCCAAAACCGACGAGTTTGCATGGTTATATTAATGCATATCTGTGAAGCGAGATATGCCGTGCGATGGCTGGACCATATGGAGATTTGTTATCTCCGCCTACTCTTCTGAGAACTAACTAGTGTGAGTATATAAAATATAACATAGGGTATATCACAGCAGCCGTTTGTACATCACTAAATATTGCGGACGTTAATCAATCAAATTAATTTAGTTTATAAGAAATAAGTAGGTAGGAAAAGGCATTCTATAAATTCTCAGTATAGACAATGTAGTATATCCCAATTTCTTTTTATGCAAATATTTTTAAATAATGGTCACATACACTTATTTGTGGGCAATATAAAAAATAAAATCACTGATTTTTTTTATTAATGTTGTAAATGAAATCGGCTAATAAAAGTAGCTTTACATTAATGGCTAAATCAGAGCATCACCCTGATGTCAATACCTCAACCGGACAAGGTAAAAGCTGAAAAGGCAGGAAGGTGGACACTGTTTACGGGAAGCAGCCTCTTCGTTATTGACTATTCAAAAGTGGTCTAGTAATGTCAAATGTGGATCATCGAAGACGACCCTCGCATCAATCGGCTCGAGGCAGCCTCTTCACAGGAATTTACTTGCAAAATGGGAAAAAAACTATATTGGAAGATAATATAGTCGAAATGATATCTGAGAGTATAGGCTTTTATGTAGGTACCGCGCAAAACACCATTAGTGTCCAGTGCCATATGGCAAAAATAACCGTGAGATGGTGCTGCGAATACTGACTCCACATCGGCATACGCTTGGAATGCTGGTCGTAGTTTTTGGAACAATGCGTGGAAAATGCATACGCAGTATTGTTACTGTTACATCAAAAGTATTGTTACTGGAGATGAAACCATAATCCATCTTTACGACCCTGAAGGCGAGTATGAGTCGACGCGGCGGCGTATTGGAGGAGCGGATTTTTCCAAAACTTCAAGGACTTCAGCTAAGAATTTCATGGCCTGCGTTTTTGGGATTATCGGAGGATATCAGTGTTAGATTATTGATAAAGGTGTCGATATCGCGAGAGCGTCCTATGTCAGTATCACATGGCGGCTCAGTACAGCCATTAGAAAAAAATGAGGAGTAATTAACCAAAGGTGTGCTATTTGTGCATGTTAAAGCTTCAGTCAAAGTCATGGTCATTACGCCGTACAAAGATCTCCGGAGAATCAAAAATTTGGAACTGAACTATGTATCATCGCATGATGCCGTAATTTAAACGCCATAAATACAATTTTGAGCACGAAAAGAGCATACCGTAATGAACAAAACCACAGAGTACTTAAGTACGCACGTAAAAAATTGCAGCTCTTCGGTCTAGCAAAACAAAAATAACTCCGAAAATTTCATTTCGCGTGCTTATACTCTACGTTTGTGAAAAAAAAATTATAAAATTATTTGGTTTTCTATATATCTGTATAAAAAATCAATTGATATACCAAAAATAATTGAAATAAAATATTTATTAAATAATAATGTAAAGAAATAAAAATAAAACATACCGATAATTAACCTTAAATCTACAAACGTGCTTAAATTATAATATTAAAAAAAAAACAATTTTTATTACTAGTGTTCACAATAAATTCACAATAAATTACCAATAAATACCATTCACCACTGCATATAATTAAAACACATACACATATATATTTACATATAAATATAATTTGTTCGAACTGATATGAAACATGTGTTGTAGATAAAGAAATATTTGAATAACCACCTTGAACATAGTTATCAGTTCTCGTGCGCACGTAGATGTTCATACGTGGTAAATGTTCTTACTTTTTTTTTCTTGGTAGTTTTTCTGCAAACTCAAGAGAGACATTTATCAACTAACTTCGTAGTGTCGATTTAAATGTCGGTACATGCGCGAATTTCGTGATGTCGGATTTAGATGCCGATGTGCGCGCGCATCGTAAAAGTTCACTCTCATTATTTTTCCCTAATGCACCAAAAAAAGTGTAACTTCAAAAAAAATATTGTAGTCTATAAAATATCAGGTAAAATAAACGGCCGCATTCTGACACAGCTTAGTATTACTTTTTTATTCCGAATAGCTCCTTTTTATTTTCATTCTTTTAACAATTCCGTGTGAGTTAAAAAATACAGATGCTGTACAAAATATATTATGTTAAGCCCGTCTTGTTGTTAATATAAAATTTGGACTCTGCGAAATTGGAAATGGGAACGGAATCAATGGAACGGTATGAAGGCAATAAGATAAAGAACGATAAAGGCATAAAAAACGAAGAAAACGTCTCATCGGCCACGAGCGCTCTTGGGTGGGGTAGAAATGATTTTGTTGTATCTCAAGACCTTGACGCGTTCGAATTTTTTAACACAAGAACTCGCAACTCTTAGTAGGTACAATATCGATAAAACTACTTTAGTAATTACATAGTAATAATATATATATAATAATAATCATATAATGTACGTACGTGATATCCTACAAAAGCATATGATGCAAAAAGGTACTATATTATACTAGCATTAAACGATTAAAAAGAAAACTGTATTAGGTCTTAACATTGTGTCTTAGTACGACGCCATTAAAATAAAAATTAGACAAAAACTAATTCACCTACTGAACTCATGAGGAATTCTCAAAAAATAGAAACGAATATTTTGGAAGATTTCAACTTTTAAAAACTCTAAGTGTTTATCATAGATCGATTGAAAATAAACGAAAACGAAACACAATGACCTTCACCAACATATGCCGTCGTACTTACGTACACACATTCGCGACATCAAAAGAACAACAGTCAGTTTTCCAACATGTCGTTTTGTACCGCGTATTTATAAATAAAAGCAAACGCCTATTTTGTTTATGAATTTTCGCATACATAATAAGCTTGTTCGCATTGAGTATCCACTTTCAGTTTAGTACACAAGCTAACAAACAATACCGTAGATGACCATCGAAAATAAAATACTATATATATTTTGTAACATTTTAATAAAACGGTTAAAATAGGAGTTAAAAGTATGCAACTTTCGACAACATAGTTCGTACTTATCGACAAGTTAAAAAATTATAGTGTTGACTGGCCGCATATAAGAGAGAGAAAATTTATGCAAAGGTGAAATGTCAAAAATTTCTCGTGGCCCCTTTCTAATGTTAAGTCTGCATTATAAAGAGAATTATTCGGACATCATTTAATAGACCAATTCGTTGAGTGTCACCCACATACACCGTACGAGCGCTGTTGAAAAATACATAAGAGTGCATACCGCAGGATAGCGATCTTCGTCAGCTGCGAGCAGGTCGCCGACGCTGGAAGCTTTAGCTTGGTTGGCCAGATGCCTTCTGCTGTTCAGCACGTAAGACAACTCATCCAAATATCTGAGCGTCAAATTCGCCATTTCGCCACAGGGTGTTCACAAACACACACGTAACACAATAACACATATGAACAGTCAGAGCATATCCTTTCAAACGACCACAACACGCGATGAATTGATGACGACTGGCGCGCAGTTGCGGGCAGCGAAGTTCGAGACCGCGGATTGTCAAAGATTATGATGCCGACAGTAAGAGCATTAGTTTAATAGTCAACTATAAAAGTATAAATTGTGGCCTTTGTTCATGAGTGTAATTGGTTCCGCATACCCCGAATAAGCCCCTGTTAGTTATTTATGTCCTAAATTTCGTACTAAATGTCGCTATACTTTGTAATTAGTATAACGTATATTCATATTCAATAGCGTAAAATATATTGAAAGACTTTCATATCTTAGTGCATAAAATGTAAGAGACTATGGGTTGGATTCGAAATAGGCCAACTCTCACAATAAATTCAGCGACGTTTGAAAATTATTGATATTATCCATGATCTATTATTTTGGTATGGATATACAGGCCGTGTTCTAAATTTGTTTTTCTAGGTTGTTGTTGAGCGGCTGCGAGTGTTCAGTTTGCGACCTCAATCCAAGGACGTTGCAATAGTGCGTTTAGCACAAAAGAAAAATGTCTAATTTGAAAGTAATGCAAGTTGTATATTCATATAAGTTGATTATTAAATCACTATTACGTACGGTTTGTTTTTAAAAAATTCTAAATTGCAAGTTTTGTTTCTTTGCTGATTTATGATAGCAATGCTTAATGTACGTTATGATTAATAAAAGATTTTAATGTTATTCGCGCATATATTTAAATCGAAACTACCATAAATTGTGGTTTAACTATTGAAAGGCTCAATAAAATATTTCGTTTTTTACGTTATTTTACATATGACTATGAACATCAGCGATGATGATGTGAGATCAATTTCATTCATATGAATTTAGAGAAAACGAATTTTATAAAAATAGTTTTCGTTGTCTTTGTGGAAAGTTAAGAAAGTTGTATATAAACTCTATTTATTTAAGGATATGGATTTATAAAATGCGTTATAATACGTTCCATAAGAGAAAATCTTGTAAATTTTTTGAACCCCCATTACTGACGCGTAACCCTCTACAATCTCCTTACTTCAGATTGATGGACCTTAAGCCATTTTCGCTGGTCCAATGCGGATTGGGGTTGCCAGCACCCGTTGTCACCAATGTGATTACAAACGGCTTAAGGTGTCCTTAAGAGTTACACAACGAGTGGCTTAATTTGATTTAAGTTAAAAACTAAACGGTTGAATGGCCCGTGGTTTTGGTTTGAAGACGAAGCTTTTATAACCACACAGCCACAACCGCTTTGCCACTATTGGCTGTATTTAATTCAAAAGGACCCGATCGAGAAAAGCATGTATCGATTCTTTAGTCGAGCAGCTAGTTAGTCTTTGCCGTGACGTCTTCGCTGCCAAAACGTGATCGCCCCGATCGCTCCGTTCGGTTGCTCTTTCATCTCGGTGTACTGTGCCACGGGAGAAGCAGAAACCCGGTCAGACGTGACACCTATTGTACGTGTAATCGGTTCCGCAGTCAATAAATGGCACAAAATAAACGGTTATTTCTTTGAAGAACAGATTATTGCGATCCGCGTTTCAAAATTAGAAAGCTATTATAACATTCTGAAATGGTCGACGTTGATTTATTATTTTTAGTAAATATAGAACGATTATGTTTTATTTTCATTTTTTATTTTATCCTGAATTATGAAACGGAATAAGTGCGGTTCGATCTCCTCACCCAGGGGACATTAGGGGATATGCTATCCCATAGTTTGTTTAAAAAGAAAAAAATAACTATTCATAACAAAAGAAATCATTATTAGAGACTGGAACCTAAGGTTGATCGAAGCGGTATCACAGGTATCCAGGCTAACATATTCATAGAGCGTGACACGTTTATATTTTCAAAATTTTAAATGTGTTTAATTTATAACTGATGTTATAAAAAAATTATGTTCAATGTGTTTCTCAATTTTCATCTTTCACTTTCGGGCACATAAATTGATTCTTGAACACCTTTTCAACAAAAAGTAACTTTTGCGAATTTCTTATAAAGCCATATCTATCTAAAAAGATGGTAGTGGAAGAATTTGTCTTGCATAAATTTTAAATGTTTTTAATTCGTGTCGAGCCCATACGTATCTAATTTTTAAAAACTTTAAGCTCACGTCATATACCTAAGAAATAAGTAGACTTCGCGGACGGACATGCGTACTAGAACTTAGTATGATAATGAAATAAGACTCGCTTACAAAGGGAATTATTTAACATGCATATGACAATGGTTACTGTTAACAATTATTGCTGGTTTGTATTATAATTTAATTCCAATGTACATTAACAATTCACAGTGAATCAAAAGTGGACATTAATAAAATATGAGCTTACCACAACAAAGATTTTATATTGAGTCAGAGAATTATTTTTGTGCGCGTTTATTATTGTAGTTAACCTGACAAATGAAAGCAAGTCTCTGACCTTGCGAAATAAAAAGTAGTCTAGATGCCAACTTCAAAATGAGAGCACCTTGTATCTCTTTTTCGATATTCGGTAATTTAAAGATATAAACGTATGAAAATAAATATTTACATCTTATGTGCATATATACTGTGCTCACTTTCCTCTGCTAATCACAATTCTCTGCTCTTCAATGGTTAGACTGCTTCTGTAAAAGCTTTTTCTTGTTAACAAATTTAATATCCATTGTACAGTACAACGCACGAAACTCTGCCGCTGTGAAGTTAGTCACGAAAGCGTTGCAACGGCGTAAAATAGACAAGAGGGGGAGAAGAAGGAAGGGCCGGGGAGCGTTAAACCTGCGCATTAGATCATTTGCAGACAATTCAGAGCAGCAGAATTCCGTGCGTTGAAGATATACCTCGAGTCTGATATTGTAAAGTGTACATACACAGAAAGATCGTTTTTTTTTTATTAGATTATTGACAACCGTTAGTCCCATCGAACGTCCGCGGTTTCACCCAAACACTTGGGTATTTCCTTTCCATGAATTGTCTTAAATCTCAATTTAAGTTCAGATTCCTATTAAAATTGTGATTGTGGTTCTTCTGATCTTGATTCTCTTCAAAATACAAAACTGAATCTGCCGTGGATTATCCTTTTATGCTTGACTACTTTGGATTTTCGTAAAACCTTGTAGACTCTTTTATTGATATTGCCTCTTAATTATCTTCATCCTCAATTTTCAACCTCGACCAAGTCAACAAGGTATGCCTCTAATTGTTCAAATTATACAGAATATTCTGGAGAGTCAAACACTTCGTCCTGTTGGGATAGACTCTCTAGAAAAGCCTTCATTTAACCCATGTATTTGTGAACGGGTTACGCGTTACAGTATTTTGGAAAAAAATGTTCAACACACGTCAACATATTTTTATAGAAGTGTGTTGAGCAAATTGGAAAATGGTGAAAACACGTTCCATTTCATTTAGAAAATCTATGATTAAAGATGTAGGGCATGAGCTCCGGTTTCTTCCTCCGCATCTATAATTATTGCATAGAACCTAACAGGACGCCGTCGAAAAAGGTTTTTCTATTAGACTATCCCTATCATTCACTATGTTGATGCGAGAGAAGGACAGCCCTTTAGGGGCCTGACCAAGGGCAGCAACACGTCCCTGGGGCGCCGTGCTGGGCCCGCAGCCAAGGTCTTCGTGCTCGCTCCGAGATTCGTTTCCTGGTTACGTAACGGCGCCGCCGCGACCGTCGAAGCCGACATTTTATTGTCGAATTTTTATTGAAGCCGCATGAAATTGTTGGCGTTCGATTTCTATTAAACAAACGACCCGCTTCTCGGTAATGCGATTTTGCGGTTATGGAATACACCTACTTAATTACTTCGTTGATACGCCGTTACACAGAATGCTGTGGCGTAGCCGATATGGGCAGTGAGCCATCGGACACCAATGATATGGTGACACATATACACGTAGAGTTATCGTTTGACAATATAAGGGGTAATTTCATTTATGAAAATCTTAGGCGGGTTTTAACCTTTTTGGGGTTCTGTAGTCAAAAAGAAATTCAAAATTTCGTCATGTCCGTCCGTCTGTCCGGTTATCTGTTCGTCTGTCCGTTTATCTGTCCGCGGTTTAGCTCGAAACTCTGAGTACCAGAAATCTACAATTTAGTACTGGTATACATACACATCAATCACGCTAACAAAGTGGTAGAACAAAATTTTGAGAGAAAGAAAATGTTTTTTAACGTACCTCCCCTACAGTAATAATGTTTTTCTCATCTGTCCCATGCTGTAAGGTATCGTTGGATACCCATTTGAAAACATTGCGGAACCTTGAAAACCATTTTACGATATAGGAATCCGTTTGCGAAACATTAAGCTATAAAATGTAAATTTTTGTTAGAGCAACGTGTCCGCCCCCTCTTTCCAGATAAATAATTGTTCTTGGATATCTGAAAAAAATTACGACAATAGCACATATAAGGAAGTTAAAATAAAGTTATCACAGTTTAGTAGGCTTTACAAGTTAACGAGTGATAGTTGACCAACTACCAACTTATAAAATGTACTTGGAGAAGTGAAATGCTAAATTTTGTACTTGGATGACGTTTTTGATTGTGTAAAATAGGTGGTCAATCTAAATTCATGAACCATGCAAAATTATGGGAATGCAAAATAATAACATCCATCGTATATTTGGCCCGTTTTGGACGTTACTGGCCGTTAAACCGTGAACTTGATTGATACGTTCATGCAAGGACAACTACGGAACCCTACATTGCACGTAAACCGGCAAGCGCTTAACCTATCTTTTTTTTTTTGCCAGTGCGCAATATAATGACACCGATTACACTATACTATCCTTTCCGTGTATCAACTCAGATTCCTGGTATACTTTCATACGGCTATACGTATCTAATAATAGTTGCTAATTAATTCTAATTATTATCGAATAGCTAATACCGGCGTAACCGTCGTACAATATTTTTACACCGATCTATTTACATTGAGCAGTATCTGCAGGTGTTCGCGTGGAATGTCTGACAATTAGGCTATTGACGCATGCCGATTTTAATGTAATTATCGGGTAGTCCGACGCTCGGTTGAGCCACGGAGGGCCGGACGCGGGTTTCGTTCGACAAAAATGCAGAACTACCGTTAATCGCTCCACTCTTGCTTGTCCGTATGGTGATTCTCGGCTTACGGTCTTGTTTCTGTTGGTGTTTAGTACGCTCGGTCTTGCTTCATTAATATTCGGTTATTATTATTATTATTTAGTATAGCGATCGATTTAATGTCTTTTATCACAACTGAACAATATCAGAATACTATATAAGTAGATTATAATCGAAAATTTTAGTGTATCGTATATTTTTATATGGTAAATGAAATATTATTACGATTTTTTTTTAATTATCGTAATATAGGCGTGGAAGTGTACATGTTTATTAGATAGGTAGGCAGTATTTGCGGTTGTCACTAATATTAAATATAATTTGAAAATTATTCAAATAAAATGTGAATAAAAGTACTCGAGAAATGAGCTAGTACGGGCACGGACCGTGGGATGCTCCATATTGTAACGTATTAATATTATTTTTATGACATAAAAAGAGAAAGAAAAATACAGTTTATTAAGCAGTGACCCTTATCATCAATTATCATCCCGGATCCAGAAGCCAGGTGCTTCGAAAGTATACCGGGTGTCAATTAAGACCCGGGACAGGTAAGGTATTTTTTGTAAGAGGTCAAGGTCATTTCTAAAATAACTTTCAACGAGGAATCTAATGGCGACCTACAATTTGACCTTGGGCTTGACCTTTAAGCTTATTTCAAGGTCAACATATTTTTAAATAAAAACTCCCATTTTTCACACCGGCAATCGTTAGAGCGAGAAAGTGCACGTTCAAAATGGTATCTTTCAAAAGTCAAATCGAGGTAAATTTTGGAAAAATTGTCAAAACAGTGTTGTCTTTAAACTTCTCTGAAAACGATCTCGGAAAAAAGTTATTCATATCTCTAAGCTGTAAATGTCACTGACGGATTGTCTATTATTTCAACCGTAAAATTATCCGAAGACTTAACACGCTTCATACAATGGAACGGATCGTCTTATCCAGAAAAAAAAAACGGATACTTATTATGCGCCCAACAATAACTTTGCAAATCTGCCTGGCTCGAGAAAGTTCCATTATTCGACGGATAAGGCTTGCAGGAAACCGTTATATAACGCTTAGATAAGATGGCTGTTTTGAAAGAAAGATTTCTTGAAAGAAAGATTTTTTTGAATTGTTCCCTCAGAGTAGGTACATAGTACCTAGTCTGTGTGCACCCTGATGTAGCGTTGCAGTCTCGCGTCGATAAAACGAAAGATGACATCGTATTGACTTGCCGTTGAATCGATTACATAAATAACGGACAAGTGCGAGCTGATCCGAATCGGTTTGTGGTAACTAAAACAACCGCACATGTAAATTTTATACACAACATTGAGAGATTTACCGAGTCATTTTAATACCATAGATTCATTGAAATATCTTCTTAATTTTTTCCAAAGTTTAAGCTCTGCAGTTTCGGAGATAAGGAGGAGGAATGGTCAACTTTTGTTTATTTTCTTAAATAACTAGAACTATTTAATTTAAAATTATAATATGCATATACATTAAGACCCTCGTAAAAAGCTCTTTCATTTCGTATGTCACACCGTAAAGTTAAGTTCGCAAGTTTTTCTTCAATTTCCTAATTTGCCCCCAAAAAATGATTTCCATATTTAAAATTCACATATTTAAGTTAGCCATTCACCTTTTGGTCACATAAATCCATTTGCGCGTCAACTTTTATATTTAATCCGTCCCGTGGACTCGGAACGAATCGACCAAGACAGACGAACAAACAGACATACCAGTAACTCTATAAGGTTTCCGGTTTTTTTTTCATTCGGTCCCAAGGAACTACAAATATTGACAGTTCCGGAAACATGCGAATTTTACTTTACGGAATAAACGGTAAGTATTAGAGACAGCGGCAGCGGTACATCTATCCACGATCGCCGGAATGCGATGCATTAGCGAAGGATAAAGTTCTCAATAAATAAATAATTTTATAGTATAATATAATAAATATGTAAAGTTAATATAATAAATAAGTAAATAGTTTTCGCTGAATTTATTATTGAAGCTATGTTACTGTGATTGTTTTCAGAGTTTTAAAGGTTGTAAATGTAGTAAGGGGAAAGTCAATAAACCATAAAATATTTGAAAACCTTTAACGCATATTTTGATACTTATTCGGGGACGTGACATACAATGTGTGTGAAAACATTTTTTTCGTACATCAATTTTAACGCATGGAAAGCAATTTGCAAATTATTTGTTATTTAATCATATAATTGTTTGTTAAGGATTTAAGTACAGTTAAGACTCGCGTCTCTGAAACATTATCAGAATCGATAATGAAATGGTTTAGTTATAAGGCTGTGGCGTATGACCATAGGGACAAACGGATAGAACTAAACTGTAAAGATTTAGCCTTTGGCTAGACGTAGCCTTTGACTAGGGAAACCTAAATATAAAACAATTCAATACTCAAACAACAATAACAACAACCGAAATTCGCATATATTTTATAGGTGAAATCAGTTACGCAGTATATTTTAAATTTTTCTAAAATTTTCAAATTCATATCACTTGAAATATCAATTGAATATTTGGAGGTAATTCCGTTTGCTTATTATATGATTTATTAGAGAACTGCATTTCCAATAAATAACATTATATTCGAATGGAAAAGCTCCCCAAAAATAAACACTATCGTACGGCAAGTTACCTCTTATTCTGCAATAATACATTTTTGTTTACTAACAGTTCATCACATGAAATGGAGGCCGAGTGGGCAGAGCGTCGCTTTCAAATCTAGCGGGCAAAGGGTTCGATTCGTGACCCAGACAAGCTAATTTGCGAACATTTCTAACTTAACTCGAATGAAACCACTTGCATTACGCCGTCTAGGGGTGTGTGTCGACTAACTCGGTGCGGAAGCTGTAATCGTATCCTTGACTTTAACGGCTATCGATCAGCATTCAACCCATACCTTGGCATTGAGCGGGAAACCCCTCGAGCAGAAATAGATGATTATTCGAGGGCGTGCTTCTACATTAGGGTAACGAAATGGAACCTGACGCCGGCGTTTATCAGCGTCGTGGTGGCGTAGTTGTCAAGTGCGTCGCCTTCGAACTAGGAGATACCGAGTTCCATCCTGAACACGGGCGAGGTTTTTAACTTGAGTCAGTTTCAAACCAGTCTGCCTCTGATAGAGGTTAAACCGTCTGTTCCGATCTTCGTATTGATGACTAAGGGTCCGTATTGATAGAGCACACTTAAGTGCTGCTTGCCATCTTGAGAATGTAAAGAGCAAGACAGTTATAATGTTTCGCCATAGAAAATTAATATATGTCTCGCTCGCACGTTACTTCTTGAGATGGCGCATCATTTGTAGGGCCTAACGATCGTGAGCAGCTCCCGACCTGTAGCCGTCCAGCACGGAGGGCTATTAGGTTCAAGTTCCTCAATCCGTGACGAAAGGACTATTGGAGGACCGGAGGACGTGCGCCTCAGCAATGGGAATTATTGAGACCTGATGCAAACAACCTGACTTTGCTTACATTTTATACATCATGCGATTTCATTATACGTCAACCATGCTATTAGACGGGTTATTGAAAAACCGCAGACTTATGAAATGGCATATAAGGTGTCTGTTTGTGATAGATTTGAATTCGGACTTACGTCGTCGACGGCGTGCTGCTCGGGTGGCGGCGGTGGCGCGTGCGCAGTCGGGGCCAGGACTTGCTGAAACAGAGAAAGGGATCGATCATGAAAAAGGGAAATTCTGTCGGTGGTGAGTTTCAACGCTCTTTACGAGTTCTTTTAAGTTATATTACTAATATATGATTGACTGTTACGGTTTTGGCTCGAGGCAGCCCAGAGACTATTCAATTTCATACATCACGTTGTCCTTGCCCTTTTGTTGTTGCATAAAATGTTTAAAAATGATAATCTATTTCTGACATTTATTTTTAATTTGAAAAAAATACAAATGACTAACACGAACTAAAAGAAAAACTGGCCAAGAGCATGTCGGACCATGCTTATTATAGGCCAAAGCCATTACAAAGAAATGCACTACACATAAAAAAGTATGTTGTTAAACTTTTTCCATGTTTTCCGCACAGAATAGTTATAAGTATCTTAGTCTCCTATAACTAGAAAAACAAGTACGTATGTTGACTATTACTATTAAACTACTGTAAACTAAAGTTAATCAGCGAAAGAGCGTATCTTCATGTCACTTACGTCCTTTTGTTGAGAAGCGCAGTTTTTCGGCAATAACTTAAAAACATCCGACCATGTTCAAAATAATTTTCATTGAAAGTATTTATTAAGCGTTATTTTCGTTAATTTTTCATATGTTTTGGACATAGGGTTTAGAAAATAGAGGAGGGGAGGGACACAATTTCTGCATTCTCGGAGCGATTATTTCAGAAAATATTGCGTAATCAGAAAAAGTGCATAGAAACCTCTAGGTGTTTTGAAAATAACTGCCGAAATATGTGCTACTCGTTGATATTTGAGGAATATTTTTTTTAAGCTTCTGTTACATGGATGGAATGCCCCCCTAGAAATATATAGTTTTGTTATTTAATCACCAAATATTTCTGTATATTGAAATCAATAAAAACAAAAGTATTGCATATTATAATAAACATACTCATTATAAGAGAGCGAAGGTAAGACAGCTGGCAGTTTCACTCTCCAGTGCTCCATCTCGCTCGTACCCATGGACATTATCGCTGTCCAGCAATTCATGAGCGTTGCAACTTCCGTTACCAGTTCTCGTAACGTTTCAATTTCTCTGAGTTAAGTCCCCACTCCAAACGTGCGTTAAAAAAGCTTCGTTTCCGGACCTTTTTCTTTTTTTATTTAATGATAATAGTAAATGACGTAACCGATAGAATTCATTTTATATCATGGAATATTAAGATTAACCGATACCGCGCAGGCCATCCGTTCGAACCGTCTCCATAGCGCCATTCGAGTTTAGTAAAAGTTGCGTTATAACAACACTTCCCCATAATAAAAGCGTTTTAAAATTTAGTATAATGAGGCATTACGTATGCGCGAGCGCAGCGACGCCGCTTCCTCGACTCGCTTTCACTCGGTATGGCCGCTCCGTTAATTAGTTTCGACTAAGTTTGATACTAAAGGTTTATACGACAGTTTAAAATAATTTTAAATATGTCGCTTGAGTACAGATCACCAATTAAACGTAAGTATGTCGTTACTAGACTTCATTGTTTCGGGCCTGCACATAAATCCGTTTCTGTCAAAAAAGTGAACAAAGGAAATTATCAAGTTGCAAGCTCAGTTATAGCAGGGCCACCTTGAATGTGAATTTTAAATAAATATCCCGCATGACTGGGAAACTAAAAATACACCAAGAGCTTTTTAACTCGACACTCAGTCGACGCGGTATACAGAATAGGAATCTATTCAAACTAAATCTTAAAACTTTCCTCGCATATACGCATATGCCTTTCCGGCCACCTTAGTCAAGCGAACGTATCAATGAAATACCATACTTCATTATAATAAATTAAGATGGTTCTACTTCAGAAAGAATTAGGTGTTAAGAATAATACTCCTGGATCTCAATTCAGGACAGGAATGCCGTAAACTGTTATCAGTGATGATTCTCCTCAAATGAAGATTGGCTGGATTCTTTAAACACTTGTCAAATACTATTTAATAGGAAGTTGCCGATTATGAAAGCGATAATACTTGAATAATTGTTTTGCTCCGATTTCTATAATATGCAATGTTGAGCGATATGAATGATTTTAGTTAGATTTTATATAGACTGCAAAGTTAAAACGAAAAACATGGTATTTTAACTGATGTCGCTCAAGTAATGCGATGTTCTAAGAGTGCATATTACAAATATTATTTATCCATAAAGCGCAATAATAATACACAGTAATGCAGGTTGTATATTTCAGGATTTAATGAAAAATTGAAATAATTAAGTTTATTATAGGGTTCTGAAAAACATAGTTTGAACTTATGAGGAATTATAATTTCAGATGATATTTAATCAGTACACGTACGGTGCTTTTAACTTCAAACTATTTGTCAGGTATTGTCATATCGGGCAGACTGATAGACACATAAACTGGAAAAAAGTGTCAACAATATCTTGTAGAAATTAACGTTCAAAAAGTAGTTCCAAGTTATGCTAAAAATACATGTATGTGAAGCGCACTGAATGTTTAACGTAATTTATAAATAAAACAATTTACACGTAAAATATTTACTGCTTTTCAAAGTATTCACCATTACATTTTACACACTTTTTCATTCGTTGAAACTATTTTTGAAAACTTGAGCACCGCGGTCTGAGAGCATGTTTTGCACGTGCTGGTTGAAAGCTATCACGGCCTCCTCTAACCCCGTGAATATCAAACCTTTCATGAAATCTTTGATTTTTGGGAAAATAAAGAAATCACACGGTGCTAGGTTTAGAATAAATGCGGGATGGGTCACGAGCTTCACCTTTTCAGAAGTCAAAAATGACATCATCTTATTCGCGGTGTTCAGCGAAACATTGTCGTGGTGCAATAGGCTACGACTTCTTGGTCGTTTTTCCCTAACCTTTTCTAAGATACTGGGCAAACAAATGATGGTCTACCGCTCAGCATTAACTATCTTTTGTTCTCCGAGTGGGATCGTGCAGACAGGACACGTCTTGAAGAAAAAAAAACGCAATCACGGTTTGCTGTCGCCTAAGTACACCCACACAGAAGATTTGCTTTCTTACCAGCATGTAACAATATATCCATGCTGGAATATTGTTTCATGACAATATTCCAGGATGGATATGTTTTCTTAATGTCCAATTTTTTACTTTCAATATTAGATATCGATAGTTTGTAATAATTTTAATATATAAAAAAAGAAGAATTTATGTTTGAATACGCTAATCTCAAAAACTACTACTCGGTTTTATAAATTGTATTTGAGTTAGATAGCCCGTTTATCGAGGGTTATAGATTCGGTATTTTGCTTTCATTTTTTTACCCATTAAATTGTAAACGCTTTTAGTGGCATCGGCTTACGTTTTAGTCTTTCATCTTTTTGATTTTACACATAACTTTCGTACGGTAATCGATATCGATTAATTAGTTGCACTTGGTTGTATACTCATCATGCCTTGCGCATATAACTTGCATAATCCACGCGGGTGAAATCCGCAAAGCTCAGCTAAGATACTTAAGCCGTAATACCCATTAACGTTACCATGACTTGGAATTATGACGTCGTCGTTATATGTAACACAGAAATCGGAATTATGCATTCGTGCAAGCCGACGTGACATCGCATAGCGGTAATCAAAAGTTATAAGTTTTGTTGCATTATGCATGCGGCCGTTGCATCACATTAAAACGTCGTTTATATGTGAATGCCTTCCGTCCGCCGCCGCGAGCGCCGCGCCGCAAAGAGGTCGGCCGGCGCTAAAATGTGCACTATAATTCTTGTTTGCTGATGCAAATTTATGGTTTTTAAGAGCGGCGCGGTAGAAATTTGCATGGTGTCACGATCGTGGATCGCCACCGCGAAAGTAGAAAACTAAAATTAGAGCTATTACACAGTACATAAATTAAATATGCTCGTCATTTTTAAAATAAAATATTAATAATCTTTTTCAAACAAGATTGTACAAATTCACGTGAAAGAAGTCTACGACGTTTGCAATAATTGCGAGCGACGACATTTTACCTATTTCAATTTTTCGCGACACTATTAAATTTGTAGAATATTTGATGATAAATAATCAAGTCGCGCCTTAATGCGAGATCATTCGAAAAAGTCTAATCGAACACTACACATATATAAGCGATAATTAATATTTAAATATTCAGAAGGTCAGAAAAAACTGCGATATTACGTAAACATAATACAGGTTATTATTTTTTTGTCATATCTTTTCAAAGCACTATTCATAGATGCCCGTACAGTTTCATACCTGTTTTCAAAACGCATTTTTTTAAGCGCACAACAGTCCCATTTAGCCGCCTGCCGAAATGAAAAAGAGCAGGTTTTGGTAGGGAACTCATTTTTACCTTGAGTTTTATTTTTATTTTATTTCTGTCTTGGAAAACGAAACAGTTCCAAGGTGTCAAATTAAAACTGTAAGTATGGTAACTTATAAGTTTATAAGTTTGTCCATTGCTCTGACTAAAACTCCTGTGTTTTGAGAGACGAGTGCGCGGACGCGTTGTCGTGATGAAGCAGTAAAAACTCCTGGCAAACATTTGATAACATACCATCCAGCATTGGTGTTCCTTTGATACCGTAACCGTACCAATACACCTGATAAACCGTCAACGAAATACATTCGAAACCAAAGTTTGTCCCGAATTTCTAGATCTTTTCACGTATCGGTGTTGATTCATTTTGAAATATTCGCGCTGACGATTGATGTTTAATTTCTCGATTATGTTGATAAATCCATGATTCATCGCCGGTAACAATATCTAAACGCGCCCAGACGTACTTGCTTTAAGTTTTGCTATCGCGTCACGACACCATTCTACCCGAACCTGCTTCTGAGCCTGTGTTAAGATGCGCACGCACTTAGCGGTGTATCGTGTAACGTATCCGATACATCAACAAGTGAGTACGCACGCGCGAACTTTGTTGCGAGCAATTCGCTACAGCCTACGCTGATCCGCCTTTTGTCTATTTCTCTGCGTACACAAAGAGGATGGCGTGGCACTTACGGACGAGAAAATGCCTGAACGGGTAGTGTGTATCTTCACAGCGTACCCCAAACGTACATGGTATCTTATTATTTAAGGTACTTTAATTTGTTGACTTTAATGGTAATAACGTTGCAATGTACCAAATGTAAAAACGTAGTACGTATAAGTAATCTGTAACATTTGACAGACATGGACAATCTGTCAAATCTTAAGGATTACGTTTACGAATTACTTTTTACTTTTAATACAATCCGTTTTGTTTCAATTTTATAAAGGAAAGTGTTTGAATTTAATCGAACTTTTTCACGCATATACCTGTAGATTACAAAGTTCCACAGAGAATCTGCATGGACTTTTCTAATCCTCAATAAAATGGTGCATCAATAAGAAAACAATTTACCTGCAAAGTAAATTCTATGAAAGTTAGTGCAGCTATCATAGAATCCAAGTTACTACGTTAGCGATGCTGATCGAACAGCTTGCAAAACCTGGATACACGGAATAGATTTACGAGACATGCCCAACTTGGAAGCGTGATACTGTATCGACCACATTACATGATACACCGCTAAGTGAATAGACGCCTTTAGATTATGCGGTGTCCAGTGCGAAATTATCGTTCGCGTAGAATTGGTGTACGCTTCCCGAATCGATTTGTCTGCGGTATATGCTGAATCTTTCGACTATGATTAGCCTACGCTCTTGAATTAAACTTTTCACAACCAGCACGTTTTTTACAACAGCTGTCAAAGGACGGACGGTTCCTCAACGAAGATATCGTTGACTTTTCGATGTATCAAAATCAGCGACATTAGTTTGGCGATACACCGATACACTTTGAAACTCACACTTGACCATCCAATGTGTAGTCACTATTTCCGTGCTTAGTTCGAAGTAAATTGAGATAAAAATGTTTGAGTTTTGAAATGAGTTCTATCGCATCTGAAAGGCTGTTCATAACGATAGGTCTCGTTCTTACAGGCTTGAGATATCGGCTTTCATCTAATATAAGGATAAAGTGTTTCCTTAAGAAAAATCTCATAAATGTGCATTTTAATTATTAATTTCTGATCTGAACTTGTATTGTCAAATTGATATTTTATTTAATTACTATTTTCATAATATAACTCATATTTTGTTAAATTAAAATTATGAAAATTTCAGTAGTTAACATTCTAAATATATAAATAGGTACCGTCGTCTATTTCTATATTTTTTTCCTAAACCTACAGCTTTTTATCCCTTTCGAAGCCTGCACTGTCCGCATCTGTATCGCTACCAGTGGCTATCGCTATTTCGATACTTAATAAAAAATACCATTCGGCGTCCGATATGGATGTGAATTTCTCGTTAAGTTTTAGAAATTGCAAATGGTCATCATTTTTTAATTAATTAGCCGAAATAGCTCATCTTGTTTAAGGTAATCACCTATAGAATAAGTGTGCCAAGTTTCATTATAATCGCTTGAGATTTACGGGCGCTATGACAAACCGCCTCATATCCCACACAAATGCTATTTTCTGAACCTCCTCGGCCACAGAGAACATAATATGACAGAATTTCTGCAAAGCTCCGCCGTAAGAGCAAATATAAAAGTTAAATTTCTAAAGAAATCTACTAAAAATATTGCTACGGATATCTGCAGAAGTGCGTATCGATGCATTCCTAGTAATAAACCTTGATCAGTACATAACGAGCATACACATTATCTGGATTAGATATTATTAATGCCTTGTTTTTCATTAGCGCTTCATTAGCGCAACATACAGGATAAATGTCAGTGACCGATAATAAGGGTTATACAATAATAGCAAAGTCGTGCATAAACGGATGCCAAACAAGTAAAGGCACACAAATTTTACCTACGTGGTGCTGGCTATATGGAATATTCTATTAAAAAAAAATTAAATGAGCGGTCAGGAAAGCGCACTTTTAGTTTTTTTTTTGACGAGGGAAATAATGTAAGTAAAGAATAAAATCAACGAGTTTCGCTTAATATTTTAGTAAAAATGCTCAATTCTTAAAAATTAAAAATAAAATAGTGAAAACAATGAATTTGAAGAGAGAGAAAAAGAAAATTGTATGAAAGGGACGTAACGTTTTTTCGTTATGTTACGATTTCCACCAGTCAACTCCTACCAAAAGCCGCTTTAGAGAACTTCGTTCCAAAAACTTCTATGACGGTAAACGTTAAACAGACTAGTACTTACAAAAATTTTGTTGATTATTGCTGTTTTATTTCTAAAATAAAGCGACAAGAATAGAAAATAATGGCGAATCGTGTAATTCAGTTCTGTAAATTAAATGGTAAATCTGCCACTGCTGCTCATTTTTCTCGAGAAAATATTCGACTGACGTGCGTTAGTCGGATAATAAAGAGATATGAGGATACACGGGATAGAAAATTTAAATGAATTTCTGACCCGCCAGCTGATAAAGCTACTTCAAGGAATGTTAAACGAATAGGGTATATCTTTAAACAAAATCCATCCCATAAGAAATACAGCCCATAAGCACCAACTAAAAAAAAATTCTCTGCCCAGAACAAAGTTAGTTATCCGTTATGAAACAATATTGGAAATTATTAGCATCAAATTATTGTCGATATTAAGAAGCGAGAGCAAAGAAGGGATGTAGAAAAGGTCATGAAAAGTCTTTTAAAAACTAATGTTATGGGTGACGAGATTTAATCGCTACTGAACCATCTGAATATTTTGGGAAAACAATTTATACATGCATTTAATGTTCAAAATATTAATTATAACATTAATCGAAATGTCAATGACTGAGTCCTTCCCAAATGCATTTTTTTTCCAAAAAATAGGTGGTTTGGCAGGCCATGGATGCAAAAAGCATTGTTTTCAATATATTTGTCTGAGGGTTCAATGAACTTAGAAAAATACTAATGTGCTGTAATGTGCTATAAAATTATTAATTCAATGGAATTAATAATTCCATTGAATTAATAACCCTATCTATGCTGTTAATGAACAGCATAGATAGGGTCATCCTCTGACCAGATATGATCATCTGTCACTATACATCTTCAATCACAGATTATTTACAGCCGCAAATCATCGAATTTGCACAGAAAAATTAAAATGCTCTTGATGTACCTCAAGCCTGTGTATTGAAAGATTTTGTGCATTAAAAAAAAAACATAAGAAGGCATCGGATTAGCCAAAAAATATAAATTCTTTCAGAAATCGTTACACCGGAATCAGTAACAAAGTAGCTCGTAGGTCAAGAATAGGAAATTGTTATTTTGAAACGTTCTATCTCAAATCTCTGGAAACTTGGTTGCAGGGGACCTTCTGGCCCAAAATTAAAATATACATTTATATATATATATACATATATATATGTACAATATTCAAATGTGTAATTAGCCAAGTTAGTGCAATAACTTTTTAATTAAAATTCACTTCTTTACTCATTGGATAGGCCGTAACAATAATTTGAAGTTGCGATCCAATCATTTTCAAATACGAGCTCTCTGCAGGGCTAGACAAGTGGCTATGTATTGTCGTAAGATTTGACGTTAGCTGACGCCTAACGTCAAACCCACACATTCAGTTTTCTATTCTACAAGCGTTTACGACAATAGAAAGGCCCTTGTCCAGCCCTGCTGCCCCGTCAGCCGCACCGGTTGCGTTCGCAATGCATATCGAAGTCCCAAAATGCGGAAGCGACCTCGCCAGCCCGTCTAAAACCGGGCGACTGCATCGCGATGTCGACGAACTTGTTATCGGCTTTTTATTTGGATTCTTGTTCTCGTTGGTACGGTTTTTCTCTTGGTCGTCGCGGCATCGATTAGGCTTTCTTGCGTACATTTTTTTTTCAAAGATAAACTAATAGAACCTTTTTATTTAACATCGACCTGTCTAATAGGGATGTTGACTGTATTCGAATGAAAACATAATTTGAATGTTAAGTGGTAGTTTCTGCAATGGAAATACTCAAAATAATAATGTTTTTTTCCTAATTTTTACGTTGTTTAATTAATATTTTATAAATAAAATGTAATTCAATCAATCTCAAGTCACTTGACAACGAACACTATTCGAAGTGCATAATGTAAATTTTGCATAAATATCGTTTACGCTATCAATAGGCTTAATTACTTGGACACAATAATTTTGTGATTTATCAATAATTTCTTCGAGGTTTGCTTAGAAAACTTTTGAAAGGTGCTTTTATATCATGGAAAGTGGATTTATTAAAGGCGAATAGTTTAAATTTGCCGAAAATTGACTGCTTTGCAGTGGCCACTTTCTTCTGGCAACCAATAGCAACTTCTGTTCTGCTGAATTCAGAAATGCGGAGACCTCCATGTAAGTAATATACCAATATTTGTTATTTCTACAACCAAATTATAAATTACAGTAATTATAGGTATTGCAAGCTCAAAAGATTAAACTAAATGATTAAAAAAAATTGTATGATTTTCAACTTTCAACAGAAATAAATATTTAAACTTTGTTTACTTTATATCTAACCTCAAAATTGCAATATTCTTTTCTTTGAAAATTATACAAATATATGAAAAATAATCATAGTATTATCAGATTTCACATCAAAATCATTTTCACAATTATACATTTTTAATTGCGTCGTTACAAGTGACAAGTCCCTGCGGGCAAGGCTGAAGCCTGATTATCCCCCTTTTTGCCGAGCGTGGAATATGAATAAATAACTTTTCAGGTGTTCTGATTGTAGCGTTTGTACGCTGAGGCACCGCGCAACACTTGTAAAACTTAAAATTCATATTGTAGAGCAATAAAGGCGAAAAAACTTTAAATCGCTTTACCAATTTACCCGTGTTTGTGAACATTTGACATCACAGCGGTCACGTGACAGGGTGTTGGCGTTTTGGAGCGAGATTTGAAACGGAACATAAAAACATGATTTTTAAAGCTTTTAAACGGTTTAAAAAAATAATAACTAATATTCGAAACTATGTAAGGCACTTGTGCGTAATTTAAAACTCTCCCGAAAAAAGTCAATGTCCCGTTTATCTACACTGAACCTGTCCCTTGTAATAATTGTAGTGTTATTAATTGTTTAATGACTTCATTACTACAGAAGCATATTGTACCCCCACAATGATTTTTTTTCTCGGATCGATGAGTTAAGTACCCCAAGAGCTCCACGCTGGTCTGATACAGATCGGGGGCGTCTTACGATCGTTGTCACCAATTCAATGACAAGGTTCCAGAGCGACGCGACCGTTTAACGTGCTGTCGGAGGCAAGGAACGGGTACTCTGTTCAGGTTCAAACCTGGTAACTTTTAAACTTATAGTACGACGCCCTACCACATCGACTTTCGACCTTCCGTGAGTTACAACAATGTTACCGTTGGCGGAGCAGGTTTGATAATAAAAAAGATATGTTGCTACATTGACTGTAACAAAATGCACGTTTCGTTGTAATGGTCACACCATTACATCGAGAAAGGTATTCGGTAAAGCTCGCCTCGCTCGCATTTCGTTAGTCCGCATTTAATTCGCTTTCTGTCTGTCAGGTGATCTAGTACGAACAACAACATTTACGCGAATAATATGTTACCAAGCAACCGATAATAAACTATAAGTGATGGAGCCTAAATGGTCAATACAGTTTTCAAATTATTATGTCAAGAGACGTATATAAAACGGAAATGTGCGAAAGGACAATAATATTAGGCATAACTTCGTAACAAAATCACTAGGCAAGCCGGTTGGGTAAATTCTAAAAATCACAAGTTGTGTCTTGTTAGAATTGCAATAGTCAGAAGATTTATCACAACAACAGCAACCGCTTTCAACATACTTTGCTTAGTTTAGATACACAAAACTATTAGTATATTACAAATTGCTCAGTCACAAGATTAAACCAGCTCAGACTTTGTTGTAACGATGGCGACACGTTTGCGATGCTCAAACTGGTTTTATATAAAATCCGTGGTTCTCGCGTCTTTATCGAAAGGTTAAACAAGCAAAGATGAATAAAGTGCAATAGTGATTGCCTTCACAAAAAACCTCATTTAAACACTACAATGTTACAGACGACGTAAGTATATAGTAAGACAAAGGACTACCCGTCTATTTATGTATTGCCATAAATATAATAAATTGCATGTATTTGTATTATCTATGCGTACAATAAAATCATAACTGAGCCGTGTTTAGTTATGATTTTATTGTATTACACATTAATATAAATTGCGTTTTTAAAAAAAGCAATTTATACACTTTACATTTATGTTACCGAGGCCATAAATAATATTTTTTAGAATTCTTGTTCATTTGTCTGTGCGTTCGCGCACGCTAATCTCACAAAATGCGTAACAGATTTGAAAGCTGTTTCTTCACTGATGTGTTGTGACAAGCTTCCCGTAACATTTAGTGTTTAGTTTAATTACAAACGTTTCACCAAACAAAAAAGTTATGTTAATCTTCTATCTAATTGTATTATATCGATTAAAAATTAGAACAAACATGTATATTATTTTGTGTCCAATTGCCATTCATGTATTTGCTGATATATCGACAATTTTTACCAAATTTATACATACATTTATTTTTTTAACGACTTACTAATGTTCAGCTTTAAAACCGAGAAAAACGTAAAGCATTCCATTGTCGCCGTCTTGAAATTTAATTTTTTATAACATACAATATGTAGCGAACAAATAAGTCGTAAAAGACAATATTAATTATATAAATCGAAAAGCTTACAACATACATATTATTATAAAAAACTCAATGTCTCCGCATGTCCGTTCACGACCTTTTCACACGAGAGCCACTGATCAGATGTACATATATTTTATTTACTTCATAACTAAATTATAGGATATACTATGTAGCCTAAAGTAAAGTACGAAGTAAGTAGAGACGATAATAATGAATTGATTTGCAAAAGAAACGTTTTTGGATCGCTTAAATGGCTTACGGCTAGTGAAACATAAGAGGTAATGTATCAAATTAATGCGCTATGTAATTGTAGAGTTTAAAAAGACCGACAACAGAAGTCAGCGCGACATCTGCCTGTCGATGGCGGCGAACCGACTTGTGCCGGTTAAAAAATAAAACGGGGAGCGCCGCATACAAAGAGGCCTTGGCATAAATAAATTGTATTTCTTTTTTCACGCTAGGAAACAAAATATACCCGGAACACGTAAAATATCGAAAAATATGTTTAAATTAAAAACATTTGTCTTATTATTGTTTCTCTTATAATCAATGTGCTCAAGTAAAATTCTACTAATTCTAAGTTTTTGTATGTACATTGTACAAAAACCTAAACAACAATTCTGTAGTCCATGCGAGTGGAACCGCGGGCATAGTTAGTCAATAAATGAACATGTGAGTTGAAATTCGCCTGAGTGTCGAACCTGATAGTTCGGAATTATTTGTGTCGATATACGTATTTTTGTATGATCTTATTTTTTGACGTGATAACGTCTTATAAATCAATGAACGCTGGTTGCACGTATGAAAAAGCATGACTCATTGTCGCGTTCCGCCTGAGCCGAGCGTGCGAGCGACAGCGCAGAACAATAGAGAGACACGTTTGGCCTAAGCGTTCGGCTTGTGACGCATCTATCTCTTTACTGTATAATTTAAGTAAAAAAATATTTGAATTAACGAGTGCAAATAAATGTTAATTTATCGAAAACATTGTCATTTTCAATTAACTCCTTCTTTGTATTATACAGAATAATGATAATTCAGTGATAATAATTCAATTCAATTCATAAAATAATGCAATTTTTCATCAATGTTTTCTCATAACATTATCACGTAAAATTATAGTCCGTAAACCGACGTTACAGACAACCATTTTTTTTTTAATTCATCACATATTTATTGTTACCGCTTTCTATTTCATGTCACAAAATGAAAGGTTTTATATAAACGCAAGAGACGAAATAGCAACTGCATGAGAGTTAACCAAATCGGATATGCATTTGACGCATACCGAAGTGAGTCTTTTTCGTATCATGACGCAAAAAATTATATCCAAATGGAGATTGTAACGGTGATCGTTGGCGATTTTTAAAACATTTCATCCTTTTATTTAAACTTCTTACTCGCAAAGTGTTGTCGAATTTCAAGCCAATAAAACTTCACTTAACATATTCCATTTTATATTTAACGTTCGTATGCGCACAAACCTACCGGCGTCAACGTGCGTTTATCGTCAAGTTTAATTAAGGAAGGAAATAATAATACATTCGTTTAAATTTGTTTTCGTTTGCGGTTGGTATGTAACGAAATAAACTTGTGTGTGTGTGTGTTTGTGTGTGTGCGTGCATGCGTGCGTACGTGTGCGCTTGCGCGGGCGCATCTCAATCGTTGTAAGGTTTTAGTTATTTCACTGCAGGCATATCACCTTCCCCTTATCTCTAGCCCTTCCTATGTTGACGCAGCGCGTAGTGGGATCGTTGTCACCGGTGTGCTGAAAACGTCCAAGGTTTAACGTGCCGTTCTCGGACAGGACCGTCTCATTTGTTCCAAGGACTCGTTGGCCAATTGGTCGTGGTCAGGAATATCGAAATCACGTACCTGCTGTTTCGAAGGCAGCGCTTCAACAGCTCGGCCTTAGCTTCCTACGCATCAAAAGCTTATATGACCGTAAATAACATTTCACGGCATAAGTTACGTTTCATCCCAAAGCAGTTCCGCGTGTGTGGAATCATTTCGTAACTGCTTTTTGAAGAGCCCAGATGCGGGCGACGTCTTGAGGTTAAAAAAATGGAGTTAAACCCGGTCAAACGTGTGGTTTGCCAAGTCGGGTCATATCTAGAGACTTAATTCTAGATTCGTTAGTTCTTTATCAAGAATCATTCATTCGTTTCATATTAACCAATGTCCCTAAAATAGAATGAATCAAGTTTTGCGACTTGAGGAAACGCATAAGCCATGTTGAGAAGTGTTTTTGAATTAGATTAGAATTAGGATAAATTTTACATTATGCACGAGCTATTTCTCGCGGGGTTGGTGTGCATAAATTAAATCCAGCAATGAATGTTCCCGTTCCGGATCCCGCTCTTGAATTCGTTTCCGGTTCCGCTTTCCATTTTAAAGCCAGTTCCGATATCAAAATCGGACCACCATTGAACATTGCTCTTTTTTATATCAATAAATTAGTTTTTTTTATATAAATGTATATTTTCTGTAAAAAAAAACTTGTCCCGTCTGATATTCCAAGAGATAATCTACCTCTATAAAAGAGACTTAAATAATGTGTTTATAGAACAGTCGTTGGGAATATTTCTATACTAAAACTTTGATCGCTACTTATTGCCTTAGTCGATGATTAGGCCTATCGTACTAGATTGAGCTTCTTGTTATAGATAACAAGTTATCTATTAGAAGACGCTCAAGACGACAATACGACGAATTTACTTTGTCTACATTGTCTTCTCTATTATAATACACAATTCAGTAGTTTCAGAGATTATCTCGGATAAACAAACAGACACGAGACGGTATATAACCTATCAATTGCGTAACTGCATGTTCTTACTATAATCTAAATTTTATTAAGATCGGTCAAGCCGTTGTTTAGTTATAGAAGACATATATAAGTAGAGAGATTGACAGATAGACAAAAATTTTTGCAGATGGTTAAAATGCGTTTTAATACCTTAGCATCCTAATATTTTTCAAAAAAATTGTTAAAGTATTGTACGCACAGATAGAGCCTACATACAAATTTATATATTAGTATAGATTAATACGTAGTTAAGAAAATACAAAACCATAGAGATTTGAGAAACTAAGAACCTCTTTAATGACCTAATTTTAAACTCATTATTAATAAAGAGAAGCTTTTAAAGTAAAGTTTGACTTTAGAATCCACTTGTGCAAGTGCTTTTTGGTAAAAGTGAATTCAAAAGGAAGTTGCAGATGAGGTGCTAAATATATAATTCAGTAAATAGTATAGTGAATTCAAAAAAAATATTTGAAGTTCATATACACTTAATATATTATTTTATTTGAACGATCTGAAATAGATTTATGTAATATGATAATAACAATTAAATAGATGAAAAGCAACAAATGACATGTCATTAGAGATATTACACAAGAATCTAAATGAGTACCGTATTTGATGACCGCGTTTTCTCTTTCTTCTAATTAGTGACGCGAAACATTTATGTTCGAATTATTGTTACAATTATTTAAAAAAATATTGCTGTTTATTTTTTGCAACTATTTTTTACTTCGATAAATTAAGATAAAAAAAAAACTGTCATAACTCTATTAAGTAGAATGTTTAAATTATTCCAAATGATTAACTGTTCTTATTTATTATGTCGGTATTTTTATCCACCAATTAAATTAATATATTTATTTTAGGAAAAAAAATAATAATACAAAATTAAAGTGAAAATTAAAGTAATTTTAATTTAATTTGTGTAATTTTCTATTTTTTCATTAAATTTTAATGATTTTATAAATCTAATTACGCAAAAGTGACAGGTTTCATCTATATAAACTGACATGTATAATGAAAATAAGACAAATACTGTACAAATATACCTTCATATAGAGTAGTCATTTGAGACCGAAAGTAATGTAAAATTCATTTTATTATGTATTGTATTAATGATATTGTAAATAGTAGATTAAGAAAGTGTATAAAAGATTAAGTATAGAACATAAAAATACAATACAAAAGAAAAATAAATAATAAAGAAGGATACCTAAATGAAAAGAAAAAATAAAAATTGTATATAAATGAAAATATAAAAATAAAAACGAAGAAAAAAATTATTATGAAAAAAAAATATTAAGGAAAAAATACCAATAGGTAATTTAAAACCTGCTATAAATATTTCTTTTAACTTAGTTATGTCTACCGCGAATTTTTCTGAATTAATAGAATCTAAGAATAACCTTTTATTTAGTGGGAGAGGGGGGGATATACTTTGGCAATAATTAGCATATTAAAGCTTAATATTTCTCAAACGGATCCCTAAATCCGAAAATGGTTCTTATGACCGACAATGGAATTTCGCAGACACGGCGAAACTATAACGGCTCTTTTAGAATGATAGAAAAAAAGATTATGAATTGTTGTTTTATTTTATATAAGAAAAGTATTATCTGGGGTACGGTAGTTCCCCGACAAGACAAGCCAAAAAAAAAAGTAGAACACTTGCTATCTTTTTTGAAGCGTTTCGTTGTATTTTTAAATCCTCATAGGTTCGGCCTGGATAACGCTAGTCTTGCCAGATTTTCAGGATAAGATGAAGTCAGCAGACTTACCAAAATACACTGAGTTTCATTTGTACAGTTTTTACACTTTAGCTTTTATTAATACCTGACATACTCGATTTTGTCAATGATTTACTCATTCCGCCATTAAAACCTCTAGGGTATTTGAAAGTCTTTGAAAGCTGAAATTTGGTATGCAGGTTAGGATTAGCACATGAGTAACAAAAAAAATTAAAAATCTGTAACTTTCACCCACCAACCTCCATAAAGTGGGTTAAAGTAACATAAGGTCTCTTATGGACAGGTACATTCATTTGTTATGGGTACAAGATTAGTATGTTGACAACGAAAAGAAAGTGGGATTTGATCTATAAAGACAGGAATGGCTGAAGAAATAGAGCCCAAAAACAATAAGAAGGAGAAAACATCATATGTTAAGAAATGAAATTGCACCAAAAATATTTCATGTAAAATTCATTGCCAAAACTCACAAGCTTATTAAGTTTTTACTGTTTTAAAGTTATGAGATCTCATGAAGAGCCAAAGCTCTGAACTTTACAAGTCCTAACTCTACAAACCTATATCGTAGTCGAAAAGTAAATACCTGGCTGTCGTCTCGCGGCAGTCGCGCAGACACTCCCATGGACTTGAAGCAAAATCAGTCGCTGGTCTTTAATGTTATGTCATGCAATAGTTCTATGAAATGGCAAAACCACGCTTTTGTCGAATTTTCTAAATACAATGTTTTTAAGGAAATTGAATACGCGAATTATCTTAATTAGAATATGGTAGCGGATGTCAAGGCAAGACTGCTTGAACTGCATTTCTTTTCCAAGGTTGGTTTCCATTCTATCATACATCGCAACTGCGTTACCAGCCTAATGCAGTAACATCTTGCACAATCAATTATTGCTTTTGAGTCGTTCGAGATAAGCGACTCTAACGAATCGCAGGCTCCGTGAGTGCAGGACCACTATAGCCAACGGGCCGTATTGCTCCAACTTGTTGGGCAACGCCGGTCGAATCGACACCGCCGGGCGGTGCACCGCACGCCGCTGTTGTTGCGGTCTCGAACACTGTAATATGTAGTACCTATCAGGACGTACGCGTCGAAGAATTGTTCAAGTCGTTAGCGCGTGTCGTGTCGGCCGAAGGGACGTGACCGACGGCTAGATAGAGCCGTCGTCGTCTTATCGTTATCGATACGATCTCAAGTCGACAACTTGTCGATTACGTTTACATATTGTCAGTTCAGTATACGTTTTTTTTTCAATTTCACAGCGGTTTCGTAATACCGAGGTTTGTTTTCGATTTATTCACGACACGCCGATAATCACAGCAATACGTGACAAAGACCAGATACGGATGCTGTATTGTTATATCGATCTTTTTGGAAGTTGAAATGAAATTAGACATCGGGAAAGGTTTACTACAAGAAGTAGGTAGGAAACGTCACCTTTGGAATTCGTGTTACTGGAAGTATGAATGTCCTTCTGTATATTTACTTTCATTGTGTTAGATATTACAATATTTACTGGTACGCGTGAATAATACATTGCTTATCATATCACATATGTTATTACAATAAGCTCGCGATATTTGCGATTTTTTCAAAAGAACCCGCACAGTTATTACATATGAATTTTGTATCGTCTCACAGACAGTTACTTGCACTATCAGCTAATAATTAACAAATCGATTACTACTTTATTTTTTGATAATTAAAAAAAAACAATACGTATAAACACTGCTATCGGGTGAATAAACTTTAAAATACTTTTCGCATGGCGGCGGTGCGGCTCGACTTTTATGGTACTTGCGCCATTACATAAACTCTCTAAAAAAAGTTTTTCAATTCAGTCTCCGAATTTTTGAATGTAATATAAGCAAGATAAAAACGGAACAACCTTTGAGAAGTTAGAAACAAAATATTATACATATTTTGTGGAAATTATTAGCACAGTTCCGCTTTGTTAATCTCGTATAAGTTTATATTCTGACCCCAATTTGAAATCTGTCGTAAATTTTTTCAATCTCATTTAAATTGCAGTTTCAATGCCATAGCTCTGATATAAAGTATGGTTTATATCAGAGATGCTATGTATTACAGGTTACACAAGAATATATTTATTTACATATTGAAGATTACATGAACAATCCGTATTTATTTCGTTTTTTTTTTAATCCAAACCATTTCGACTAGCAAACGACGCAATATTATTTAGGAGCCCAAAAATGTTATTCTTTTTATATTATCGTTTGAGCGCACGCCTGCTCCTGATTTATCAATTCGTCTGTTAGGGCTTCCCTTGCTCATACATATTCGCTATATAGATTTCTATCGTCGAACTAATTCTATTCATCCTTTTTACTTGGCTAAACCACCTCGACGTCCTGCATCACTCTAATCATGTTATCTTCTTTTAAATACCATTCTGTCAATTCATTATTCTTAGTTATATCTATATTCTGAGGACACGCATATACTATAAAACGCCATATCCACCGCATTTACTCCACATTCATGTTTCTTCTGCTACACCCGACTTTCACTGCCAGAAGTAAGCGTAGGAACCGGGGCTGCATTTCACTGCCAGTCGCGAGATCCTTTTGAAAGCAAGGCCCCATTCACTTTATTTGCCGTATTTACTCCCATTTTAATATTTCTATCGTATGCAGATCTTCGTCATATTTCGTAAATAAGCAACACAAAAAAAAATCTTTCCTTTCACCTCCGAAAAAGGACATACGATATTGCTTTAATTTTTTTTCCTTATGATTATTTTATATGAATTTATCCCCATATATGTTCAAACGAAAATTATTGAATACATATAAGTACAAACACATCTTTCTACCTGATACTTCAAGTTATGCATAGATCGCGTATGAAACCCCGAATTTAACTTATCGATAATACTATTCCGAGAAAAGCTCTCGGTACGGGTCACGTAATACGATATTTGGAGTGGATGAATGGTTAACATGAGCCGTGCGCCCGCTTTTTAGAGTTCTGTTCTCAACTTAACAATTCAAATAAAGTAAAAGAAATAAAAGTTCGAAGGAAAAAGTTTGTAAAATTATATATTAATATAAACCTGCATAAGAGTTGCATCGTCACATTTACAAATTTAATATACGTATTTAACGTTTTTATATGATATGACTTTTGAGGATATTTTATCTTGAATAATTATGTACTAATAAATCACATTAGCTATGTCACGTCGTCGTATAATAAATTATTCTATCATTATAAATCATTCCATAAGTATTTTTTTATTGTTGTTTAAAATTAGCATTCTGAAATTCCAATTAACTTGACGATAAAATTTTATTGAATTTTAGGAAATTGTAATTCGCTTAACCTATTTGTATAGGTATCGTAACAACTCGACTATCTTTTTTTTCACTAGCATCTACATTAAGTTAATGTTACTTATTTATCATTAACTTTAGTCATTACAAAGCATATTAATTATTTTCTTAAGCAACATTTAGTTATAAATTTTCAGATTTTGATTATCGACACTATAGAGGGAGAAATGCGACGACAGCTCATTTGAAACATTGATCTATAAAAAAGGTTGTTATAAATCTATGATTTGAAAGAAAAATATTTGATAACAGCTATATATTTCTATAAATAAGATCGAAATAATAAAATTTTCATATATCTCTAGAGAACTATCCAAGGGCACGCTTTTTAATAGGTGCACTTATTATTTCCTCATTTCATCGCATCTACGACAGACAAGCTGACGCGGCGGAGGAACTATTAGTTCACTATATATATATTTGTGTGTGTATACATACACACACACACAAAACATATATATAAGCGAAAGATCACCGACTGATTCATGACGAGATCTCCTAAACTTATAGGTCCGATTGACTTGAAATTTGGCAGAGTTACTCTTTTCGGGACAGAGACTCTCACTGAGAACGGCTTTTACGCAAATCCTATTCTAAAAAAAACTTTCATCATTTTATGTCACGCAAACGGAGACGCGGGCAAAAATTAGTAATAATCTAAACGTCAGAAAATCGCCAACTCTAATTAATTTCTAACAAATTGGACGTATATACGTACAACACTAAGATTGAACTAACATTTTAGGACATAAAATGTAAAGTATGATATACACGCACACCATTCTCGCGCTTGGTTTTTTTTTTAACGTGAACCCGAGTTGAAGTGTAGCGCTACATGCGAACGGAAGTATCGAATTGCGTCCACAATGGTGCCGGCGACACGTTTATAGACCGGGGGCCGAAACCCATTACGCGAGATTAATACAAATCCCTGTTGTATTTTATTTCTGTTAAGGTTTATTCCTGTACGAACAACCAAGTATCAAGTGGAGATAAGCTCAGCTATTTGTATCTTTTTGTGTTTCTTATTAATAGAACTTTTCCGGAGTGACAATTTTATTCTTGCCTTATATTATTCTTGTATACCTCGGACAGTATTCGCCAAGAACAATTGAAGAATAAACTGATGACCTATGTAATTTGCACAAAATGTTTATTAGTCACTTAATATATCTTAAATCTACAAGATGAAAAACAATAGCTTTATAATAATTACCGCCATGTCTAGAATACTGCTATATCAAAATTAGAGATATTGCTTAGGTATCTATTGCAAAAATTCTCTTTCTTAACAATATGAGAACAAAATAATCTCTTACGCATGTGATAAATGGATCCGGCATTATTGTAAAAACATACGAAAAGTATGATAACAATACTGTACATTTGGGTGTTACTCTAGCATCTCGATTCCAGACGACTAGTTGCGATAAAGTTCTCATACCCGTAAATCAGAGAAAAACTTCAGCTTTAGCTGCCTATCCGATTTTCAAAAAATAAGGAATTGCTGGGATATTGCAATCCCCGGATTTGTTTATTTTAGCCGTTTCCATAGCCCGATGAAATACACTCGCTTTGGAAGCATACCACGGATATTCATAGCACATCATGCTGCAGAAACGGGTGGTTCCGATGTTTCACGAGCTACTATCTCGTATATCTCCTAGAACCAAGTTTAAAACTCGTATATGAACTCTGGCGTTTTAGTTTATATCCGAATATAAAATATATTGTTTTATAAATAATGGAACTAGCTATTAAGTGAGTAATGGGTCGATTTAGATATAACGATGAACAGTGGTTTGGTACACAAGGTAATAATTGATAGGGCAGATTGTGAAAGATAGAGTTTGCACTTCTTGATGGCGATGTAATAAAAGTATTGTATGTCTTTTTTATGAAAGAGAAAATTATAGAAAGCTGAACTAAAGAGAAAGAAAATAATCCTTGAGCTCAAAGTTATTATTTTTACATCTTAGACGTTACACGACGTTTAAAGAAATCAAAAAAGTTTAACAGAAATACCTAGTGGTCAACATAAACTCAATACTAGAAATAAAAATACGTGTTTATGACATGCGTATGCGCATGTCCAATAAGGTCCTTGTGGATATCAAAAATTTACCGCATTATGGAAGATTATTATTAAATAATAACACGGTGAAGAGGAAGATATTATAATATTTGCGAATATTTGAAAGATATGCGAAAGATGAAGATATATTTATGAGCACAATCAACTCCATGACTACCTGCTAAGGAATTGAAGTAGGTCGAAAAAATTTGAGAAGTTGTTTTCGAGTCATCAGTTAAATTTTCGAATATCGAGTTTTCATTAGAGGTTGACGAGATTCTAGAAAATTGTTCTGTTCCTTTCCGAAGGGTGCCTGTACTTAAGTGTATGTGGGTGTGTGTACGTGTAAGCCTTGAATATCGTTTGAAGAAATAGTTTAATTGGTATCCAATTTACGGCATTCGAAAGAAACTTGATTGAAGTTGAATTTTCTAGAAACTGGACATGCACATTCCTGGTGTAGATTTTGGGAAATCTTCAAGATATTATACCGGCAGAATCCAAAATTTAATTAGCTCAACATTTAATAAAACTACATTGAATGGGATCGGTTGTAATCGGTCCGTTTGGTTTGATTTGTCTGAGATATATTAAGAATTAATACTTTTCAAAGTGTTTTTTCGGTACAACCTTCAGATTTTTCAAGACTTGATTTTTTAATCTCTTTTTTCGTTTGAAAACTGTGTTAAGTGCTACAAAGTCCGCTCAAATCGGCCTATATCATTTAAAAGATTAAAGTTTAAGTTTAACCATAATATTCATCTTTATTATTATGTTTCTAGTAGTGCCGAAAAGCAACGCTGGTAACTTTAAGCTCAACAAGAACTTTAAAAACGTTCTAACGCCCGAGTGATTTTTTTTAGACTCTTTAAGAGCTCGAATACGTAGACAATATTTACAAGCCTAGAGTGCTCGTAAGCAGCCAGAAATTTGAGGCTGACCTGCATGTCTAAATGTTGCCCAAGTTTTTTGTTTTGTATATGATTATGGTTGTACGTAATTAAATTTGGAAACAGCAACCTTCGCGTTTTCGCTCGTTACTTTTGACGGAAAATTGTCTTCCGAACGAGCGTTGGATTCATAAAATATACCGCTTCACGTATAATATTTCGACTTTGAATTGAGACATAATGGGCAAACATCACAATATGATTTTTAATTGCTGGGAGGTTGTATTAAAAACAAATGATAATAAATATTTTTATGTACTATCGTAAACATCCTTTTCGCCCTCGGCCTATGCAATGAGACCGGTGGGACCGGAGCAGCTGCGGTGAAGAGCAACTTGTTTTCAATAGCCCCTTGTGAACCTGTTTTCTGGGGTACAAAATTAAGTTTAGGATTTCGAAGCGAAGATATCATTATCCGTATCGTCAGCAAGGGATCTTTAAGATCTTTAAGGAGTGGTTTAATTTGACTTTGTTGTTGTTGTCTATAGACGTTGCAAATGTACTTTACGACATATATCGCGTGATAAAAAGGGTGAAAAAAAAATCAAGTTCTTTAACAATATGTGTATTGAAAGTGATAAACGATATCGCTGTTAATAAAGAAAAAAATGAAAAATAAATGCAGATTGCGATCGACACGGCCACAGATACATGTAGAGCGGTGGTGGTCCACAGATCGGAGCGTTGTCGTTAAATCGAAAGATATCGATTTTGAGTTCTGACCGAGGGCTGACTGTCTATGGAATTTATAACTCATATCGAATGAAATAAGATCGTCAAGAGCCCCGCTTAGAACCTTATTGGGTCAATGTGGACAGCTTAAGATCAATAAGAGTCACGATCTCAAACTAAAAGTTAATACGAATGCATGCTCCAGCTCGACGCTCTAAGCTGGTGCACGCATTTGTACTAATTTGTAATAACCTATGTTACGTCAGTATCGCTATACTGACATAACACAGGTCATGACAATTTTATTAATCATTTCCATTTGTACATTTTTCGATTTCTTAAGACAGCTCACAATATTTGTGCAACATACTCTGCTCTAACCCATGTAACATCCTACTAAAGGCAAGGCATCTCATTTCAGTCTTGGTCAATCGCGTCCACGCTACCCCAATAAGAGTTGAGAACCGAAATAGATTTATCTCTGTATTATCTACAAATAGCCATTAATATATAACTGACTGATATTGCAACATATTACAATATTAAAAATAAGATCGATTATACACAACAAAGGCGTAAACCAGCAAGCAGATTTTATGATTTTTTTTTATAGCAAAATCGCTGTCCAGATATTTTTGACAAAATTTTGATTATCAACAACAAACTAAAACAGATGATGTTCGCAATTAAATATACACATATTTTGTTGAATTGTCCTTTTTTTCTTAATGATATAAATAGAAAATGAAATTAAAAAGAATAAGAAATAAAAAGAAAAAAATAATAAATATTGGTCTTTAAAGATTCAACTTTATAATAAGCTCTTGCTTATTTCTCAGAAGGCTAGGCAAAGACTATAGATTCTACACGGTTTTTAAGTAATAGCTTATAATAAAGTAAGCTTTAGTTTCAAAAATATTTATGAAATTACGTGTGAACAATTCTTTTTAACATTAATCCAGTTCTAAATTATGCTATTGTTAAGCTGACACATTTCAATCAAAATGTGTAAAACAGATTTTCATATGTCAAAAATTCTTAAAACACTGCTAAAGTCGAATGTCATATTTTTGGAATATTCTCTTTGGTGTAATGATGAAACGTTGAAATCTCAATATATATTACAGTCAGTTTAAAAATAACTTCAAGAAAAAGACAAGAATATATAAAGAAGTCAACACACAACTCTATTAATATTCACGATGAGATATTACACAAGTGATACAGTGCAGACATAGTTACATCTGTGCTATTGCAGCTCATTGATTGTGATTACGTGTTCTACATATTACGCGTTCTACATATTACGCGTTCTACATATTTCCAATGGACTCTACGCCGCCAACATTCGCGATGATTACACGTAATCAACACCTCATTATTTGTGAGACTATAATGATCTATCGGTCATCATGCTGTCAGCTAAGCGATCGAAGATCTGCTTTGATCGAAATCGGACTAGGGATGTTACAAAATCGGCGATTGTGTTCATTTGAAACATCGTTTGAACTCGTTTCCTTTTGTGTAGCAATAGCGAATGAATAAGCCTTAGAACATAGGCCATACACGGTACGGTTACAAAAGTTAATTTTGTATTTGCAAACTGTTGTATAAGATACGGAAATAACAGTTATAGTAGCGTGGAGTGTTTAACTTTTAACCTTTTTATTTTTTCACAATATTCCGAAATGCTTTTTAGTATTTATACCGTTCACAAATCTGATTGATTCCGATTAATCTAACCGATCAAACCTAATTCACTAATCTTAAACAGTAGAAAAAAGTGCATGCGTAGATTGAAGGTATGTATAAAAAATGAAAAGTGGACGATAAGAGAAAGGTAGTAAAGAAGAAAACAAAGGTTGTTGATTTTTTTTTTTATATATCTGTCTGTATGCACATGTCTACGAAATTACTGGACGGATTTTAATGTAGTTTTCACGGATAGATAAGCTTAGCTTAGAGCAGAATACAGACTTATTTTATTTCAATCGAGAGGGAGTAGTGGGGTTGTATAATGTATAAAAATTCCTTCACACACAGAAAGTTACATTATACAAAAATAACATGGCTTATATTTTATTTGAATACCACCGTTTGATTTAGCTTCGTATAAGTTGGAACCGTGAGAGGTGTCGGGAATTGGAAACAGCATAGGGAGTAGATCCGAGAGCCAGGGCGGGAGAGAAATTGAGAATGGAACCGGAATCGAAACAATGCCAGAACCAAAACTGAAAGCGATAACGAGATTAGGAATGACAGCAAGGTCTTTTCATTGTAAGTCCACGCAAGCGAAGCCGAGGGCGGAAAACTAGTAATTTATAATTTCTACCGCTTTGACTATAGTTTAATGATATGTTTACTTGATTTTTCGTATAATAAATTGATAGGAAGGTAATGAAGCGTTTCAATTTCTCATTCTAAAGTAATATAGTAACACAAAAACCACATCGTATTGCGACACTCGAAGAAAGGCTAGTCGAGTAATCAGCGAATTCCCTTCAGATCGGAAGGCACGGGTTCAAAACTCGATTACAGTCGAATCGAGTTGACCGGCATGTTTCTCTTTAATTTAAATTGAATTAGAACCATTATATCTGTGACGTCGTCACCACGTTAGTGACGACGGTCGTCAGCAGTCCTCCAACTGGACCGAACGTAGAGAACTCAAGGTCCCTCAATCTAAAATATGAGGATTGTGGGATGGGACAAGGGTGTCTCGGCAGTTGGGTAAATAGTAACAACATAACAACAAATCACCGGTGACGTCATCGATGACAGTATTTGATTGGGATATTATAGTATTACGTTAAGCCATCTGTTCTGGATGTTGTCACGACATCGGCGACGTTCGAAAAATCAATCGAAAAATCAAATCGAATCAAAAAAAATCAATCGAATTAAAAAACATTGCCGAAGGGTATGTCATTGCGATGAGATGACAAAAGGCTCTAGGTACGCCCAAACCTGACACAACATGCAAAGAAATAGGTGAGCACTTCGCCAATAACGGCACCGCGTCCGGCGGCGCTGTGATCGAATCATTAACAGAGCAAAAAAACTAAATAAAAGCTTGCAAAAAGTCCGGTCAACGGCCGCAAGCGGTCATTTGTTTGCCGGCGCGGGCGACACTGTTATAATTAAACGCCACCGGCACGCCACCATAATTCAGCATAACTCCAGCATAACTTTTGGACATGACCGAAAGCGAGCGCGAATGTGCTAACGTAGAAAGCGCTAGTTATCGGAACAACGATCACAGTTTCTGTTTTAAAATTTGTTACGAGTCAAATGGACAGACAACCAATTCTATAACTACGAGAGTTTCTTTTTTATAGTATTTAAGTGTTAAAAATCTTCGTAGTGTTTTGATGTGTGTCAAATTTATGTTTTGTGGGTAACAAAAAGGGTGGTGCAATACCCCACAACCAGACAGTTTACTCTTTTCATTAGAAAAATAAGTGGCACACGATCATATTTTTCATTCCCCTAAAATAATATCGCTAACTAGGCAAAGGCATTTGAAAGGCAATAGTATTAACTAATTGCGGATATACAGATTGGCGCGAAAACACCAACGGCCATGACAGATAGTGACGTCACTACTGTAAATATATGAACCATTAATTGCATGTTATGATTTAGTACTCATATAATAGTAACTTAATATTCAATACACCGAACATTAAAAGTTTTGCATTACATTGATAGAATAAGAATGTACAATTGTGATACATTTAAACTTCCCAATACATTGATTATCGTATATACACATTTATATAGATAACTAGCTTTCTGCCTGCGGTTTCGTCCGCAGGAGATCATATATATTTCCTTCACCGAGCGACATTGCTATTGATTCAAATATCGGACCGACTCCCAATACCGATTATGACACTGATCCTGATTACGATTTCAGTCACGCTTTTTAATCTATTGATATTGATCCCGTCTCCATGCTGCAATTTGGCCCCGGTTACATTTTTAATTTCGGTCCCGGTTTCGGCTGTCGATTGTGCTCCCCGTCTTGCTTCAATTTAGCCTCCGCTACGGGTCATTTGAACGAAGGCGGGGCAAATGCCGGTGTCAAAATAAAATATAGACTATGGTACTTGGAGACAGTTTAGCTTTCTACGAATGAAAGAAGAACTTCATCAAAACATGAGCGTATATGAATTCGACATTTACAATCGGTAAAGAACTTTAGAAGGTTTACGATTTTGAATAAACGATCGTTAATTTTTTATACACATTTATATATAGGCTAGCGTTCCATACGTTTCGTTTGGAGTTATGGGTTATGAAAGTAAATTAAATAAAAAAAAGGTGCATAGAATTCAAAAATGTAGCCCTCAACCAACAAGCGATCCTGCCTTGAACGGTAAGTCCCATACGTTCAGTAATTTTTTAACTAATGGATGGCCTGACAAAGAAAATCTTTTGACGTGACAACGTCTTAAATTAGGTTGCGGCTGGGAGTCACTTATGAAAAGTGTAACGCTCGGTAACGTAACGATGAGTCACCGAACGAGAGAGGCCTGCCGAATGCCTTGCGTCTCTCTCCACTCAACTATGATCGGTCTGCGCGCGCAGCACTAGAGAATTAGTGCATAGCTTGCAAATGTATTGCAAGTTATTGTATGTATATTTGTATATAAATACGTATGTATGTGTAAAGGTAAAAATAAAATTTTGTTAATATGAAATTCAGTGCGAGATTCTTTGTATAAATTAATGTTTTAAATATAATTCTTTGTATAAATAAATGTTTTAAATTGTTACTATTATTTCATCCTTCTTCCTACTATACGAATGAATATTCACATTAAAATGATTTTACCATTCAAAGTCGTTGTCACGTAAAACTTTCGCCCGTATACCGACTTTACAGGCAACCAAATTTTTTATTTTATTTATATATACTAGTGCGATCCAGCGTTACTTTAAATTATTTGTTGTTTTTAATACACTAATAAATACCACGATAATTGAAAAATTGACAGGTTAGAATCAGTTCTACGTTGTATAACGTAATGTGGCATCACACTAAAAGTGTTCGTGTTTAATGAGATAATATTACAGTTAAATCATATAAACAAAAAAAAAATCGCGATATTGGCTCAGAAAGTCTCGTAACTACAAACGCGACAGCCAATAGGAAACCTTGTAAGGTCCAGGGTAATTAATGGGCGAGGTTTTGAAGCCGGACAAACTCTTAGTCGACGAGACGGCTTGCGGTCGATCTTTATGGTATCAAATAAGCTATCTATCCATAGACAAGAATATATAGTGGTATATGCTGCTTATGGCATAAATGTTACCTACATACTGATACTGCCTGTGGCATAAATATTACTACATACATAGACATATTAACGTAATATTTTAAATTAATGTCTATGGTTATCTGCCTTTTACTAAATACACAATCTAATAAATTGCTTCTGATGATGTTTATATGCAACATAAATAAATAGTGTATACGCAGTCTCATAAACTATAATTATTTATTTATAAATTATATATTTTTTAAATCGTTATGTGAAATGAGGTATAAAAGACCAGACGTATTTTATTTGGTGGCCTGATGACATTGATCTCATTGTCGAGTTCACAGTCATTCGACACCCAATGTAGAAAGCTTTGCTGCACAGTTTCTCAGCAAGACGAGACCCAGAACGAGGAACTCTGCAGAAGAACCGAAGCGACTTGCATAATTTGCAAGTCAAAACGGCAGCGGACGGATTCATTCTTCACAGAAAACTAGAGACACGAATGTATGAACGTCAAGATGCTAAAGGAAGAAGCTGTTAAGTATCGAAGAGGACCCAAGTTGTTCCATTTTAAAATGTTCTTCTAGAAATATTATTGAACATATTTTAATAGTATTTTCGGACTGACAGAAATAATTAATGGAATTCATAATAAAATATTGTTCACCTTTGATACCATCTATTTTTAACCCGCCTATCGACACTCGTATAATTATTGACAATTTTCGTATAGAATTGTGACGAACCGACATAGAGATCGTAGTTAGACAAGCACGAAAATATTAATTTATTCTGTGACAAAACAGCGATTTAGTTTCACGTGGTTAAAATGATAATATAAAATGAAAGTGAGAACATAAATAATATAGAAAACTTGACATTATTCATCGCATAGACACAATAACGCTAATTAAAATTCGTGTCACGTGTGCAGCAGCGCCGCTCACAAATTGACCCGCAGCGCGGGGCGTGCATAACGAAATCATAGTCATTTTATGCGAGCGGAGCGTTCGACCGTAAAAATAAAATGCCGGCCGCGAAATCGGGTCGTGTTTAAAAATTGTGATCCGTTATTAAAACGAGAAAAGTCAATTCTTTTAATCGTACAAGGGTGTCCTCTCGAGGAGACTGTTCAGTCTGTATAGGAAGCAACGCCATCAGATTGTGTACTACGTTTAGATAGTAAATGTGCATTGTTATGTGTTCAAATTTTAGCTCAATCAAGCATGAGTAAGTGATACGAAATTTAGAATAATTAAGCGAAAACATTCTTAATGCGTTCTGAAATCGGCTTATTAAACATCTTTAAAGAGTTAAATAGGCGTGTAAAAAAGCATTATTTATTATTTTATTCGTAAACTTATTTTTAGCTTCCAAAAGGATAAGCAGAGACTATAGATCTCGACCTGATAGAGATATTGATTGGAGAGGAAATCGAGTGAATGGGGATTTGCTTGCTGTTGTAAATAGTAGAAGTGTCATAAGATAAATTTATTAGAATGTACATAATGGAATCTGTATACAACATAGAAAGTTGAGTGTGATAGAAGAAACATGAAAGTATAATCGATGCAGTGGAGAAGCAATCTCCGCGTAGTATGTGTTGAGTGTCCTTGATGTATAAATTGCCAGAGAAAGGTGTGGATTGAAAGAAAATATTTTAACTAGAATATAAACTGAACTAGAACTGCATGAAAGATTCGATGTTACTGAAGTTTAAAAAAAAGATGTGCATATAATCTAGTATGTAATTACTAACAGCTTTTAATACCGAACATTAATTGGATGATATTCCAAAATGATATTGTGATTATTTCTCCATTCATTTTTTCTTTATAACCGAAAACAATTTTCAAAAAGTTCTTACGTACGTACATGAACGTATTGTTCGTGTATGCATTTTTTTTTAATAGACTATCAATACGTCGTCAATAAAAAGCTAAACGTATTTTTTATGAAAGTTAAAACCCTCTTGGATCGTCCGACTGCCGCTGCGCTACCCGCGCCGCTCGTCAGCACGCCGCGGCCGCGTAGCGCGGTAGCTGCGGCGACCAACGAACGACGCACGTGCGTAGCTCAAAAGGCGCACGGCGACCGGACGTAGAGCAGTCACTCAGTCACGAGGGATTACAAAACTACGCGACGGCTATAAGAGCTCAGTATTGCGCAAAGAACTCTCTAAGTGTTATATATTAATTAGCTTTCGCACGTGGCTGCGACCTTTGGACATAGAGTAAATTTGTTATTTTTTAAATCTTTTATATATAGGGCGATCGCTCTTTTGATCACGATCTCGATCCTGATTCTAGTCTAAATTTGAATTCCGATTCTATTTTCCGTCTCGTTCTCAATTCAAAGTCATGCTGTCGATTCCTTCTTCGATCCAATCCTCGATCGCCATCATCCGTTATATAGTTTACATGGCCCGCAGTTTCACCCACGTATGACAGCCGTGTAATACTATTCTCATTCTATCACTTTTGTGATTGCTTTATAATTTCCATAGGTACAATTATTGCTGTAAGTTTGTGGAAGTATCGCTTTGCTCACTGTCTAAACCCGATCGCGACGTCAATTTCGGTCTGAGTCGAGTTCCTCTCTCGACTACGGCTCGTGGTTCCATTTCGATCCCAAAATCTATGGTCAAAAAGGTTGTAAATCGCCACAACCTATAAGAACCTATACATCATTTCCCTAATATGCCCATTGCTAGACTGTTGTTCCGCTAACGTGATCCGCGTCACTACACTCGCATAATAAATGAAATAAAACTTATAAGTCTTCTTATAAAAAGAATAAAAAGCCAAATGTTATGTCCTTATTCGTATATGACCATACAAAAACACGTCCTCACCAAACCGATCGAAGTAGCTCGATTTCTGAATAAATCTTGTTTAATAAACAAGATTTCTGAATAAATCTTGTTTAATTCATAAACACTGTTTAAACCTCGTTTAGCCGTAATGCAATAGTTAAACATAAACAAAAGATGTTTGTTAAACATCCTTTGCCTATGTTTTACTGAATATTTGACGTAAGTTGTCAAAAGTGACATTTGATTATCGTGTTTTTGTCATCAAATTATAGATCGATTTCTATAAATTACAAATTATTAATTCGAAGCGCAATCATAATGGAAGAATTATTTGAAATTAAAGAATTTCACAAATGTTTCAATAAATATAAATTTATATATATGTAATTATATAAATACATACTTCTTATTACTTGGATGCCAGATACTAAACATTTTTTGATCAGAATGTTGCCATTATAACATTTCAATACTGTTTAAATTAGACTGCAGTCTAAGTGACATTCTGAATTGCTTAATGCCTAAACAACTGTTTAAGAAGTAAACAGTGTTTAGTTAAACTACCGTTGAACGATGTTTTAAATAAGGATTCTGAATAAGGCAGTGTATGTTTAAATTTACTTTGAAATTATTCGCGCGACAACTTCAAAAGATTTATAATACAAACGAGATGTATTATTGTAGAAGAGGTAAATTCACTTCTCCTTTAGTCGTAATACCGCATTAGCCATGTACGATGAAAAAAGAAGTTGCAGTTTTGCTACTCTAAGTAACTGTTTTTATCGTCGTGTTAAGCTTTCGTCACTCCGCACTGTCGAGACATACTCTGCCACATCTTTTTAACATAGAATTTCATATTTAGGGTAAGACCCGTCTTTACGCTGGCCTAGTGCAGATTGAAAATTTGATGACGCCGGGAATCAAATTCTTACCACCGTCACTAGTGACGATGGTAAAAATTTGTCATTAGTGAAAATTCGGCCACCATCGCTACCGTTCGGCCGCCGCCGCTACCAACCGCTCGGTCAGTAATGAGTAATCGTGTGAATTTGATTTTTTGATACAATAGTCGGCCCGTAGTCACAATTGAAACATTTTATTAGTGTAGACTAGATAAAGGAGTACAGCGCGCGAAGTCTATACCTTACACGTCACTAGTCCATTCTAGACAATAAACTCCAGGCTGACCAAATGCGCTTTAAAAATTTCACATGCCACTAAAGACTTCAATGAACTTTCTCTGACATGCAGACTTTGTCACGACTATTTGCTTCTGTTGATAATAATTAGTACTTTTATATTGGCAACACTACATTATATATAGTATATTGTAGTATGAAATGTCAATTGATAAGTGTCTCCTACTTACGAACTATGTAAAAGGTTTATAATAAAACTATCTAATAAACAAGTGTTATTCTTTATATCAAGATGGTAGCAGAGCGTGGTTAAAAGGACAAAAGTGAAAACAATGATTTTTGTATGAAAACAAGTAAAATATCAAAAGAACTATCTACATGAAAATGGCGGCGAAAAACAGTGATATTAACATTCCGATCTTCGATGGTTCAGACTACAGCAATTGGAAAATACGTATTCTCAAGTTCTTACAATTCAAAAGTGTAAAGATGTAATAATGCGAGCTAAAACACGTGCCGACGACGCCACATGGGATGATCGTGATATTCAGGCTACCAACTATATTTACAGCGCAATAACGAACAGACAATTGGAATACATAAGTGAATTAGAGACGGCCTACGAAATCATTCAAAGTTTGATGAAATGTATTTAAAAAGTCGACGGCTTTGCAAATTGTATGCCGACATAACCTCGAAAATGTCAAACTGAAAAACTACGCAGAAGTGTCTTTGTTCTTCGACGATTTTGAAAAGTGTGTGAACGAATTGAAACAAGCCGGGGCGGTAATAACAGAGCAAGAAAAACTGAATTATATGCTCAAATCTTTGCCGCAAAATTATAGTCATATCGGAGACTTGATTGACGTGCTGCCAGAAAAGGACAGAACAGTAGATTATTTGAAAAGCAAAATAAAATTGAAAAAGGCTGAAGAAGAATCAAATGAGACATCACATGACAGCTCTAATGCTTTTCGAGCGGAAACCAAGACAGCATCACACACAAAATGTTATAATTGTGGTAAACCTGGTCATTTTCAAAAAGACTGTCATACCCGTACTGTACACACACAAAGAGGTCGAGGTCGCGGATATTTTGGAAGTAGAGGACGTGGATATTCTGTCAGTAGAGGACGAGATACATATAATACAAGAAACTTTCGTGGACGAGGAAATCATAATAATGAGCGACCCAGGACTGATCATTATGAGCAATATGGAAATAGTTTTCATACAACTATTGTAAATAATACTACAACAAATGAAAAAGACAAGACAAAAAAGAGAGAAATAGAATGGCTTCTTGACAGTGGCTGTACGGACCATATCATTAACACAGATGAATACTTTGAATCTTGTGAGACATTAAAGAAACCTGTGAAAGTCAAAATTGGTGATGGAAGAATACTAGAAGCTAGAAAGGTTGGTAATATAAAGGCAAATTTTCTAGTTTATGGAGAAAATCAGAAGTGATGTTGACAAATGTATTCTATGTTAAAGAAATGAAAGCAAACTTATTAAGCTACTCAAGAATCACAGACAAAACACAATTGTGTCAAAGGGAGATTGGCAAAATATATAATCCATACAGAAAGATGATAGGGGTTGCAATTAAAGTTGAAAGATTATATAAAATGAGAAGTTATGTGAATGAAAATAACCTGGAAGCAAATTTAAGTAAAAGTAAAATGACTGCGAAAGAGAAATTACACCGTACATTGGGACATCTAAACTTCCATAATTTAGAAATTATGTGCAGAAATGAAATATTGGAAGGATTGCCTAAAGAGATTGAACGGGAATATTTTAAGTGTGCGACATGTATAGAAAATAAAATGCATAACTTACCTTTTAATAATAGCAGAAGAAAGGCAGATGATATACTACAAATAGTTCATACAGATTTGAATGGTCCTCATCAAACAGTAGGAGACCATGGCGAGAAATACTTTTTTAAGTTTTATAGATGACCACAGCAAACTGGTTAAAGTGTATTGTATCAGGACAAAAGATGAAGTATATGATTGCTTAGTGCAATATGTCAATGAAGTACAAAATCTCACTGATAAGACGATAAAAGAATTATATTGTGACAATGGCACTGAGTATATAAACTCAAGAGTTTTTTCAGTTTGCAAGAGAGAAAGGAATCATAATAAAACCTTGTCCAGCATATGTTCACGAACTAAATGGAACTGCAGAGAGGTATAACCGGTCTTTAATGGATATGGCAAGATGTTTATTATCAGAAGCAAAAGTTGAAAGAAGGTATTGGCCGGAAATAATCAAAACAGCTGCATACCTCAAAAATAGAACCTTGACTAATACTGTTGAAAGGAAAAGTCCATATGAAATATTTTTCAAAAGGAAGCCTACAGTAAAGTATTTGAAAATGTATGGCAGTAGAGTCTTTGTACGAATACCAGAAGAGAGAAGGAAATCTAAATGGGACAAGAAAGCAGAAACTGGAATTTTACTAGGATATACAGACACTGGATATAGAGTATTAATCAACAACAGAGTAATAGTAGTTAGACATTGTGATATTGTAGAAGAAGACGTGACAATGTGTGGATTTCAAGATGAGAGAGATGACAATTTGGAAGAGGAAAAAAGAAATTAACAAGGATATTTCAGAATCTGTGGGAAGAAATGATACAGATAAACTAAACAGTAATAATGATATAGAAATTGATGAAGACATGGATAAAAAGAAATCAAAAAGACAAGTTAAACCTCCAACGCGATTTGCTGATGAGTTCGGCTATTATTGTATCAGTGTAAACTACTGCGATGCTATGAGCCCAGAAAACTTCCAGGAGGCGATGAACTGTGATGATGCAAATGAATGGAAGGCAGCCATGGATCGAGAAATGAACAGCTTAGTGGAAAACAAAACATGGACACTCGTTGACAAGCCAACCAAGGACAAAAAAAGTGATTGATGTGAAATGGGTATACAAAAAGAAGAGTGAAAGTGAATATAAAGCCAGATTAGTAGTTAGGGGATTTCAACAAATTGATTGTGTAGATGATACTTATTCTCCTGTAGCAAAAATGCCGACCTTAAAGCTTTTATTGTCATATTGTTGTCAAAATTCAATGGAAATCCATCAAATGGATGTAGAGACCGCATTTTTAAATGGTAAAGTTTTGTCTGAAGTCTATGTAAAGCAGCCAATAGGTTATGAAGATAGCTCTGATAAAGTTTATAAGCTAAATAAATCATTGTATGGCCTAAAAGAGAGCCCACGCGCATGGTATGAATGTTTCAACAATTTTTTGACTGAACTAGAGTTTCAAAGGTGCAAATATGATTACTGTTTATATTTCAAAAAAGAGAAAGATTTAACTGTTTACATTTTATTATTTGTTGATGATTTGTTAATTTGCTGCAGAGACCAAAATGTAATTAACAATATTAAAACAATTTATCTGATAGATTTAAAATGAAAATTTAGGTAGAGTGAAAATTATATTGGTATAGACATTGAGTATAACTATGAAAAAAACAATATTTTATCTTTGAGTCAGGAACGTTACATTGAGTCTTTAGCAAAACGCTATAATATTGAAAATACTAAATTATACAAAACACCTATGGAAATAAATTTAAAATTAGAAAAATGTGAGGTAAATGAAGACATCAAGTATAGAAATTTGATAGGAGCATTGCTATATATTAGTTCTGGTACTAGACTGGATATTTCCTTTTCTGTAAATTATTTAAGTCGTTTTCAAAACTGTTGTAATGAGACACATTATAAATATGCTCTTAGGGTGTTAAAATATTTGTTTTTGACTAAGTCATTAAAACTAAAATATTATAAAAATTACAATACTGATGTATTAGACTGCTATGTTGATTCTGATTGGGCAGGAGATGTTTTAGACCGAAAATCTACTACCGGATATGTCATTAGATTGTATGGGAATGTTATCTTGTGGAAATCTAAAAAACAAAATTGTGTAACCAAATCGTCCACCTTTGCAGAATATATTGCCCTGTCTGAAGCAGTAACGGAAATCAATTTCTTAATAAACCTAATTAATGATGTATTTACTAAAATTTGTAAACCAGTAAAAATGTATGAAGATAATTCAGGCGCTGTAGCCATTGCTAATTATGGAAATTTTACTAAGAACTCTAAGCACATTGAGGTGCATTATCATTATATTCATGAAAATGTCAAAGAAAAGTTTATTGAAGTTCTTAAAATAGAGTCTGAAAATAATGTTGCAGATATATTAACTAAAGCTTTGGGAAGTGTTAAATTTCTTAAATTCAGAAAATTCTTAAACATTAAAAATTAAAGAATATTATATTAGTGTAAGTTGATCTATATAAAACTGTTAAGTTACTTGAACCTGTTCTTTAAGCTAATTTGAAAATTTAAATTACTTGTGTTATCTATTGATTGCAATATAAAAGTAAGGAGGCGTGTTGATAATAATTAGTACTTTTATATTGGCAACACTACATTATATATAGTATATTGTAGTATGAAATGTCAATTGATAAGTGTCTCCTACTTACGAACTATGTAAAAGGTTTATAATAAAACTATCTAATAAACAAGTGTTATTCTTTATATCAAGAGCTTCAGCTAAGTATTCATCTGTACTCATGTTTGTTATTAAGTTTATATGAAATTCGATAATAGTTAATATAGGACATTAAAAAATGATTATTATGCACTATTATGCCGCGATGGCCACAAAACCGCCATGAGCGTTGTTTTCGAAACAAATCTGTAAATTGACCAGTGACTTTTTACTCAGTGGATCAAATCACTCTCCTCGTACTTCGAAGAAACATTAAGCCGTAGGTCCAATACATCGTCACCGCATTGGTGACAAAACACGTCGACACTCCCATCCCCAGGGCAACGTGATGACCATGGTACAAGTTCTTCGATCTCAACTAAAACGTTGCGTGTACTTATGTACGTGCGTGGGAAGTTATACTTCTTTGGCGCTATTAAAAATTTTTTTTTAATTGCATGCAAATATTTAACTACAATAAAATAATTAAGGAACTGGAGTGGGATAGTCGATACGGTTGATGAGTTTAATTAAATTTTAAATAAATTAAAAACTATTTTCTTATACAAAGTGCAATTCAATTTTATCTTTTTATTTGAAATTATAACAATTGTTAAGTGAAAAATTGGAATATGTTACGTTATTTTGTTCCCATCTTTCATTTCGCTTTCAGCTACACAAAACTCACTGACTGATGTCACTGTTGAACTAGCTAATTCCGCCAGTCTTACCGTCATATCAATATTCGTAGTAACGATATTGCCAGTATCGTCCGTATTTTCGTAAATGGCAACTTCTCCAACTCAAACGTTGACACATCAGTTATTTATGCTTACAAGCAACTTCTTACCGTAGTTTTCGTACCACTTTGATAAAAATTCACTTTCATCATTTTTACATAACGCACCAAAATAAGTATAACTTTGAAAAAATGTAGGAAGGGAGTGATAAAATTATTTGTACAATGTCAACATCAAATCTAGTTAGTGATGTCTAAATCGTGACGTAATTGTTATGAAAGTTTTTTATGACATCTACAGAAATTTATTCCGCGAATCGTCTGACCACACTCTGTCAATCCGCTTTTGTTCCCTGGATTTCCAAATTATAATAAATGTTTGTCGCTGATAAACAGCTGCTGTCATTTCTAAATTTTTTCGCAAATATAAAATTTATATATTTGCGAAATGTTTTTAGCGAAAGTTAAGCAAAGATTGATTCTGCGAAAAAAGTGGAACTGTGTCGATTTGACCCACGCAAAATCGTTCGAGTGCTTAAAAAGAGTGATATCTTAATACTTAAATCGTTCGACTTTATAACACATTCGATATTTAATCTCCAATACACAAAATATTCTTATTTGAATATTAAGGTTTTCACAAAAAAAAAAATCTCGTTAATCTAGAGACAGACAGGTTGCTTATTAAAAAAAAAACTTAATAGAACGATTTTGTAAATAACTATAATTATTATAAGTATTGTTTTTGAAGATAGAGCAAATGATAAATAATTCAAATAGTCTATACAGAGTACCGAAAGCAGATTTTTTATGAGATCCTTTTCCAAATACGGCAAGTTGTTTAGTGTTCAGTATAATCCATTCGTTGTGTACGAAATATATTAGTCGAACTTTTCAAAGCCATACATACCGTAATAAAAATTGTATTTCGGTATCGTAAAGCATGATAAAAGTCGATAATTACTCATTTCAAATTGGATATTGTCTTTCATTTCTACCTTGTCTCGATTGACACGCACGGGCACTGGCGTCTTCTTAATAAGGCATCACGTGTAAGCGCGCATATACGTGACCAAATTCATTAAAATAATATCGTGAAGAGTTATATGAAAAATATCTTAAGTTATCGTCATAAACATTTCAAGTCATAGTAGAAATGTTTAAGTTCCCAAAATATTAGCAAATCTTATTACTTTCAGTAAGCAATTCTTGTATATATTTTCATTTTCGATGTCAATTTTTATTTATCTAACTTTTTCTTTTGAATTTTCCAGCAAAGTTGATACATATATCTATATATAAATGAGTTAAAAAAATTCTAAACGTTACTTTTTTTAGCGTCATTTAGCAAATTTTTGAAGTTATTTGGTATGTTATTGGTTTTAAACAACAAATGGAACAGAATGACGTAAACTGGAGATAACAATACACAGGTAAAATATTTACGTAGATATATTTTACATATTGTGTAAAGTATATATCTAATTATTTGTTGTTGTATATAGACATAAACAACTTTCCCGTGGAAAGTTACCATATTCCCACGAAAGACTCGAAAGATTCCGAGCAGAGATCTACGTAATATCTTTTCACAGTTAGGACAAGGAATAAAAGGCAAGCGCTTGAACCCTAAAAATGCAATAGCCCGTATACCTGGTTAGCTGTTAGTCAGTCGTGAACACCGTTAGGCCTCTAATTAACGGCTATCCATTAACACATACTACGTAGCTGATGTGTTGTACAGTAAAACTTCTGTAACGGTTTTTCTTGGAACATGAACTTGCTAATAGAATATGTTCTATGTGTAATTAATACTATATTTTAGCATCCAGAACTTTTATTTAAAGTTATTCGTGTTTATTTTAGTGAACGATGAATTTTTAAACATTCAATATGTGACGGACCGGGCGCACGCGAATGGAACTCTTAACGGCCCGTTTTTTGTTTTTGCTGATCGGCTGACTGTTTGCAGGAGCGCGCCAACTTAGGTCGTCGAAATAACACCTCTGAACACTAGGTACCTATAGAGACGCAGAGTTTCACCTCCAATATGCCAACACGTATGCTATGCACTGTAGATGCAGTACTGGAGTAATTTAGTTTGAATGCAGCATGTATTTGCATTCGTATACTATTTTCTTCAATTTCCTGATCCGTCTTTCAAAGGACCAATTAGATGAGTCGATTTTAGACCAATCGAATTGAAGCGGCCAGGATTTTAAAATCTGTCCTCGATCGGAAACCGTACTGTCGAGACGGCTATGCTAATTTTCGATATCGATTCCGGGCCGTACTGTAACGGGCGCCGCTATTTGGCACTCCTGAACGACTACCGTCAGCGGTCGGCGGCCCTACCGTCGTGAGAGCCGCCGATGTCTAGGTCACGTAGTCCGCCTTCTGAAGGATTTCTATAGTACTAAACTGCATACGTGCTTGATGCATTTCGGAAGTAAAACTCATGCGAACTCATATGTTTATTTACAAAAAAAAACATGTATGTACAAAACTATATTAAAATGTACATTTCACTATAAATTATACCAAAAGCTATGTTTTCCTATAATATTTACGAATTTACACGTTCGTAATTCGTCTTTACGAACTACGTAGATTAAAAATAAGATAGTGAGTATGTTCATGCCGTGTGTACGTCGGGGTACGCAGGAACGTTTTCGTCGCGAATACAGTATGAAAAAAAGTTGTAAAAAAATGGAGTAGAGTTTATAGCATTTAGGTTTCATTTGTTCAGGAATATATGAAATATTTACCACATAGTGGAACTCTACTTTGTATTCATATTTTTTATAGGAAAAATATATTCATTTAACATAATATTATTTCTTGTTCGAATAAATCAATTATAACTCGGAAATATAAAAATAAGCCAAAAATCTTCTGGACTTTGTTAGCATATACCTACCTGTTCATGTACACCACATGAACACATTAAAAGCATCGACTCTCGGGGATTCTTTTATTTATTCTGCATGTTCAAGTTGTAGCAGCGGTCATAGTGAGTAGATAGCGGGTCTATGACGGCTTTAAAAGAGCTCGAACAATACACGCACCGAGCGGCAAACGGATCGCGCCTTATTGTTCGGCCATGATGGGACTTTCACCTTCGCGCGGTTTCTGAACGCGCATCCACTTGTCACTTTGACGTGTAATTTAGTTTTCGAATTTCTAAAAGGTCGGAGAGAAAGATAATAGGAGACGTTAGTTGATTTTATTTATTTTACGATTTACACATAAAAAATCATCTTCTTGAAAATGTTTTGAGTCAATGTTAGAATTTTCAGTCTCTTTAAGTATATTTATGATGTAACTCTCATCCTAAACTATAATTAGTTGTTACAGAAATATTGTATTACAATTAGATTAGAAGGAAAATATAAAATTTACTTCATATAGATTAGTGTTTCCCAATTTATATTCAAAATCGTTTTTGATCTTTTAATATTGAAATATTAACGAGTTCACAGTTCTGAAGAATACTGTATTGTAAAACATTGTATGTATAATTTATCGTGTAATAATAATATTATAAACTCACGCCTATTTCCCAGAAAGCTAGACAGAGACTATAGATTTCCACATGATACGATCTTTGCATATCTCTGTTACCTCACTAATATCCATATCGCATCCACATGTATTTATTACACGATTTGTTATGCGAAACGTTTGCTAATGCTTTACCATCGAAATTTTCTTTTCTCCTATCGTCAGTAACTATTTATATTGCTGTACTCTCATTAGTACACAAAAATGAAAAAAATTGGATACCATTGCACAGATAATTTAATTAAGATTAACTCTGTCTTGAGAAATGATTTAAAGTAATAGAAATAAAAAACAACATCATTTTTAATTCAATCAATCAATCAAAATTTAATGAAAACCTTATGAGGTGTGCAATTTTAGATTATATTAGAGATATAAATTAACTCTTCTTAACGAGGTCAGTTTTAAAATTAAAAGTAAAGGTTTTTGCGTTCAAATTTTCTGTATGATCGAAATGCAATAATTTTTGAATAAATATGTAATAAAATATTTGTTGAAAAATGTATTTATATCAGTAGTTTGTAATTACGCCTTCCATCGTTTTTTGCCTGTCAATCATCTAAGCAGTCTGGGAGGGTCTATTCATTATTTTATATACGCTTTCATTTTTCAAAGGTACCTAATTGACGTTTTTGTGAAGACTTATAACGTAAATACATTTGATAAGCTTTCAATTTAAACGTAAACATAACGTTACAACCAAACATGATTTACGGTTACATCGTAAATCACATTTTACATTTTCAAATAATATCTCAACCGACGCCGCGTAAACGTAATACATCATTTCGTTATAGCAATTATTTCAAAGGACGTACCTATAAATATTATTTTTATTGCAAAGGAATAAATTAAATAATTAAAGCTATTAGCCATGATATACTCGATTTTAATTTTTTTGTTTACTTTTTATACAAATGAATCGTTTTATACTTGACTAGGTCGCTGTGCACCTTATTAAAAAATAAAATAGATAAATTTTAGGAAAAGTAGATGCTTTAAACTAATTTACTGTACGATAATTGTTAAAGGTAAAAAAAAAAACAACTAATACTTCACGGTAATATAAGACTTATATGATAGTGTTAATCTTATTTCATCATTATAGGACCATATTGTGCGAGTTCTTATTGAAAAATTAGTCAATTTATTAATGACTAACTTTATGTAGGTATACATGTGCCAAATTTTCAGGCTTATGAAATATGTTTTCCCAATATCAGTACGCAATACTACTGAAATTAAAGAAAAAAATTGAGGGATAAGCAAAAATCAAAATGACGTTCGAAAGAAATCGCTGCATTCATGATTATTTAATAAGAATTATCAAAAAAATAATTCAAAATACGTCTTCAACGAATTCGTCTATTCGATTATAATCCTTAATCCAAACGTAATAAAGTGTATTTCGTTTTTTATACGGCTATTAATGTGATTAAAATTCTCTGATCTTTAATGAATTGCCAGTGGGCGTCTCTCGTGCGACATTTCACGCTCTACCTGTTCCGATGATCACCGATTCTGGTGTGTAATGATGCGCACATGACCCCGTTATGACGCGAGGTGAAATCGGAACGAGGACTCGATGACAAATTGGCTGCGTGTTGTGGATACGGCTATTATTTATATATTATGGTTACATAACAAATAAAAAGTAAATTTGTGCCTGTCATTTAACATTAATAAAAGATTTTCATTTTTTAAATAATAATTTTTTTTTAAATAAATAATAAATACCGCCTACAAAAACCTATTAAAATATATTTTTAAAGAGACTTCAAAAACAACTGATCGGTTTTTTTGGAGTCGGTTTCAGCCAAAGCAAGGTAAAAGAACATATAACATACAAACATTAATTCGAAACGTTGAATATTGGCTCAAAAAGAGATCATCTTCTTAGAAGAGACACAACTGTGTTCGATTTATCTTTAGCTGGAACCGACTCCAAAACAACTGATTAATTGTTTATGAAGTCTGATTAAAAAAAATATTTAAATATGTTTTGGAAGGCGGTTTTTATTTGTTTTTTAATTTATTTTGTTTTACATTTTTATTTATTGAGTGATAATAACTTTATATTTCATTTAGCTACTTTATATGTGGATAAAGTTATGTTTAATTAAATCGGCCAAGCATCTCCTTTACTTTTGTAAGGAATATGTGAAAAATCAATTCCAATCCCGAATTGATTATCCACCGGCAGTCCAGGCTCTTTACGTTCTTGGTCGGGTGCAGCTACCGGATTATTCTTATAGACTCCATAAATAATACTTATATATATATAATGAAAATAGGTTGTCTTTGTTCGCCAATCACGTAAAAACTACTAAACGTTTAGACACGGGACTGGGACCATTCGATGCGGAATGATTTGTAGATGGTTCTAGGCTACTCATTTTTAGAATTCCGTAAATCCTTCGCCATTTTATTTATAATAAAAATTACCCAGCGAAGCGGGCGGGTCAGCTACTTCTGTATAATATAAAAGTTCTACAATTCATACACGTCACATTTTTATTCACTTCCACATTAAATAAATTCACTCTGTTTCTACTGTTATCGCTAAGAGTTCAAATATGTCTCGGCTACGATTATCACGTTGGAATCATATATAAATGAATAAAAATATGTAGGTAGATTAACAAGTAATTAATCTTAATTCGGTGTATATTAGGTTTTACTAATAGCCATTGAAGAGTAGTTTCTGACGACAAATCACAGTATTATTCTTAACTCTTCACCGTTAAGAAGTGCCATGGTTTACATCATCGACTCAGCATTATATGATAACTACCGTACGCAAAAACTTGAACAAGATCTCGATATTTAAACTTAATTCTCACATAAATTTATTACGTAACTCATTGATTCGTTTATTTAATAAATTTATTATTCGACACAGTATGATGAACTCTGTCGAGTGGATCGAACTAATATTGCGGTTTATCATGTGTAAGGTGTGAAGTGCGTATTTATTTTATTCGTATTGCATTATCTGTAACTATATTCATACATCGAGCCATTGTATGAAAATTAACGTGATGACTAACGCTAAATCAATCATTTCAAAACTATGTTAAAGCGTTTTATCTGTCGTATCGACAATAATATTTTTTTCGCTAATACTGATTGGATTAAATGATGGATCAATGGACAACCAAACGAAAACATGCCACGCAATTTTTTTTAATAAATAAATATAAAGTAGAGTTTTTTATTCCTTTCATAGTAAATATATAAAAAAAAGTCTCCCATTGCGTCAGCCGAGTGACGTCGTACACGATTTTCTCCGTAGCTATTAAAAAAAAATCGATATACGACCTTGGACGTAACTTAACTGCGCACGAACAATGGGTGCGTAATCACAAATTGAGTAGGTAGGTAAGTACGTGTATGGTAGGTAATAAAAGCGAAATCAACGACGATGGTTGTGCAGTTGGTGATGGGATCCCGCTACATCGTGTGACTTGTCGATTAATAATAAGACTCTTATGAACAATTAATTCATGAGCTAGATTTGGAGTCGATCAAATTATTTGACGACGTCTATATATTTTATAGCACCCATCCCTACAGTTCCTTTGTAAATAAAATCACTCCATATCTACTTAGACTTGTGATCAGACAGCAAAGAAGGATTTGAGGACAGGAAACTAACATAATTGCTTGCAGCATATGGATATTTCGATATATGTATATGAAATATCATTTTGTTGTAAGAAATAGACATATATTTTTGACAAAGAAATTAACTACCCTATAAAAAAGATAGCTTCTTTATAAAAATCAATATTAGTTAAATATGTCGATTAAAAAATCTTTTATTGGTGTATATACACCAATAAAAGATTTGGTGTATATATGGTATGGTATGGTGTATATACACCGGGGCTGGCTGCTGAACGTGCCCTTCGATACACAGAGCGAATCGTTTAATTTAACTTAAGCTTAAAACTCACTGGTCAACTTACTCGCCATCAGTATCTAACCCGCTATGTTCTGGTCCGGAGGCGGTATCCTTAACCACTGAGCCAACAACTCCAGTAAAATAGGTGATGCGATACAATTATTTGACAGTACTTTGTTTTCTGTTTATAAAAAAAGTGCTGGTAGAGTTCTAAACTATTTACATAAATAATTTTATAGGCCTGGTACTATATAGTTTTATATTAAATTCTTTCTCTAATTTTTAATTTTAATAAGGAATATTAATTTTAATGCTCTATAAAAGGTTTTCAAGGAGCTTAGTGCTTTTAGTTTACTAAAATAAAATAGAATATGTCTAAAATCCCTTAATTTTTGAAATTACGTTAAGTTATAATATTTATAGTATCTTTGGAGATCTGATCAGTTTTATTCAGAAATCGATTAATCGCCTCTTCCCATAGAACAACACTACCCAGAGAGGCATGTAGTGCGGAACCGGCGCCGGCGCAGGCCTTTCACCCGACCCCGTCGTATGTGGGCTAGAAAACGATCATACGCCACTATACAACATCGTTATGTATCACAATTCTAATCTACGCATTTATAATTAAATAGAGAATTAAATAATCTGTAAATTATAATGCAGGTAGGAAATATGACGATTTAGTGTTACACTTGTTATTTATATTTTCCAATGGCATTATTGATACTTTATAGTCGTTTTAAAAAAAAATTGGGGTTCCTGCTGACCATTTTCTAAACAATGAACACGTATCAGAAGAAATTTCGAATATGACAATTAATATATTATTATAAAAATTAAAATTAATGATTAGAGTTCCAATAATTGTTTTAGCCATTGAGGACATCCCTGGTGGACATAAGCATCCCTCCTAAATTTCTACGACGTACGGTCCTCGGCCACCTACTCCACGGGTGCTCCAAAGATGCTCTACGACCCTAATCAGATCGTCAGACCACCTAGCGGGAAGCCGTCCTACGCTGCGTCGCCCGGTTTATGACCGCCACTTGAGAACCATTCTTTTCAGCGGATCCCTAAAATGACGCCCTAGAGAAAAGTCTTTCTCTATAAGGCTGTCCTTCTCGCGCAACATAATGAAAGAGACAGTCTTATAGAGACTCTTGACTAGGGACGTCATGCTAGGCCCGCAGGGGCTATCGGTCATGCGAGCGAGCCGGTCTGCCTATAGCCACTTCAACTTGCTGATTCTGTGAGCTATGTCGATTAGTCTCGTTCTTCTGCCGATAACCTTGTTACGGATTTTATCTGACGTCGTATGTTGGGTGACTCTAAATTTACTTATGAGCAATGAATAATATGGGACCACGTCTGACATCTGTGTAGTTTTAATAAAATAAATAAAACACCAAATGCCATAGGAAATCTCGTAGTGAACTTTTCTCAATTAAATAACATAATAATCTTCTATGTTACAATTCTATTGTGTGATGTGATAATCGCACATGAATTATATAATCTATGACTTTCTCGACAACTTTAATTTAATAAATATCTTAGTGTATATAGTGAACATTATAAATGCGTAACTTATTACATAAGTAAGTAGACCGTGCATTTTATAAATTACGTCATTTGATATTGTTCTAAATTTTTATGTCATGTGGTAAAGTTGTTTCTATGCAGTTCAGAAATTGAAAAATTTTAATATAAGATGAAAAACCAAAAGATAAAAACCAACAGTACTACCTTTTCTATCGTGTCAATAACAAAAGATTAAGTTCAAACCCATTTCTAAAGGGTTAGGCAGAGATCATACGCCTCCACTCCGTTCGACTTTTATATAGTCCTATTATCTGTCTGGCATCCCTCAAGCGTTTCATCATAGCTTGTTTCGAGTGTTTGAGATTTTGTCCTCGTTATTACAGCTCCAATTTGTATTATGTATATTGGAGTTATCCTTGTCGTTAGTTCCATCAAACGCCTACATTCGCTGTGTGAATTTCTTCTATCAGAGTCTACTTTCATTCATCTTTTCTAAATGTTCTAACTACTTCTATCAAAAAGTCTTTTCTGTTTTAATCACCACATCTTTAAAACAACACCGTAGTCTTATATAACGTGAAACTACCTGTTTGTATTTGCCGTGGAAATATTAAATAAATACTTTCCAATGAAATTGTCGCTTATCTATTATTCTACTATATTTTCAACAATAAATATATCAATACAAAATATATGTTACAAGAATTTCTCGTCTAATAGTCTATGGATAAATCCATGTGGCGGTAATCGATGGTAGCGGAACAATTCGAAACGGCATGTATAAGACGAATTCGTTACGGCGAAACTCGAAACAATCGTCAAATGTAACAGCTGCATAGAATCGTTACGAAAGCGGGCCGAACGCATTACCCGCGAACGCCGACGACTGCGCCTGCGGCTCGGCCCGGGGGCGCCGCGCCGCGCCCATTCCGTCGCCCATTGTCGACGCTGTGTGCGATAGTAGTCTCGATTGATATTCAAGAAGTTGAAACTATATCGGCGCAGATCGTTTGTCCTGGATGAACGAACAAAATTAATTGGGGAAAAAGGCCCAACTGGCATTTGAATTCGCCCATCGGGGAATTCCGTACTATAGCAAAATATATTTGTGTTGTGTATTCAATAAGTATTATTTATGAAAAAAAAAAAAACGATTTTTTTTCCACTTCAGAAGCGTTAACGAGAACTCGACTCACAGTCGACCGGTTTTAACATTCTGAGCCAATATGACAAAAACGTATGTCACAGGCATTTTATTCAAAAACTGCAATATAAATACCGATGAAATTCAGAGTATAGATGTGTTGACTATTGTCTAAAGAATAACAGTGGACATGTTTCTTTAGCTATTATGTGAGGGAAACATGAAAATTGTGTAACAACGTAGTTTTTTATCTGTAGTGTATTTTTTAAAAGGACTTTGGAAGCCTACAATGAACATGATCCAACATGCTATTGGCTGGTTTTTTATTAGTTGTTGTTTTACTTCAGAATTTGCATTTATAACCGCACCGAGTTTAATACTTTTATTTATTATCGTTTTCACGTTAGAGTGAAAAGACCAAAACATTAAAAAATACATTTCTTCTATGAAGACTTTTCTTCGTTTTGTTTTTTTTTGTTATTTCCTAGGATATCCGACGTAATTACACATATCCTGTGACAATCTTAATTGGTTAGCTTTTGCGGTTAAACGATAGTGCTCCCTAAAGGTAGGACGGACAGATACTATTGGCACCGTTTCGATACGGAACCCTAAAAATGAAAAAACATCTGGAGAGGTCTTGCCTAAAAGGAATTTTTGATCATGCTTAAGTAATAATTATATTAATTTAAGGGAAAGAAAAGCACCTTGTATGCTACGTTGATAGTCGAGTGTTTGCGATTTTTGATAAAAAGTGAAGCATTTCATCTTTAAGATAATAACAGAAGACAAACACCAGTTTAGGTGTGCGGTGTCGGCGGTAAATGCAGGTCGCCGATCGAGGCCAACAATAAAATCGACACGCATCGGACAGAAATCGATGACCGATAAAAAGTAGTCGGCCGCTATTGGCCAAAATACCCCAATAATTAACCACGGACAGTTATCGACGCCGACGTCGTTTCACGAAGTGGCGACGGCTCAGGAGTTACAGTACGAAGCACGAAACTCTACCGCTCCGAATTGGCTACTAACGACGTAATACGCACGTTCAACACTCCCCGACCCTTCCTTCTTCTCCCGCGTGTACCTGTTTTACGCCATTACGACGCTTTCGTGACTAACTTCACAGAGGCCGAGTTTCTTGCGTTGTACTTTAAGTACGTCGTCTTCGAGCTAGAAGGTGCCGGTTTCGATTTTGACCATAGGCTAATTGACTGATGATTTATTAAGTCGAGTCTATTTACACTACACGCTCCTTGCCTCGAAGAACATGTTAAGCTGTCGGCCTAGGACATTGTCCTCGCATAGGTGATGATGGTCCTTAATGATGGCTAACTCACTAAGGACCAGCGTGGTGGAAGATTCATTCCCAAAAACAATTTGTCTGTTTGAACACGTTGATTTACAAAACTACAGGATACAGAATTTATATGAATTTATAGGATTTATAGGATTTTCAAAGATAACTCGGGGCAACTGTCTACTGGGACAGCTTGAGGCAACGTATAACCTGTATTGTATAAAAACTGATTCAAACAAGATTAGCTGTTTAAAAAAAAAAACAAATACCACACGAAGGCGATCGCAGGCACAGCTAGTTCATAATAAAAGTTTGCGGGGGCTGTATCCCAGTAGTAGGATGGTTAAAACCAGATAAAACTACATCATTTTAACTAGAATATCTCAAATGATTACTATGCATGCCGGATTGGACCGCATATCGTCCCATTTTGGCTGACTGGATTCGACGAAATTCCCATAGCCGACATAATTTGGTCGGCGTCGTGGACAATCGAATCGCACTCGATCGGCATTACCAAACTTCCATAACAAGTTGTGTGGTCAATTTTTGACGCTGTTTAGATAGCTAATGTGGCCATTGGGCGCAATTTTAATGTGTTTCCTATCTATCAATCCGTATTGAATTCGAGACCGGTTCATTTATATCCAGGCAGGAGAGATCGCGGGCATAAAATATATAAATAAAGAAACATTTTAATGTCGATTTCATATTGAAAAAAAAAACAAGAGAGTGGGAAATGGATACTTGTCCAAATTTTTGTAACAAACTTTCTGCGCTAAACCCGCATATTCCGCACAAACATCAATATCGGTTCTTTTAACCGTTCAATAACTTCCTCGTAAGTTGTGTTGGCAGGATTAGCTAATTCTCAAAAGAATTTACACTCGTCTGATTTATAGCTGTATCAAGTTTCAGCTTATTCCTAGGTATTATTTCAAAATCGACTTAAAAGAATCCATGTCTCCAGGAAGACGAAGAACAGAGTAAAATTATGTTAGTAGCCTATTGCTATATTTAGACGACGTATTAACAAACGCTCTGATTTCGGTCGACACTGACCAGCCGACCGCAACCGGAACGGGCAAGGTAATTGGCAGGGCCGTCGTATGCTGTGGAAGAGCCCTTGCACAACACAAACATCAACAACTTGTGTTCTGTGCTGGGCACATGGAGGCTATGCGACGCGGTAGGTGCTTGTTAGATCGATGCATGTAGAACTTTCGTTCCGACCAAAAAAAGGCCCGGTCCGTAGTGTATAATATAATATGCTCGCTAACATTCGCGTCGTATTTAGAGAAGAGCGCTGCTATTTATTTTCAAAAGAAAACTCGGCAAGAAAACAACAATATGAATGAGAAATGGAGACGGGATTTATACATACATGTATACAAAAATGAAAAATGTTTAAAATCTTTCAAAGAATTTAATTTCACTGAATGTTTCGCAATTTCTTTAAACGGCCTTTTCATTTTGTTTTCTCCACGTTTCTTATGTTTCTCGAAGGCGTCACTGTAGCAGCCGATACCATTGTACGACTTACAGGACTAATATCGCAGTAATGATGTCGTTTCTACCGTAGTACGCTTCAACAGAAGCGCATGACAACGTGACTGGCACAAAATATTCTCCTCTCTGGAATGGCGGTTGGACGTCGACATTTGTATGAACATCCGCTTCGGAATGAAATCTGTTGCTCCACTAGCCAACAGGACGGCTACAGAGTCCGTGATACTTCTTAAAACTGTCACGTGATCGCTTCTCGTTGCTATCCAGCCGCTATAGTTCGTCTAATTACAGCGGCCGAATAGTGAATGAGAGGTTGTGAAGGGCCCACGCCGGAAACGATCCGCGCAAATAACGCGCAGGCGGACAAAATCAAATGTCAGGCGGTGCGTAAGCTGGCCGACTTTATCAAGACGATCTGCCTCGCCTATCGACCGAGATTCCGATGCCTGCGCAGCTTCCGAGATGCGATCGGAGTGAGACATAATAATGTCCGTTCTGTACAGGAAGTCTGCCTACATCGATTTTTTGCATTTCATGCTATAATCTTGCACGAGAGATCTGAATCAGTATTAACACGTCTCGATTGATTGTTACGGTGCATTATCGTCGAACATGTACATCCGCCCCGTGTTGCTGTACTCCCGTATTTAAACGTGGTTCACGTTCAACTGAGGGGGTTAAAACTGCAAATATATTTGCAACTAATTCTATGTCTGTCTAAAATAGGTAAAATCTGTTATTCTGGACAGCTTTATCAGGATGTTTCTTTTTATTTTGTTGTATTGTTAGATGAAACGGTATTATGTACTATTTTGAATTTTGATCACATAAAAAGTACTAGATAATAAATGCAAAACTTTGTCTTTGTATTTATCCTTAAATGTACATTTATATTTTGAACAGATTTTCTGTGTCCCATTTTTATGTAAAAATCGAATCCTTAACTTATTAGTAAATAAAAATAAAAGAATATACCATACTTACTCTAATGTTTACACACCAAACATATTAAAAAAAAAACCACTACCCAAATGTTAGCAGTATGAAATATATTGGTAACGATAATAATTCTATAATGTTAAAAAATTATGGAAAGAATGGTATTGTAAATTATTAAGATTCTCTATACAAAGTGATTTATATATATTTTATTTTACTATAATAGAAAATTTGGAAAATTAAAAGTGCACACCACTAAGTTTTTTGTTTTATATTAATAAAATACACAAATTGTAGAATAGTAATATATAGTCAAATCAGAATGAAAATTTGATTGAAAAATTGAAATAGAAAATTTACTATTCAAAATTACCGCCCTTTTTACTTGCACGACACCTGTCATATTTTAAAACAAAAACAGAAAATATTCTTAAATACTAGGCTAAGTTTACTTATTCGTTTAACAATACTCAGACACTCTCGTCCAAAATTACGTTTCTCTCGAGTTACATTTAATGATTTTAAATTTTTCATAAAAAAAAAAATTGACATATGTGAAAGAGCTCATGTACAACAGGCTTTTATTCCTCATGAATCCCGTCATATTAAATGATTGACCAAGTGAATTAATAAAGCCAATCGAGCTCAATCGTGATTACATCCTTACCAACCGACTACAAACCGATTAAAGGCTCAACCAATATTTTTCAGTGAGATTTGTTGCTATAATCATATCTTGTGTGAGATTTGGAATAATATAAAGTTTGAAGAATAAAGATTTCTCTTCACAATAGTGTATTTTTTACAACAAATATGTATATCACATTATTGGTGAGAGTGATTGAATTTGAGTAGGCTTATTGTTTTCGTTGTTGATAGACTAATGCAAAGCCGCGTTGCGACGTGCAAAAGTTCCTCAACTTGAGTCTGTCTCTCTACTTTTGCTCTCGCCCTATTCACTGAATCTACAGATTTCATTACTATTTATATTCTACCTTCAATACCGAAGACCTTATAATACATTTTATAAGTATTTTGTATGAAGTCTATAAAGAGAAATCTTTCAAGTGTACTTGGCGTGTGCAGTGTCAACCATAAAAGCTTCATAAAAAAAAAACAATATATTAACACGACATTATTCATTTCAAAAAGTTTTATTTGAAACTATAAAAATATAGTATAACGGTGTATATTTAATTCTGCGATTTGTCAGTCTCCATAGAGTTCTCTGTACGTTTTGTTACGGCTTTCCTTTCGCACGTTTCCCGAAGGAAAAGCGCATCGGTGCATTCTGTAGATTTAAAGCTATTATTACAGGTTGCAATTAACACTTATAAAATTTCGTACACAAAAACTTTACCAGATCTATATTTATTTACCGCTAAATTACATATTGTAATTTGTTTACGTAGTCAAAGCTCATCGACTTGGTTATGCAACTGTTGTACTTGAAGACGATCGTACGGAAAGGAGAATTAAATATATTAAAAAATAATAATAGCAGAAAAAGCTCAAATAAGATAATATTACAACCGGCATATGATAGGCCCATCTTCTAATGTATATTGACTTACTAGTCGTGTTGCTGTTTGCATTTTGCATAGCACAGCCGCTTTTTCGGCGTAAGCGAAAATAGAAACGCATAACCATCGAGGAATATTATGTTGCAACACAATACAGACATTATGGAATATAAAAATTAATAACTCTGGAACTAATAAACACAGAAAAATTAAAGTATGCTGTAATTATTGTTTAACTTCGTAAAGAATCTATTCGCTTAAGGAATGCCACAAATCTGTTTTATATCCTTTAAACAGCTTTCGGGTATTTGTTAGAGGAGATACTTAGCATTAAATAGAAATCAAATAATTACTTATACGCGTGAACCACTCAGAATTCCAATTCTAATATTACTGCTCATTCTAACTTACAATAAAATTTTTATGAACACTTCGGTAAGAGTAAAATTGTATTTAACCAATCAAAAGCATACACGTATGCACATAATTTCTTACTAGCGCTACAAATCTCGATTGTAATTGTGTTTATTCAAGGTTGGTGTTTATTCATCGGATACGAAACTGAAATAGAGGTCTTTCGGAATAAAAATGAGAAATAAAATCTAGATTACAATTGTCAAGAAAATTGTATGAAGGATTAAAATTGATATTGGGATTGCATCTCGATCGAGGAAGAAATCAAGAACGAGCTCGGGAATTCATGGATCCGATCCGAAATATAAATAGTGATTGCGACCGAAACAGAAACTCGAATCGCCATCGGAACTCATTTTATTTTCATGTCAGCGAAACTACTTGTGAACGTTAATTCGTTATCATAAATGAAATTATTCGAAAGCACAGATCAATAACGTGATTAATCTTAAATATACCTTAAAGAGTGGAACTAACAATATTGTAAAGATGTTTATGGTTTTAAGCAAAAATTTATACTCTATGGTCTGGGTCAACAGCTAGAAGGAGGCTTTATCAGCGCGCGCTGATAAGATTGTTTCGATAAAACACGCTGTGCTGATATCAATGCCGTCTTCTGACTAACGTGACTCATTACTTCTATTCTGTTGTGCCGTGTATTTGTTATATAAAAATTATTTTAATTTATATGAAACAATTGAAAATATTAATATATATATATATATATATATATATATATATATATATATATATATATATATATATATATATATATACAATCGTTTCTTTTTTCATCCAAATAATGAATTTATTTATAAGGTGCAGAATTATTGCTGCTGTAGTTTTTTCTCTGACGGATGTAAATAATAATCTTCAACATAACTTAAAAGGTAGCTTATCATCAGATAAAAGGTTCCATAAGCCTTCCTAGAGAAAATACTGTTATGTTTGGGCTTAAATGTCCTATGTTTTTAAAATCCATCAATGAAATGGAAGAACTTGTCAAAAGTAGTGACAAAATAATAGAAAACAAAAGCAAACATACGTATTTGGTCGAGCTGATCCGCCTTATCCTGTTCGTGGGCTTCTTCTGAGCCCTTCTGTACTTGTCCTGAGGATGTGACTGCGCATGCGTCTGCACAGGCGGCTCTTCTAACACGCACCAATCAGTGACCGACCCCCGCCTAGCGGATCTGGGAGTCTCTCCGCCCGACGATACGCCTTTGTCTTTACGCATCTCCGACAACATTTTATTTAATTCCCTACTAAAGGTCTCACTCAATTCACTGACGGTGGTACACTTCACATGCACTATTTTCGGGGAAGGCATAGTGGAGAAAGAACGGCTCTTTCTCTTCTCTCGTACCGGCATATCGAATTTAACTTTTGCGTCTTTCGTGTAAGGTTCACAGTCGCTCGCATAGTTCTCGCTAAACATCTCGACCGCTTTGTCAAATTCGAAGAACAGATTCTGAACGGATTCCGACTGGAGTAAGTTGTCAAGAAGACCGCTGTTGTTGGACGTGAGGGCCGTGGACGCGCTCGACGTATGGCTCTTGGATGAGGCCGTCGAGCCGGGACCTCTTTCTTTCGCATTTTCGAGATATTTGAAAGACTCGCCTTTGGACATGTTTAAAATCTTATATTTCTGTAATTCCTCAAAGCTCTCGCTCGACAGCCACGCCTCGCTTATAGACTCATTGCTTCCGAACATATACGACAACCTGTTTTTAGTGTAACTCCTGTGCTTGATTTTATCTGCTGCCGAGGGGATACAGTCTTCGTCTTCTGCAGCTCTAGGAAGAAATTCGAAACTTTTGCTGCGTTTGTATATGGGTTTTTTGTCGCTAGCAAAATATTTCTTTTCCGTCGATGGCGATTTTATTTTATCGCCGTCTCTATTCTTGAAGAACCACAGCCTTCTCTTTTTCTCTTGTTCGCATTTCGTTCCAGGAGGTTCCACCATCGCAGCGCCCTTCATCTCCTGTTCCATCCCTAGCTTCCATTTTGATTTGGGGCTCTTTTCTCTCCCGAAGAAATTCATGCGTGTGAATTTATCGCGGAAGCTGAAGGTCTTCTTCAAAGGCGAGACTTCATCCTCGCCGACTTTCAATTTCCCGGGATCCGAGCCGGGCGAATCCGGAACGATGGGAAGGCACGACGACAGAAGGGTACTCGACGGCGGCTTGGTGAGCACCAGGTCTTGCGGTCTCGCCCGCGGCTGAACTAACGGAGGGGGCCTCAGCTTCTCGGGCAGATCGCCGAGTAGGCCGCGTTCGATCACAAGCAGGTTTTCGGCGTTCAGTTTCTTGAGGACATCCGCTCTACCGACGGGCCTGCCGACCGCTCCCTTGTCCATGGCGGGTGCGCGTGCGCGCGTCACGGGCGCCCGGTGGCGCGCTGTCGACTGACTCCTTATCGGCTCCTCGCGATATCTATGTCCAGATAACGAATGTTGATAAAGTCTTCTCTTGAGCTGTATATGTTTATCGCGATGGCGCTCCTTGTCCATTTATTGAATTAAATTTTTATCGTTTACCCGAAAAGGTTAGGCATCGAAAAAGAGTGCTATTTAGTTTTGACGATTTTGTCATTCGGCTATTAAAACGTGTATTTGACTATAACGTATATAGTCCTTTCTACATGTATAACTGTGTCCCCATAAACGAATGAACTATATCATATTGATTGAATATATGATCATTTGAAAAAAAATTAACATCAATACCTTAACTTCATGGAAAGTTTTGTGAATTAATGAATATTCTCATATTTCAGGAGGATATTTCGCTCGACTTTTCCCATTTAATTCAATGTTGCAATCATAAATTACATCTTATACGACCTTATCCTATTGCCTAATTTGAAACTACATTTATATTAAATATTAGTTTCAAATTGGGCAATAGGATATACATACATTTTAAAATTTTATAATTATACAGATGTCACATCTTTTGATGTAAAATGTAGACGCAACATAACTTTTGTCATTTCAAATTAATTGCATTATCTGTCCCGTACCTTACCTGAAAAATCGATACGGTTAGCCCGAAAGTAGTTTAGTCAATGAACTCGCGGCAACGGCCTCGGCACTTTGTACACGTACTGCGACCTTTGACCCGAAAATGTACCACTGGCATGCAATTCATAACACTTTTTTTTTAAAGACTCAACTGACGTGTTCTTAGCTTTTACGCAATCGGGATTCTAAATTTTCGTCCAAATCCCACTATTCAAATTTCAATTCATGTTGTGTTAAAACTCAAAACTGAAAACTTAATATAAATAAAGTAATTGGTTTTCGTTATTTGTAAAAAAAAATGGTGTTTTGTTACAAATTGTTGACAGAATCGCCCAGACGCTGTGCCAGTGTTTCTCCGAGAAGAATAAGTTCTCAAGCTTTGGATTGCAATACTAAAGGTGAGCTGTGGACGCCTAATTATAGTAAAACAACACTTATTTCAAGGAATTGAAGTAATAATTTGTGCAGGCGCTTTGCATGTGTACACGTTTTGTTACGCCTTTGTAATTGTAATAAGCAATTCTACATTTGGTTAAAGAAATAGAGTATAGTAGAAGAAATAAATATGGTGTTTCTGAAAAAAAAAATTAAACCGAAAAGGGCACAGAGTTATCTTTCAAAGCTGGTTTTGAAACGACCAGCTAAAAGAAAGTTAATTTATATGTTCCATTGTATAGTTCATTTGTTTAAAAAGTACTTCAACGAGAAAATTTGGAAACGTAGATGAGTCCTCTAAATATAAATAAATGTCTTTGATAAGTGAATTCAAATCATGTTTCATTCATATGTTTTGTCTGTCAGTGTCTTTCAGCGCCTTATCACACTTGCTGGGCAATGAAACCCACGAAGGCCGGGAGATTTTGACAGAAGAAGTCCTCGATTCGATCCCAAAAAGGGACTGGCGGCTGCTGGCGGCCCTGGTACATAAAAGAGAGGAACAAGATGAGACCGAGCGGCTTGCCGACAAATTCAAAAAGTTATGGTCAGAGGAGAAAGGGCAAAAGGAGGAGGTGACCTAATTTTAGTGTGACTATGATACTTAATTTTCTATCGATAGTTGTATATTGAAACGTGGCCCTTCGCCAGTTTTTGACAGTATACCCGAAATTCTCCGATAAACTTTTAACAGAATCTCGAATCGACAAATAAATTTTTAACTGAAGCCAAATTCAACCCTCCTTCCGTGCGCCGGAGCACTGGACAAGCCTTCGATCTGTCCCGGTCGGTGTTATCCCATTGATGACAACGACCCCTATTACCCCCGAACGCGTACTAGGCCAACGTAGAGGGGTAAAGTTCGAGTCCCTCAATCTAAACGAATAGTGGGGCGACGATAACCGTAACCGTCCTATACACGTGCTACAGCTGGAAGCGGAGATGTCGGAGCAGTACCGCCGCTACGTACGCAAACAGCGCGAAGCCGACAGACGCTGGCTCGAGCAGCGCCGGGCCAGCCGCTGCCGGGAGACGCAGCTGCAGCGCGCCAAGCTGTTGGACGTGATCCAGTACAAGGAACGCAAGAGCGCGGACTTGCTAGCTACGTTGGACGACAGGAAGGTATATTATGAACGCAGGCGCCGATATTATCACCCTTTGCCGGTGTGTCGATTTTATACAAAATTAAAAACAATTTAAAACCGTTTTCTATAAAAGTACCATTAAGGCGGACTATTTACAAATAGAATATAACCTGCATGTGTTTATACTAGTTTAATCTACATCAATATCAATTACAATTTTCTTGTTCTATATTCCAACGCTATTGCGATATGGAAACAGTAAACTTAAAATATTTAGTAATCATCAGGTACTTTTTATTTAAAGATCAAAAGATAGTGAAGATCGATCCTCCGGCTGAAATATCCTTACGGTTCAATTCTAGATGGTTCAATAAAGTTCAATTCAATTCTAGATAGAAATGAGATCATTCGTAACAAGAGAAAACCTAAATAATGTCAAAAATAGTCAGAAATCGTCTTCAGTTTTCGAAAATTCATGAACTGAGCGACACTTACGACCCCTTTTTAACACGCTTTTATAAGCTTGGGTTGTATCAATGTATGTATGTATGTAACGGAATCTATGAGCTTAATTTTCACCAATTTCAAGAAGTCTGATTAATTTGAAACTTTGCATACATATCAAGGACCAATGACAATGCAATAATTTGATAACAGTTTCCCATTATACTTATTAGTACCGCCAGGATTAATATAAACTTGGGTTGTATGTATCTATGTATGTAACGGAATCTTTGAATTAAATTTTCACCAATTTCAAGAGGTCTGACTAATTTGAAACTTTGCGTAAGTATCAAGGAGCAATGATAATAATATAATTTGATAAGTTTATCCTCTTATCCTGATCAGGATCACCAGGATCAAATAATTTAGTTACGTATCGTCTGCGTGAGAGCAAGTGGCTTATTACTGTTACTAAATTCTATTACTGTTTTGTAATAGAATTTAGTAACAGTAATAAGCATTATTAATAATTCAACTATTATTATATTGTTAAAAATTACAAATTTTTACCAATCAACCGAACTAAGTGAAAAATAAATATAGTTAAAAAAAACTAAAAAACACGCTTTTAAAGCACATTAAACTAAAAAGTGAAAAATAATCCTTAATATGAACTCAAAAAAATAATGAACAATGACGAAAAATACTAGTATTATTGCGAAAAAAGAGTGGGGCGCTTTGTGCCACATTTTTCGTATAACTTGTAAAGTGATTTTCGATTAAAAGTAAATTTAAAAATATAGTTTAAAAAAATTAAAAAAACGCTTTTAAAGCACATTAAACTAAAAAGTGAAAAATGATCCTTAATATGAACTCAAAAAAATAATGAACAAAAACGAAAAATACTAGTATTATTGTGGAAAAAGCATGGGTTGCTCTATATTTCTAGAGTAATTTTTTTTTTGAATTGGATATTTGTTAAAAGTGGATTTTAAAAGATCACTTGGAAGAAGCACTATCAGTGCTTTTCTTAAGCTAAATCTACTTTAATTACTTACTATTAAAATTACTTTAAGCTTGCATTTAAAATCCTTTTAGTAATAGTTTATATGTTGCAGTAAACAATTATCATATTATACAATAGCCAGTATTTTCCCTATTTAACAAATACTTATCGCTATGGTTGTAGAATCATTAGCTTTTTTTACGTTTATCGAAACATTGAGTAAAATTCTTGATACAATTACATTCAATAAATTCCATTTGTTAGAAAAGTATATCTGTTTGTCAAGTCCAACCATTTGTGTGCAACTGACAGGCAATAAAGGGAATACTCTATATAAGATATATTATCGGATACTAACTGCATTATCAGAAATTTGTGTAAATTATGATAACATGTGCAAAAAATTCGAACAACAAAATTGATAAGCCAGTTGTATAAATCAATTATATAAAAATGTGTGGATGTTAGTCTCTTCGGGCAATGGAGACATCGCCATGGGTCTGCTGGTGACGAAAGGAGTATGCTATTTATATCAAGTATTTATTTCAATTAAGTTTTATTGTTTTCAGTATCTCGCTGTCAATGTTTTTGCTGCAGCTGCCTCCATTTTTTTTTTCTGCGATTGTTTAAAAAGCTAACACATTTTTGCGAGACAAAAATCTTAATCAATTTTATATATAATTGTGAGTCATAAAATCAAAGTTAATTGTTAATTTCGTAGTAAACACCGGATTTGAAAATATTTGTTCCGGTTACAGAAAGAGAGCTTTGAAACACCCGCCTTCGGCCAACCTCCACGTTGCCCGCATGTCCTGGACGATGTCTGCTTTGTCCGAGCGAACTATTAGTATACACATAGAAGGCGTCGTCCGCAGGTCACGATGTTGGCAGAACGTTCGTTGGAGGAGGACGTGCGAGCACTCCTGGCGGCGGAAAGGCGGGCGCGCCTGTCGGCGGCCGGCGAATGGCGCGTGCGCGGCGCGGCGGCGGCGGCGGCGCGGCGCGGCGACGAAGCACGCCAGAGGCGGGAAGCCAGGCTGCACGATTCTTCGAGGGTCGGTAGAGTCATGATTTTAGAAATTGTCCCCAATATCTGCACGAAAATTCTGAATGCCATTGCTAGAGATGGCTCAGTAATTTTTATAAAAAACCAAGGAATAAATCATTAGAGCTATGAAATATAAGAGATTTACTTTGTGTGAAGACCGAGTTGTGCTCGCTATTTAATCTAATCATAGAATATATTTTTGCATTCCAGCGCGCTCTCATCGGTAACGCGCTGAGCTCGTGGGAATGTTCCATTATGCGCCACGAGATCGAAACCCTGGACGCCATCAAGAGGGCCAGCGCCGCGACTAGGTTGGCTGATGCGGAGGAGCGAGGAAAGAAAGTAGAAAAGGCTCGTCACCTGCGGCAGAGCAGAGCCAGGCGCGCGGCCAGGGCGGCCGAGTTATTGAGAGCGGCTGTGATCGGGTATAGAAGATGATCTCTCTGAACCTTTCCTTACATTCCTTGAAAATATTCGCGGTTTTTCATGGAATATAAGCGTAAATTTCTGTGTTTACAAAATTGTGTAGTTGAGTTTTTTTTATTTCATGAAGCTGTTTTCAATAAATATATTTTGAATGTTCTAAAATTCCGTATGAATAAATGTATCCCCTTCATCCCGACACGAAGTATGGCACTGTGTTTTCGAAAAGTATCCGAGAGCCACTCATAGATAAGAATGGTTGTGTAACAGCGGTATAATCGTTTGGAAGGCGATCACAGGTAAAATGAGAAACTGCTGCGTTCGACATTTGAGCGCCTCAAAAATTTTGGGCAAGTTTTCAATGGATTTTGAATACGGGAAAATCGAATGTATCTATAATGATGATTCTTTTTTAATTTTGTAAATGTAAAACATTATCTAGAGTAGAAAAAGGTATATTGTGGTGATTTGACCATCTGGAAAGGTTGAATGAAAGTGGATTGATAAAACAAATTTACAGTGGCAATGTGTAGATGTGAAGGTCGGCAAGAGTCGCCCTAGAAAATTCTATGCAGACCGAATTGCTGACATATAAAAAAGGGGCGAATTTTAAGATCCTGAGACCGAGGAGCTTGAATAAAAAAGAGTCACGGATAACAATGAAGCAAGAAAGATATGCAAAGGTCGTATACCATTTATAAATAATCTCTATCTACCCTTCTGGGAAATAGGTGTCAGTTATAATAATAATTTATAATAAAACATTTCGAAGTTCGTTTAATTATAATTTTATATTTTATTAATTACATTTTATTTTCAATGCTTGCCACATTTTCTAAAAATTCCTTATCACTAAGTTTTGTACATGTTCAAATGCACCATACGGGGAAAACAAATGATGCAGTAATATGACCGTACACCTCTGTCTGTATATTGGACGTAGACATATGATATTAACTGTCGTCGTCCGTGGAGTCCAGCTCTTCAGATCCGTCTCCAGGAGTTCCGATTCCAGACTCCAGAGGCAGGTCGAGGCCCTTGGCTGCCGCGGCAAGCGTAGCCCTGGCGCGTCGATATCTCCTCAACGCCGCGTCGGCTCCCGACAGCAGAGCGGAACTAGAGGTGGTTTGACTTCTGTCAGTGGTTCCTCGCTCTGTGGCTTGCACTTGACGGATAACGCTCCAGCGAACTCTAATTTTACCTGTCGCTACTAGTCTAAAGTCAGACGCTAGCTGAAAAAGGACAAAGAGTAAAAACTGAAATTTAACTGATTAACTGAAATTTATTGTAGGACGTTTAGTTTCGAAACCACAGAAAAAAAAAATTGGTTTCATCTTCATTTTACAATATTAACGTTTACTAAAAGTTATGGTGTAATCGCATCAAAAAAGTCGTTCGGTTAACCCTACAAGCCAGCCTCAAAACTTTATATATAGTTTTGAACAATATTGTTTTCAAGTTGTGAAAACACGAAAACATTATTACTTACGTGTTCGAGCTCAAAATTATTAGAGGTATAAAAATTTTGTTCAAATATGCTTTGAATATTTCGTCGAAGATATGTATTGAACGATGCATTCAATCTAATCTGGAGTTGAATTATTCCATGTACTTTTCTTAACACAGCAAATTTTGTAAAAAAAAATTCTCAGATATCTGAATACACACACGCACAAACAGACATACATACTCACGCAGAGAGAGAGAGAGAAAAACAGATCAATTTATATACATGGGTCAGAATAGGGACTTAGAAAATCGACATTTAATGAAATTTAGATGTTACGAAAATCGACTGGAAAACAATAACTGCTCGAATTTATCGAAAATTTCCAATTATCTTATCAGGAAGTTGAAAAATTACAGCAAGCGTAGGAATCGTGAATGAAATAAATGTAAAATCATAAAGTCCCACCATTGGCGTAGGCCCATGGACATCTAAATCTTTTATGAGAGTAGTCATCAAAACAAAAAGATTCAGTTAGCCAGGTAATAATAAATTTTTACTTTTGACATTTCTACGATATATAAAATCAATCTGTTATTTCACCTTCGTAATATTTATTGAACTGATTACAAATGGAATTCAACGACATAAATGAATGAAAGGAAAATTAAAAATATTGCACTAATATTGCAGTGACAATTCAATTCATAACGGTCTCAATTGCGAAACACGATGGCCAGCGGTACAGCGACAGTTAGTGACTCACTAAAACTATGAGAATACACAATTCGTCGTGAGTCATCTATATAGGAGGCAATTTAACCTTTATTGGGGATGTATGTTTGTCAAGTTTGTTGGCGAGATAGATTCTAATTTTTCACCGTCGAAAATTCGTCGTGACAGACTACCACGAGCGGAGTCTCAAGTTCTGGTGCACCATCAGAATAATTCTAGCTCAACTACTGCTCTCGACTCTGAGGATGGTTGTGAAGCGCCTTCCAAAAAAAAAAGTGATAATCAAAGGACGGTTCCGGAAATAACCAGTAGTACGGTCAAATCAAATTAACAAACAAAACCAAAACTAAACAATATTTCCGTGTTGTGTCTCCGATGTGTGTCTGTTAAGTACTTCTGGTATTAGCATTATTCACCATAGTTAAAAATCAATAGGATATGGGAGTATCATAAATTAAAAAGATTCTAGCACAAATCACGCCTTATATAGAGACGTCCAGTGACGTTCACCGTGAATAGAATAAACGTGAAAGGATCATATTTAATTTATATACTACTAGATTTTGTAATTTATATACTACTAGATTTTGCCCGCAGCTCCGCCCGCGTAGACACGGGAACATGTGACGGGAGATGAAAAAAATTTTTTTGGATAGGATTTGCTTAAAATCGGTTCTTAGTGAATGTTCCGAAAAGAGTAACTGTGCCAAAGTTCAATTTGATTTTGACATTAACCTGTATTCTAATCAAGATAAATGCGCTGAGACGATGTCATTTTTTTTACTAAAAATACTAAATTCCAAGCAAAATTCTCATCTTTGTTCGTATTTTTTTAACTTTTTTATCGTTTATTCGAAATTTTTACTTGTAAAAAGATATTGAATCAAATTACCTCAGTCCCTTGAGGCTTTGCGAGAAATTCCAAATCATCGAGTAAATTACATCCACCAATAAAATATCTTCTGCTATCCGCGAACACCTTGTCTTTCTCCTCTGGCCTAACACAGCCCAAATCTTCGGTATACTGTCCAGGCTTTAAGCGTAAAGGCAGATGAGCGTAGCCCTCAGTACGATGCCTTTCCCACCAATCTCGAGATATCACCTCCATGAAGAAACTGATATGTGATAAATCTGTAAATTTTAAACGAACGTCGAGATTCACCACATTTGCGCTACCCTAAGACCTCTTTTAGTTTATCGAATAATAATAATGATATATTAGTGATTAGCTGGCCCGGCAGACGTTGTTTTGCCCTTTCTTGTTGGTGGCTTGCCAATGCCTCTAGGTCCGTCAGTATGAACGTGGAATTGATTCCTTAAGAATGCGATGATTTAATGTCCACGAGAGTGGTGAAAACAATGTGTTTGAGGCATGCAAGTGCGGTTGTTCGTCGATCTATATTTAACATATTAGCTACTGTAAAATCCGAACTGGTAAATTAAACTTTGTATGTTTTAATGTGATAAAAAAGAAAATGGCTCTTACCGACGTCAGACTTTAAATCGAAGGAGAAGTCAATGCCGTGACCAAAATTATGAACCACATCTTTGTGGATCTTCAAATATCGAGCGGTGTGAGTTCTCCCTTTCAAGGGTGTATTGTGTTCGACTTCAACATTATCTGGAATCTAAAAGTTCCATACAAATTTAAGAGTCATAATGAAATAGAACTAATAAAGAGAGTCAAACGACTTTGTCAGGTAAGACATTATTCACACGTACACGCGCATATGCATCGGATCCTGTGATTATTTACTTTCTTAGTTTTTGTTAATACATAAATTTGATTGAAAGTTATTCATTTTCCTTATGGAATTTAATTTACTTTTGAATGCCACAAATTCATAGACAACTTGTCTATATAAGTAATAAAAAAAATGATTACTGTAATTATAATAGCGATTAAATAATTTGGATGTGTGAAGTAGGTTGTCTATAACATATTATTATAAACTCACACCTATTTCCCAACAGGGTAAGCAGAGCCTACAGATTTCCACATGGTACGATGTTCCCATATTTCTCTTGCTTTAATCTTGTCATACAAGTTCGTTAGTTTCGGGTGCTTAAAATTTGGCCCTTTTTTAATGCGACTCACATTTGCTGTATAGATTTATTTTGTCCGTCTACTTCTATTCATCGTTTCCAAATGACCAAACCACCACAATATACATATTTTTACTTTAATCACTACATCTTTCAAACCACACCGACCTCTGACAACACTGTTTGACATTTCTTTCAAAGACACTCCAAACATACTACGCAAATATCGCAACTCTACTGCACTGATTTTAATTTACTTTTTTTTTACCATATCCAACTTTCGCTACCGTACATAAGCGTAGGGATCAGGACTCTATTATGGATGGCCAAATGTGCTTGTTGTGAGACACTTAGTATATGTTCGCAACGGAAACATTCCTGCGCACCCCGACGTACACACGGCATGAATATATTCAATATTTTATTCTTCAGTCATATAGTCTATATAGATGAGTTTCGAACTTATGTCATATGTAGACAACATCGTTTTTCAGTGCGATTATGTAAAATGTACATAACAGAATAGTTTTTGTATATTTAGATTTATTTGAAAATAAAGATATGAGTTTGCATGAGTTTTACTTCCGAAATGCATCGAACACATATGCAGTTTAATTGTACTACGGTAATCCTTCAGAGGGCCGATCACGTGACATAGACATCGGCGGCCCACACACGACGGTAAGGCCACCAACCGCTGCCGTTAGTCGTTCACGGGCGCCAGATAGCGGCGCCCATTACGGTACGGCCCGAATCTCTGTCAGAAAATAGCATATCTATCCCAAAAGTATGGCTTTAGATTATGAGATCCGGGCTGCTTTGATTTAATTGATCTAAATTCAATCTGTCTAATTGGTCGCTCTCTAAAAGACGAATCCGGGAAATTGCATGCCGCATTCAGCCTGCACTACCCCAGTCTTGCACCTTATCTACAATCTACTCTACTAGATAGCATACGTGTCGGCATATCAGAAGTGAAACTTTGCACCTCTGTAGACACCCAGGGTTCGGAGGCATTATTTCAACGACCTAAGTTAGTGAGGTGCCGCTCTTGCGAAATAGTCAACTGATCAGCAAAAACCAAAACAGGGCGTTAAGCGTTCTATACGCGTGCGCCCGGTCCGTCACAGCATATTAGTCACATATTATTAAATACGGAAACAAAAGTGTAGCAAAAATAAAGAAAACAAAAAAAAATTAAAAAAAAAAGCCGGCCAAGAGCATGTCGGATCATGTTCAGTGTAGGGTTCCAAAGACGATACTACAAAAAAATGCAATACAGATGAAAAAAATATGATGTTACACATTTTTCTATATTACCCGCACAGAATATGAATAAGCACTTTAGTCGCTTACAACTAGAGAAACAAGTAGGTATGTCCACTATTATTTATAGAATAGCGTAAACTAAAAAGTACTAGCAAAAGGGCATATCTTCGCGGCACTTACGTCATTTTTTTTTTTTTGGAAAACGCAGTTTTTCGGCAATAACTCAAAAACGCTCCATCCGATCATCTTCAAAATAATTTTCGTTGAAAGTTATCAAGCATTACCTTTGTATTTTTTTTTTTAATTTTTTGGATACATGGTTTAAAAAATAAAAGGAGGTGACACAGTTCTCGTCGCGGCAGTTCAGTCGTTGTCCGGTCTCCGCGCTGAACGGTCGCGCTACAGCGCCCGGTAAGTGTAGTGAGTCGAAACCTTCCGATTACTCATCCGTGTGTGTTCTGTGTGTGCAGGAGTGCAACGCCGAGCCACATAGCGACGTGCCACATCGACACCACTGTGCCGGGGTAACCTAACGGTGCCAACGACCGGCACGTGGTGGTATTCGTGCTTCGTGCTACTTAGTTAACGTACGCAGCACCGCGATCCCCCGCCTGCGGGGTCGCGCCGAGTGTTGTGTGCGCGTCGTATTTAGCCGCGCGTCGTCGCGTTTTGCGGCCTACCGCACCGCGTCCCGCGAACCCCGCCCCCCGTTTCTCTTCCAAATTACCACGCGACCCGGCCCGCGTGCCGCGCGGTCGTCGCGTCGCATTTTCTGCGGTGCTGCGGGAGCGTTCGACAACGACCGAGCACTCTCGCGGCTACCGCAATGGAGCAAAAACTCCAAGTGTTCCTAACGGAGCGCGGACACCTTGACCTCCTGCGGGAGTTCGAGGCGTACTGCGCATCACCGGCCTCCCCTGACCCTCAGGTAGTGGTATTCGATCCAGAAATGGATCTCGAATACACGCTGCCGAGGGTGTCCAAAAAACGGTCAGCGAACGCTCGCCCGTCAGAGGGCACGTCCTCTGACTCGGACTCCGACCCCGGATCAAGTGACTCTCCCGATCACTCGGGTTTCACCACGGTCCGGCGCCGTAGAGCCGCTAAAGGGTCTAAACCCAAAGCGGCAGGCCTCACGCAGACCCTGACGGGTCTACGTTCTATAGGCTAACTCCCGCCCCAAGGAAGCCTAAAAGGCTAATGTTGGGGAAGCAACACCTTCCGGCAAATCGACTAGCTCGATTTATGCCTCTCCTGTTAGCTGGAGGACTCCTTCCCAGCCTGCTGCAGCCCCACAAGGGGCGGTAGACGATGGCGGAGTCAAAGCGGCAGCTCCCGCGGCCGCGAAAAACAACCGAGGTGACGAGGCTGACGTCACCGCTCCCCCCACCCCCGCACCGCGTGGCCCGAAACCACCACCTATGTTCGTTCAGGACAAGGATCGGTGGACCGAGCTGCGCAGAAGGTGCGCAGAAAAAGGCATTCAATTCTCGCAAGCGCGTAATTCCGCTCAGGGATTAAAGCTGCAAGCGAAGACCGTCGCAGATTTTAAAAATCTGCAGAACTTGTTAGTATGTTACAAGTTCAAATTTCACACCTACTCCCTTAAAGAGGAGCGGGAAATCCGGGTAGTCCTTACGGGAGTCCCTAAGGAAATACCAGTTGACGAGGTCAAGGAAGACCTCGTTGCCCAAAGCCTTCCGGTTCAGTCGGTGCGCCGAATATTGAACCGATTCCGCAAGCCCCTTGACTTAGTTTTGGTCTCCGGCACAGCCGAGGCCAACGACAAGGCGACTAAGGCCGCCTTCTTCAAAATCAGGAGCGTATGCTCCCTCTCCGGCGTCAAAGCGGAGCAGCCCCCGCAAACGCGCCTTACCCGGGCAGTGTCACAACTGCCAGTCCTACGGGCACTCGTCCCGTCACTGCTATCATTCTGCGCGCTACGTGAAATGCCTGGGTGACCATGGCACAGCGCAATGTACGCGCAATAAGGACACAGACGGTCCTCCCGCCTGTGTCCTATGCAAACAGAAGGGCCATACGGCCAACTATCTTGGATGCCCGCGTGCTCCAAAGAGACCCCCTCCGCCCGAGAAGGCCGTGCCGCGCCGAGCGCCTGCGCGCGCAGTCTCGGCTGCATTCAGCTATGCCCGAGCGGCGGCTGGACCGCGTAACGCCCCGCCCGCCGCAAAAATCATTGAAACATCCGCTGACGATCTGAGTCAGCTGATATCAATAATAAATATTATTGACACCAGCGAGCTCGCGATCCTCGCGAAAAAATTCCGCTCCGCCGCGAACCCGACGGAAAAATTGCTATGTTTAGTTGAGCACGCCTCGCTCGTAGAGGCCATCAAAAATAAACTATAATAACCCGATCTAATAAAAACTATCTCCCTCTCAACCCATACTGGGCCGGTATGCCTAGTCAATAATCAATAATTCTTTTCCCCACGCGACGCGAAGTCCCCAAACTTTGTTTGTTGTTTCGCATCACCCGTCAACGCGTATTGACTCCGGGCCGGAAATATACGCGTTAAAGTAGATTCACCCAAGGGAGTGCTTTTTAGTGGGTAAAATCCCACATAACCCGGTCTCTAGGTCGCGTGGCCGGGTATCTTTCGTCGTGAAGATTTTTTACACTTCCTCAAACCAAAAAAAAAAAGGTGACACAATTTATTCTACTTTCGGAGCGATTATTTCCGAAAATATTCACGTAATCAAAAATGGTTAAAACCTTAAAATGTATTTAAAAGAATTGTCTGAATATGTGCCACATGTTGTAGTTTGCTGACAAAAAAATTTTTCAGCTTCTGTTGTATGGATAGAGTGCTCCCCCAAGAAGCATATTTTTATTTTATTTAACTACTCAACTAAATAACGGCTTATAGAAGACACATACACTACAAATTTCATTAATATACATGTAAAGAATCTATATTTATTTAATTTGTATGATGCACTACTGCTGGTAAAACAGTGAACATTTACTGATGTAATTCCTAGATGGCGCAGCGGCCATCAGAAGTTAAAACGGTTTGTTGTCGTTGGATAGAACTCAACGTGATTATGTATATTAGTATAAAATATTGTAAATAGGAATTGGCAATTTAAATAATAGATTTTAAAATTCGTTTCTTTGATTTACAGGTAGAAAATTATGATTGTTGTTAAATAGTGTAATTATTAGTGCATGTAAATATTTAAAATAAAATCTATGATTTACAGAGCAACGCCATTGTTTATTTGAGATTTACAATTTCTAATAAGTCTGGAGAAATGGTCTTACATACATTTTGTAGTTTTTGAGTATTTTACTCAAAACCTACGAATTGTATGTAAGATCGTGACATATGGACGAACAGACGGACATAACGAAACTATAAGGGTTTCATTTTTGCCACTTTGGCTCGGAACCCTAAAAATTGAACTGCCATGGAACGTCTGGCAGATGGGAAACATCTGATTTTTTTTTATAGAAATAATTTTAAATTAAAAAAAATAAAGAAAATTTGCGGTCGTACTGCATTAAGTTGGAGTACTTTTATAATCTCACTATTACTTTCACTATCACTATCATTTGTATTTAAAATTCATAAATATTTTTAAGTTTTTGGATAAATTATCTTAAATAAACCGGTATTTATAAATAAAACCGTAAGCATCAGTATAAGAAAAGACGCTGATACACGTCAAGTAGCGACTGTGTAGCGTAGTGGAGCGTAACATCTATACAAATTTTGATAAGAGTGCTGTCGGAAAGAGCTGACTAGACTTGAAGCTGCCCGAACAGCATGTAACGACGATGTGCGTTCAGCAGCTCAATTCTGTAAACTTAATACCATTCAGATATCGTTAGAACGTCAATATCACGTCGAGGCGAGATTTTCCCGCCGCGCGTCCTCGGTCTACGTAATCTTAATGTGTTAAAAGTTTACAGAATTAACCCGCGAGACATTTTTATTGCCGTCCAAACGCGCTGTTAGATGTTCTGTAACAAAAAATTAACCATCTGATTATATATATATATAATTAGATGGAATATTTTTTGTACAGAAATTAATTTCTTTAATTTGCGTTCCTAACATTAAAATGAAGGATCACGTAGTTATTAATAGCAACTAAAAAAACCCCTACCTTTATTTCATACTCTACGTAGAGGTTGTCCTCTTCAAAATCGATCGTCGATACTATCTCTAGAATCAGGTGATACCTCGTCACGCCTATCGGTGGCCTGACAAAACTCAACAGAGCTTTATGTTTTTCGTCCCACTTTTTTCGAAGTTTCTTCAACTGCAATTGGAATTAACAACCTATTAGACAATTTTGATATATGTCACATTTGCCTGCTATAACTTGTTCAGATAATGACGACAGAAATAATGTTATTGGAAGATCGAAATTATTGTATTTAATTCAAAAATATTTAAATAATATAGTTATAGGGCGGTCATTGGTATTATTTCTATACAAAAGCTTTTATCTCCCTCGTTGATAATTTTTATATAGTAACGTTTTTGTACGAATTTTACACGTACGAATATGTACAAACACGCAAATACAATTCAACTCTTCGAATACCATGGTGCCTCGCACGCTCTAACTATGCGAACCGGGGTTGCGTATACGCACGTATAGTTACAAGATCCGAAATCAATCCCAACTTGCTCGGATTTTTGAGGCGTTCGTACGTTAAATTGAATATGGATATAGAGAAATTAATTAATCGATGTACAGATACAAATGTTTATTGGATGAAAATGATTCAACGCATCACCTATGTGACTATCAACGCAGGGCGTGGCTAGAAGTATGCAATAAACATGGGGAGAAATAATAATACCTGTTTATTTATTCGTAGCAAATTTTAATAAGAGGAGTGACAAGATAGTGTAACTTTAACAACAAACCTTACTTAGAACTGACCGGACTAAACTTTACTTAGACTGCGACGTTTTCCAATCAGCGAATGATTATCCAGTAGATATAAATTCATCACGACGATGTTACCGATAACGGTTCACACTCACCACTGGCATTTCAAAGGGGAAAAACGCGATCAGTGTGCGCGTTTAATTTATACGTACAATAACGTACGTTTATAGACGATACAGACCCGTGTCCAACGTGTAGCTAGGCCTTAGGGTGTCACACTACACCGCACGCCTCGTCATTTATAAGCAACCTGTATTTTTATTGTCTATAGGTAACATCGAAGTACACGATTTTTTCCGCGCTTTAATAAAACATTAGAAATCAAATCGCTTTGGTTTCGTTTGAATCTCAGTCTACTGACACACATACATTCTAATTTTTATTATCGTTATCGTTCGACAGTTATTACGTATTTGATGGACTTTAATATTTTTCCCATCGTAAAGGATCAACTCAATGTATATTGAATAGGGTCCCCTTTCGACTTCCATGTGAACTCCTTGCTCGCTTTACTCGCTCGTCGCATTTTCACTATAGCAGTAGTAATGACCGAGCCTGACTCGGTTTCCATACACTTACATATAGGATGTCTTAAAAAATATTTGTATTTACCCACAGGAAACTGCCCCTTACAAATAGGATCATTATCGTCACACTCCTCTATTGTCAGTCGGTAACTTCAACTCCCGAAGTTACCTACTGACAATAGAGGTCACTTGTATTTATAACGCACGCGCAAACCTTTTGTGGACTCGCCAAACTATCTATACGTATGTATATATCTCAACAGTAGCAGGTATATAACTAATTACATCACGAAAATGTGTCATAAATCAATTCATTCTGACATTTAACCAGTGTAATCCCTGAGTATAATTGGTGATCGTCATAAATGTGGTTAAATTTTTTAACCGCAAAGTAACATAATATGTACACAAGCGGTACACATATTAATTAACTAGTTTTTGCCCGCAGCTCCGCCCACGTAGACTACAATATATTTAGACCATTTCAAAAGCGTTCGTGGCATTTATTCATATTTTTTTCACACGACCATTTTCAATTACCTCCCTAACGTATGAAAGACGGACTACGGAGAGGTCAAACTGTATCTCTAGTTCTAATAACGATAATAAAATATTAAGTTGAATTCCAATCTACCGAATTGTGAAAACCTCATCAAAATCCGTTTAGCGATTTTTGTATGATGCTGTAACAAACATATAGATAGACAGAAAAAAAAATTCAAAAAACTATTGTTTTGGCTTCTGTTGCTCTAATAAAGACCCCCATATCAGTTTTTTTCAATATCTATGATATATAAACATCGGCCGGATACAATTTTATTAGATGTATAGATTATTATTTAATATAATTTGCGGGAGATAGTAGAAGACAATTACGGGATTTTTTAATTCTGTTGTTGCTCCTTTATGGAACACCGTCTTTATACTGATATCGAGACTATGAAAAGTACTCTTTAGCCATGTACCTAAGCACGCGACCGTCTTGACAGACAGCATTGCAGACCGTAATAAAGTTCCGTCTTGTGCTAGGCGGGGACCCTTGGGCACACAGAGGCTGAATCTTTGGGCATACAGAGTCGCAGCCCTTGGACACACAGAGCTTTGGGCATTTGGGTAAACAGAGCTTGGAACGCTTTTAGAAAGCCAAATAAAACTGAATGAAAATAGAAAGTATTTTTAGGCGCAAGTTAAACGACAATAATGGCTTTTCGGGAGCCCCATCGGACCAGGGATGCTGGGCATGTGCCCCGCGTGCTCTTATAGAAAAATGGAGCCGCCGTCATGCCCGGTTAAACTCTATGCGCTACCGTTCAGCTACCGTGAAAATCATCCATCTTAGTAGACGTTAGCGAAACATAAAATTCATCTGACGCGTCAGAATGCCAAAATGCTACTGTACTGCTTAAAGTGTGAATAAACACATGTTTTAATTATGTTTACTTATTTAATCTGAATGAGTTAAATCTGTAAAGATGTAAACTATTTTAGATGAAGAAAATTATATGCGTGCGTGCGTGCGTATGTGTATGTATTTTGCGATGTGCGAAAAATGACCTTGTTTTTTGATTGCGTTGACTTAGAAGCTTTTGTATCTTCAAGAGACCGTAAACCTGAGTATTTGCTTTTCATTTCAACTTAATACCTCTATACGTTCCTGAGAAAAAAGGCCTTAACAATTTGGCAGATAGACAGAGACAGGAAGAATTCCTTTCGAGGTAGAGAATTTTAAAAACGGATCGAATAACAACATATACGTGTTAATATATAAATGTTTTAGATTTTAACTCATATATTATGGGATTTGATTTTGAATTAATGTAAATATTAGATATATTGGATACGATGTGATTCAACAGCAAAATACTAGAATTAATATTTTTTTCTGTTTCAGCAATGGATAGTTCCGTTGTATGATTTATTACGAAGTACGTTTTTAAATTGATTTATCAGTATAAATTATGGATCAAGAGTTATATTATATAATAATATGTCATTACATATAATTATATAATATGACTCTCGAGCCATTTTAAATATTCTGCACAATTATATCACCCATTGATAGATTTGATGAACACAACCTATACACGACCAAACATTATATTTATTGAAATGATGTGGGTAGATCAAGGCTACCTTTCAGTAGCTCGTCATTCGAGAATCTGGGCCAGTAGAACGTCTTGCAACGACACCACGAATTAGTAATAGTTATGAACGATATTTTACTGTCCAGCAAGCCAACGCAATATCGATTTACGTCGTGCATCATGCACGACTAGCCAGCGCGGATGGACAATCCTTAGAGGGCTTTAATGCCTTATAAAAGCGGGTACAGACAAGTGGGTACAAGTTATTCTCACTCTCACACATACAGTTTTAAGCGTTTGCCGACGTAGGACAAACCTACAGTGACAAATTAAAATAGAAATACCTGCTTGCTTAGGCAAACAGCCTATTGAGGAATCAAAAAAAACGCCAAATCATTTCGAAAATAGATGTGTTAGCGACTTCCTTTGGAATTTGTTATGGCAGACAGAGTACTACCTTATCCTGATAGTTAAAAACTAGAAGATTAAAAAAACAATATAGAAAACGGATTCGAAAAGAATTTTAATTTTTTAAAATTTAAGATTATTTCGTGAGAAATGGAATATGCATTGGAAATTTGCACACATTTTTTAAATAAACGTAAATTGTTATGTATTCTAAAAGCAAATAACACATCTGGTATATTATGTAGATTTTTATTATTGTATTGGTTATATACGTTTTTAAGAGAAGAAAATAGATTTTCACTTATTTTATTTTAATACTAGGTTTCGCCCGCGGCTTCGTCCGTATGGACATCGAATAATTTTTTTTATATCGCCCGATCACGCTGTATACCATGATCCTGACTTTATTTCTGCTTTCGATTTCAATTCCGGCCTCGTTTTTGACTCCGATTCTGGTCTCGATCTAAATTCCGCTTCTGTTCAAAATATAGATCATGTAAAAAAATAGAAGTGGAATAAGATTACAACTATGTATTTTACTCTAAGATATAAACTATTAACTAAAATAAATATCATTAAATATCTGTCTAGCAGTTGTTGCGGAGGTCGGAAACAAATTCACAGACAGACAGATAAATAAAGATTCTAAAAGTTATTGAAATTTATTATGTCTATGTTTTTAATATCTTTCAGAGTAGTTTTTTCCAAACATCTTTAACGGGCAAATTTTTCTGTGTACTGGTTTACTATATGTATAAATTTTAAAATTAAGTATTAATAGTAACATTTGTTTATGTTATTTTTTATTTTTCCATCATTACTTATGTCTTTTCAATCCTTGAATTGTCTATTGGATATAATGAGAGACAAAACTACGAATAATACGAACATTTTAGGAAAATTCATACCAAATCAACAAGTTCTTCTGAACGTTCATTTCCTCTTCATGGTTGTGCAGTTCCAGTTCTACAGAATACTGATAGTTCCACCTCACCCCATTCTTTGTTTCAACAGTATATGGATTCGCCTCCAAACTGTCGATATCTGGACTGATAACTAAACAGCCGTTTTGTTCGTTCCAATAAACGGAGACCAAAATGGCATCTTGTTGTAATATAATTTCGGTGTGCCTAAAGACGAATGCAAGGATTTGTTTAAAGAATTATATAATTATTTAAGAATATTGTTTTATTTCCATTATTTACCCAAATTTATTAAGAAAATAAAACATTTTGTAAATTGTCATTCACTTACTCATTATATTCAAAGTTATCAAATAGAATGTGTGCATTGCTGTCCATCGGTTTTCTTCGTTAAAATGAAATTCTTGACTTTTAAATAAATGTCTCGTTGAAAAGTTATCATCTTGTAAGTTACTCCTCATATCTTCGCCTAAATTCAGTTTTCGTAAGCATGATAATAAATCTGTATTAGTGGCTGTCGCGAGTGTCATGCCTTTTTCTTGCCAAGGCGCCTGTATGTAGCCGTCTTCGTCTGTATAACTAAACACTTTGCTGCATGAAGTCGGATTGTTCTTCAAAAATTCGTAATATCTTAAATCAGTATTAGACACACAATTGTGTATGTCAGAATATCTTTTGAGGTCGCGCGCACTAAAAACTTTTTGTTGCCACTTAAATATGTGTTCCTCGACTCTTTTTTTCTGAGTATTCATCAGTAACACAAGATTTTGTATCATCGTTGAATTTTCGAAAAGTAAATATATTATCTTGAGGTTTCAATTTAATCCTGCATTCAAAATGGATATCAAGAAAGCAAATACTATCAAACAATTTGCCTTTATTCCAGATACATTCATAATACTACACAAGACAGGTCTGTAGCAATAAATAAAATAGTCACATAAAACCAATTTGATGTGAAAAATCAGATTGGTTTTTTATTCAGTCAGTCGTAATTATTCAACGTTCGTGCTAATGAATCGTTCACTGTGAATTCAATACCGACTAATCAACGAGTTTCAAAAAATAAAAATAACAGCGCAAAGTTCATGTATTTGATGTCGAGCCATTTTTGGATTGCATTTTCTTTATGAAAGGGGCAACTATATACATAGTCGTTCCAATCCCATTCACTATTATTAATGTAAGAAAATACATTGTCCTAATCTTGACTTATTGTCGATCCTGATCTTATTTATTGTGACCATATTCCAATCCCGTAGCTACTTTTTACCTCCACCCCAATACACTGACATATTATACGGCACAGCACTCGATACTGGGTTTATTTAAATTGGCGGTAACTTTGTAGAGAACATTTTAAACTTTATAACGTTTATCAGTGTAATGAAAGTGCATTAAAGATTAATTCAACAGTCAATTAAAGTTTCTAAATCAAAGACTTGGAAAATCATAACAGTTTTTCCATGATGTTTTTACAAAAAGATAAAGAAACAATAAAATATTTTTGTACTCCAATTTATGAATGTGTCATAAGTCGAAAGGAACCGTCATATATTACGTGAGTAAGCCATCTCAAATTATTACTTACTTTAATTTTAAATCTTCTATAGACGTATTCAACCAACGTACGCCTGATATTTTATTAAAACGATTAAAACCATCCATTGCATTATGTGATTTGAAAATAATATATTGATTGCTATTATAGTGACTAATACAAACAATACAGACAGAATATATGACAACGTATTTGAATTGTTTGTAATCAAGTGTTACTGTGGAAACCAAAAAATACGTTCAAATTTCGTTTTTAATAACATCAATAAATGTTGCCTTCAATTTTGAAGTTCTACCATTAATTGAAACTATATACGATTCCATCAATGTCCCTCTGCTTATACGCAATGGCAAACTCTATTATCTGTTTTAATAAAAAAATATATTTGTTTCATTATTTTCCGCATTCCGAATTCTTTTTTAAGGGATAATTGTTAATACAGCAACACTCGAACAAATGTCATATGGTTAACGTCAATTTTTTGATGAATTTGGTTGGTTAATCGCTATCACTGAGGTCAGTTTGGAAGGATAGCTTGGGGTAAGGAGTTAGACTAGGTACATTCAGTACAATAACAATTCATAATCGTGTTAATTCGTGTCTGTGTCAGACTTGAGTCGAATATTGCGTATAGTTATCTACTCGCTGTTTGCTATATAAGTGTATCGTATTTTATTCAGATTAGATATCGCGCTTTATCTACAGTATTCAATGTAGATTTTCACATTATATCTTATCAAGTTTGATGATAAACAGAAAATGACTAATGGTCATTTCAGTTTAGTAGTGCAAGTGAGGTGATGTGGTGATTTTCGAGGATTATTTTTTTTCAATATTATTTGGACCAGTAAAAGAGAAAATGCAGAGGGAAACTACAGTTTCGATACCGTTAACTCCTACCAGATCTGATCTGTATTGGCGAAGAATATTTGATAAGGTAAATGAAATAAATATTTTTTTAATTTGAAAATTGATGTATTGAGTAAATCTGCTTTTCAATTTTTAATCAATGCGTATTATTTTGTAATTCATAACTTGTTTTACTTGGGCAATGTCCTGTTTTGAAATACTTATTGCCAAACTAGCGTTTCGCCAAACTTTAAATATTTCGTTATAGATTCTGAATTAGGATATAAGTAGGTACTAATAATTATTTGTTTCAATTTGATAAATTTCCATTGAACTATAAATTAAATTTTAAAGTGAATATTAAGTTTTGTACATTAAAGATAACCAGAAAAACCACTTCATAAAAAGTGAATGAATTTGTAAATATGAATTCTTTCCTCTACGTAAGAAAATTAGTTGTTTGAAATATGTACTTCTATAAAGCATAGTAAATATTTAACTGTAATTATAATTAAAGAGCCATTTAGTAAGTAGATGTTAGCCATAACAATGAATTGATGTAAATAAGGAAAAAAGGATTTGAATAATTAGTCATTGTTGGTATTGCCAAAATTACTCATATAGGGTAACCTTTATATTTTTATTGTATTTTAATATGCTGGCTGTTTCATTTATTTTTTCTTCAAAATTGTATAATGAATATGAATTTAAAAAATATTTTTTTGTATTGTTACTTTAAATAAGTAAATTATTTTTAAAATTAAAGTTGAATAATATAAAGAATCTTAATTTTTAACTTAAGTCTTCACTCCTGCTTCACTCAAACCTCAAATAGTGTCACGTTACTACTGAGTGAATAGAAATTTTTAAATATTTAATTTAATTTTGATGTGAAGGAAAATAACTTTTCATTTAAAAAAAATTTTCAAGGATTTGATAATATTTACTTTCTATGCATCTACTTTAAAAAATAGGTGAACAGAAAATTGTACTGATATGGCAACTGAAGTATTGATGCAGAATAGGCTAAGCGTGTTTAAGTAAATCAAAAACGGTCAAGTAAATAAAATCCCTATTTTTTTTTAAATAAAATATTTTTACTACAATAGGATTTTGAACTAATATTACTGCTTTGTGAAAATGAGTTCATTAAAAACAGATAAATATTTAGCAAAATATTGAATAAATGAGCAAACCATTGTTGTGACAAACGATTGACTGAATCGTAAAGTTTATAATTAGTTAGCTTATTTTAGTGGATATAAATTGATAATTTGTAATTATTCATCTTTTTATTTTCTACATTCATATGATTCTATGCTGCAATCATTTATTATAATATCCCAAAAAATGCATATAAAAATAATTGCAATTTTTACTCCAGAATGTGTTTCTTTGAATATAACCTATTTTATTCTTTATATAAAATTTTCCTCTGCTTAGCTATGTTAAAATAGAAATCCTAGATTTACTGTTTACTTTTATATACTTATCAAAATAGGAAAATTAGAATAGAAAACTCTATTCTAACATTGCAGAACCAATTATTGGATATTTGATAATGGAATAAAATAATAAAACATATATTTAGAATTCACATCAACAAATAATTGACATTACTAAAAAGGTCAAGGAGATTCTTGAAGTAGATATATAAATTAAAGTTTTCAAATTTAAAACATCTTTATTTTGTAAGTGATAATTTAACACTTGAAATCGTTGTACACAAAAGTCAATGTGTGTGTATGTTCCCTATAAACTCCTAAATGGCTGGATCTTTTTTTATGAAATTTTTGGAAAATCTTCCGATTAGCCCAGCGATTGATCCTGTAAAACTTTGTAGTGATTGAATCAAAAGATTTTTTTTTCAATTATTTTTATAGCATTATTCAGGTGCTAATGAGCACTCATTTGTTAGGCGGCTAAACCTCAAGAAGTACAATCAAAAAATTTGAGGGTAGTTTTTTTCTAATTGTAATTATAAAGAATCACGATTATTTATAAAAGTATCATATTACAAGAAGAATCGAAAATTGTAAGAAGTGAAGTTGGTTACATTTGTAAACATTTATCCTCTAAATATTTATAAATTGTATAAAACCCTTTTTCATGAAGTGTTTGCTTAATAAAGATTTTAAATTTGTATATTTGTAAATTTTGTAAATCCTAAGGAATCTTGTTCAACATGTGCACCCCAAAATAAAATCCTGACTGTATGTATTAGATTAACATCTAAATACAGTTTATTTTTATTTCTAGTATTGAAATTATACATATTTCTATCTTTTTTAAACAATTCTAAATTTCTTCTTACATATATCCAATTTTCATGTAAATGAGAATATCAAGTAAGATTTAATTTTAAAAAGGTAGTGGTTTGTGTCATACAATGGCTATGGATGGCTCGGATTATAAGTATTTCAATTTATCATTGAAAACTCTGTTTTTTTTTGTAAGGATTGAATTGGTCGATTTATACCATGCCATAATTAATACTAATAATTACTAATAATAATTTATTCCATTATTCCAATTTAATGTTCACTGTTTACAGTATGATCGGGACAAAGATGGTAGAATATCATACACAGAACTCAAAGATATAATTGAATCAAGAGAATATGACCACGATCTGCCCGACAATGTTGTCGACAAAATAATGAAGTTAGCCGACAAAGACAATTCTGGATATCTTGATTTTGCTGAATTCGTCGAAATGATGCAGAATCCTGATTTGAAGATGATATTTGGTCATTTCGTAGCGAGATATGTGCACACTATTGTGCCGTATAGGCGCCCAGTTGACACCACTGGTATGTTCTTTTTTATATTTTTAGAGGGTCACATTAGGAATTAACATTTTTTTTTTTTTCACTAACCATTAGAGTTAGCATGTGTTTATATTTTTAATGAGCTGTTTTTTTTATTAAGTATTTTATTAATTCTAATTTTGTAATTATGCATAATTTTAATATTATTTCGTATTTTATTTCGTGCAATATTGATGCAGTTAATGAAATTGTCTATTGTGATGAACATATTGTTTATGTAGACATATCCATGGTAGACAGTTCCTTATGTGCCTATGCAAAGATATGTAAATAGTTGCATGTCAATAACTCCGTACACTAACACAAGTATTTGTTAATAGGACAGTGGACTGGATTCAGCACTGTGAGGACTGATGAAAGCGGTAGTTTGGTTTTTTGATTTTAATTTGCTTTCTCATGTCTCATCGGGTTCTAACTATAAATCTGCAGACTGTCGATGAATTTGCCTTTTTTTTGTACTCGGAATTGGGAAAAATTTTATAACTCCCCAAATAACATAATCTAATACAATTCAACATGCGGTAGTTTGCAGATTTATTTCGGATAGCGGATGAATAAAATCACGTCTCTCGTCCCGAATAGGCATATTCATTGATGAATTTTGCCAAAGAAATTATAGTCTTTGAATCAGATGTTTGATAAGTAGCATGGCATTGAATATACTATTAAAAATGACATAACTACATCCCTACAACAGTTGACCACTCTATCTAGGTTACCTAAACATATCGCGGCACGAAGCGTCATTGGCGCGGTATGTGAACGAATAAATGAATTATATTTCTTAGAAACTATTCATTCAAGGACTATAGTGGATTTGGTTAGTTGATCTAGAAACAAGAAAGAAATTATGCTGCCAAAAGGGATGATAGTTTATCCATCCGGTATAGCCAAATTATTATTTTTCTCATGTTCATTTTTCACCATCGTCATCTAATCATTTGCATGAAGAATTATTTAAGTTGAAAGATATTGTCTAACTGAATTTCTTTCTATGAAAAGCAACTATGAACAATTTTTTGCTATGCAGTTCACCTATTTTTTTTTATTTCGAGATATGAAGATTCCCTCATTGAATATCTTAAGGTATTGTAAATTAAATATTTTGAAAATCTGTTTTTCCTTAATATTCATTACAATTTTTGAAAGTTCGATATTTAAAATGAAATCTGTCTTTGTGCTTGAATGCAAATTGTATTAACTATTGCAAGTTTTGTTGAAATAACTTGAATTGGTCAAATGATATCTTTGTAGAAAAGGTAAAAATAAGTTATAAATTATTGACCGATTGATTTTTAAAATTTAAATACAGTTGAGTTCAATAAGCAGTATTAAATGCGTAAGTCCTGTTGATATTGGTTGCTTTGTTCAAAAGGTTATTTTCAATAAATTATTTGAAAAATACCAATTAGGTAATTTTTTCATATCTCTAATAATTTCGAAAAAGGGCACTAATGATTTTCAGCTAAAAAATGTGAGCGTTAATGTTTTCGTACTTTCCAAGCCCAAGCTCAAAAAATTCACTTATTAATAAAATAAAGAAGTTTTGGCAATGGACAAGACCCTTCTCAAGATCAACGATTACTCAGATTCTTTTACATTTTATTTAATTATAGTTTACTTGTTTCATACATTTCATTTCAATTTTAATTAATATGAAAATTGTTCAAATCTTTAACACTAGTAATAATCCTCAGACAATGATTTTAATTTTATAGTCAAATCTACTCCTTGTAGAAAAATTGTTACTGCTAGATGTTTTGTCAATATGTCTTTCATTCTCACAATATGTTAATCAATTTGATTAGTAATTTAAAAGGGGTATTCATGACCCTAAAAATAATTATATTTAATGGTAGTGCATATACTTTATATCTGGTGGTGGTAATGCCGTTACAAACTGTTCGCCATGATTATCTAAGCAATGGGAGTGCTTATCGCACCAAAAAAACTGATAACATGATTCAACAAGCTAAATACATTTCCCGTATGACCAAAAGATACCATTTTTCTTAAAAATCAATACTTTATCAAGGGAGTTAGTAAACTGATAACATGTAATATTGATGTATTTTACTTTATCGTATTTGACACCTTTAAATGGGTATTTTAGATTCTTTAGATCATCTTTTAATGGAAGAAAATAATTTAGTATACATAATCCATTTATTATCACCTATGGAGCTGCAATTTTGTACAAAAAACTTAAATCATTTTTATTCATATTGTTTTTCTAACCAATAGAAGTGATTGCCAATATTATTTGTGTTTCTGCCGACAATTGCCTTATGTTGCTACTCTAAAAGACTGTCGAACGAGATACAATTAAAATCAAAAAGCGTCTTTGACAACTTCTTGAGAAGTGACTGTTTTGCTATGGAAAATGTCTTAGTTTGAAAAAATTAAAATATATTTGTAGGTAGGCACATGAATGTTTTAGCGTGTCCGTTTTTATGCTTCTAGACACCTGGAGCTCCTAGACACAACCGTGCACTAGTGTATTAATCGGATCTTGTATATGTGATACGCTTATACGTATACCCATAGTGTGTTTCGGGTCTTCGTACATTTACCTACTCCAATATGGCTATCATGAAACAGCGCCATCTCTATTGTTGAAGTGGTGTTTTATCATAGAGAACGATATCTGTAGCATTTAAAGGCAACACCAGTGACTTCCGAGGAGTAGTTCCTATGATTTAGAGACGTTTTATAATGCAGTATGGTTGCGTATGAGCATTTAACAAAAGCAAGGAAAATCAATTAGCAAATCTTTATTGTCTGATTGAGAGTTTTTCCATAATCATTTGTAGTACTGGTCTACGGTTATACGTGGGGCGCACCATAAATTTCTGGAATTTGCCACTTACATAAACAATATTAAAAAAATAATAACTATATTTGAAAATGGAATTCTTTAGCTGTATAATACAGTTTATTTCATCTAACTGTCAATTGTTTTTACATTGTGACTTTATTTTAAAAATTGCGTGTCTTTATAACTATGGAGTTAAGTCGTGAAAGTTTTCGTAACATAATTTTCTACGACTTTAAGTGTAATTTGACAGCTTAGCAGAGCCTCACTCGGCTTCAAATTGCTTTTGGTGATGAAGCACCATGAAAAAAAACTGTTTATAACTGGTTTTCAGAATTTAAGCACGATCGTGTCAATCTCAGTGATGAATTTCTTGATGATCATCCGTCCATCACTGTGAACAACAAAAACATCGACGCTGCGCGCCATTTGATCGAAACAAACAGGCATGTGACCTACCATGCGATTCGGGCATCTTTAGGCACAGATATGTGTCAAATACGATCAATCTTATACAAATATTTGAGTATGAAAAAGCTGTGCTCAAGGTGGATCCCACGCAAACTGAGCGAGGCTCAAAAAACGGACCGCATCACCGCGTTACCAGATTCAAGAAAGGGGCTTCAAGAATAGGTGACGAAATATGGGTATTTTGCTATGACCTCAAAACAAAGCAGCTATCGACCGTACGGGTCTATCGAAATGAGCCGAAATCAACCAAAGTGGTGCGCGAGCGAAGTGCCAAGTGCCTCTAAACGGATAATTGCTTCTTTTTTTAATAAAACTGGACACGTGGCTACGGTTGCTTTGGGAAATTATCGTACCGTGTACAGTGATTGATACACGACCATTTGTATGCCGAAAGTTATTGACAAACTTCGTAAAAATAACCAAAAACATCATATCATCCTGCACCGCGACAATGTCAGTTCTCACACGGCCAAACAGACAAATAAATTTTTGTAGAAGAAAAACGTAGAACTTGTGAGCAATATTACATACAATCCCAATCTGGCACATGGTGACTTTTTTTTGATCACAAAAGTTAAGAACCACTTACGCGGTCTACGACTTTCATCACCAGAAAAGCTGTTCAAGAGTATTAAAAATATGTATCCAGGTCACTAAGGGGAATGGCATAAATATTTTCGAAATTAGTTTATACGTAAGAGAAAGTGCATTAATGCTAACGCAGAATATTCTGAGAAACAATAAATTCATTATTGACTATCCCTAGTATTTTTTTCTCATTTATTCAAGAAATTTTTAGTGCGCCCTACCAGTAGTACCATCAGGCCCAGAATACAATCGGGACAATCTCGGATGGGATGGGTTATCTGGTCCCGAAAATCCGGGATTGTACTTGAACCGAGATTGAAAACGTCTAGTCGTTGTCCGTTGCCCGCCTTGACTTCCTATGATTTATTATATATTATATAACGATAAACATCCTCATAACGGTTACCTACAACGTCCATACAGCCCTGTTCGTAGACTGTTTAAAGTCTCCTCGGATACTTCAATACAATACTCTTAAGGTAATCAACATCTCACCCGATCAATCATATCAAATATTGCCCCGGGTTTTGTCGGGGTAACACGAGATTAAAATACGGCAATCTTCTATTTTTTCATTCATTGTTCTGCCCTCTGCCAGTAACGAGATTACGTAGGTTACGTTATACCGACTTATAAGTATACGTCATTTAAGTTTAAGATAATTGAAATTATGTATGGCATCGAACTTTGTTAAACATAATCCACAGTGATATTGTCGTGTGGAGTTACTTTTCTTCAAAGGATGGAAATCTGCTAAATGAAGGATGCCCATTATTCTCAAGACTTTGGGTGGATCGACTAAATTGCTACACATTGTAACAAAACATAACATTAAGGTTATATCAGCTTCAACAAGTCAATATACTGAAAATCTGAACACAGCACCGCGCCAGCCAAACGAAAGTTAGATGATTATTTTACTAAAACTAAAAGTGACGACGATAACCTAGATGATGTTTTAGCAAGAATGATCGCATTAGATGGATTTCCGTTCAGTGTATTCATAACTTCAGATAATTTGAGAAAATTGCTTTTGGCAAAATATACGGATTTACAAAGTCAGCCGTCACCATTCAAAAATTATGAATTACAGTGAAAAATAAAAAGCAAGTAACTTCAGAATTGAAACATTTGAAAAGTGCAGGTGAAAGATTTAGTTTATCTTTCGACGAGTGGACTTCAATGTCCATTGACTTCAATGTCAATAAACGATACATGGCTCTCAATGTTCATTCATATAAGAAATTTTGGAACTTAGGTCTTGTACCTATTTATGGAAATATGACAGCTGAAAATTGTCTTCGTATATTGAACGAGCGTCTAAGTAAATTTGATATTTCCCTGAAACTGACATCGTGGCTATTGTAACCGATGGACCGAATGTTATGATAAAGGTGGGACGGCTTGTTTGCGCTGAACAACAACTGTGTCTCGCACATGGTATCAATTTGGCTGTCTGTGATGTACTTTACAAAAACATAATTATCTGCAAGATAGCCCTACCTCAGATGATATGGACGACAATAATGATGATGACCATTTAGAAGACTTAGACTGTTCAGAATCAGGTTTAATCTTAATGTCACAAAATGATCTTGCGCGAGAACAATACCAGAGTTAACACAAGATGAAAACATTAAAGAGCTGATAGAGATCGCAAAGTCGTAATATATTTCGAAAGATCACCATTGAAAAAGAAACAGTACTACAAAATACGTGATTGAACATGGAAAGGAATTGTCACTTCTTTGGACTGTAAAACTAGGTGGAACAGTCTTTTAACAATGCTAGAGATTTTATCTTTTAAAAGCTGCATTCAAAATCTTATAGATCTCAATCATCCAATTTGTTTAGAAGATGTTGAATTTGAATTGGTAAATAAAATTGTTGATGTGCTGACCCCAATTAAATTGACAGTAGAAGCAATCTGTCGGCGAGATGCTAATTTATGCATTGATGCTGCTTACGGCCATATAAAGCAATGGTAGCAATCTCAGCACTTGCCATAAACACCTAATAGATGTTTAAGACCGTATAAAGCAACGACGAAGTGATAATTTAACTGGTGTGTTGAATTATTTACAAAATCCACGAAAAGATGAAGAAAATCAGTTATTATCGGAATTGGAATGGCACAACTTATTTCCAGTTCTCACACAGGCTTTACTGAAAAAATAAAGAGTATTGTTAAAAGACTTAATAGTCGAGATGACAGGAAGAAGTTTTAGGTCAGAATCACTTACAATTTTGATGATCGTTGTAATCGTTTTTTGACTATTTTCTCCTTAATAATATTATACCCACTTACTTATTGTAATTTTGCTGCTAACTATTTTCGAAAAATTTACGAAACTACCAAGTGTTTTCATTTTAATATTTAGAAACCACATAGTCTAATAATGGACTATAATCCCGACCGATTCTCGTAATCCCGCGATTGGTAAACATGTCGCGCGGCCTCATCCAGCCCAGCACGACGTTTTGACAACCTATATCAGGTTGCTTCGCGCCAACGTGTGAAGAGGATAGTCGTGAAACCCTTGTAACGTCATGCTAGTAACTGATTCTATGACATTATAATTAATATCAACGATGCAGAACCACCAAACGTTTACCACAAGCGTCCATACCAACTTTGTTCCGGACACTGTTTAGTGTCTCCTGGATCCAACAATTATGTTAAACGTCTACAGTTTGTCGTACTACATCCATTTCTTGTCACACCTAACAATCCGATTAAAAATGGCCCCGATTTTACATAGAATTAACACAACGGAAGCTTATACCGGTACTTCTCTGCTTGTGGGTACCCGTTTTTCTTTTTTAATTTTAGATTCGGCGCATATCTGCACCTGAATTTAATGTCTTCGCATCGAAGCTTACCAGTAGTTTTTGACTGTTAAATAGAAATTATTACTAAATGCAATACCGAATTTTGGAAAATCTTTCAAGAGTTATCATCTTTTATACTACTGTTATAATAATGATTACAAACAAGGCGTTATCACCCAAAGGGTTCGTATCTATGTAATATTATGAAGTCTCCGTAATTTTACATGCAACCGCATCAAGTGAACACATGAAAAGAGATGCAGAATTTATTTTGGCAATACAGGGTTTTAAGAAATTTGGATTTGGAATCAATCGATCACATATTGAATTGAAAGGGCACTTTTTCAATTTTAAACTATTTAAATATTATTTGTTAGATACTGTAGAGTAGGCGATGAGGATTGTGGAGTAAGATATGATGTTGAAGTAGAGCACGACATCGCATAGAAATATACAATCACGCTGCAGTTATAATCTTTATACGATTAGATCAACCCGATTAAACATTGCGCACGCCTGGACTATAATTCGTCGTGTCAACATTTGCAATAGTATTCTGGGAATACCGAACCTGACTCTATATGGAAAACACCAAAATGCATGGACCTTTGGCGTGCGAATTCGGAGCATGTTTTAAATCATAATTTGTAAGTTACACCGTTCGCGACGTTTCGTAACGCAAGCTGAGTGCAAACACTATAGTGTGTTTGTTATGAAGAAATTAATCTATACGTGAACCTATCCAAAACTAAGATCGAACTAAAATCTGATTCGGGCTACGAACAACTGTAATATTGTCCGATAAATGAAAAAAGTTATCATTTTAATTTGTATACCTAGTATATATGTACTCAAATGGGTGGTGGTTGAACCCAGACGGTTGATGTCGAACCCACACGGTTGAGGTTGAACCCCAGACGGTTGAGATTGAACGCCATAAGCTTGAAGTTGAACCTAGACGTTTGAAGTTGAACCCACACGGTTGAGATTGAACACCAAACGGTTGAGGTTAAACACCAAACGGTTGAGGTTAAACCCACACGGTTGAGGTTGAACCCACACGATTGAGGTTGAACTCACACGGATCGTGGTTGAATTTAACCCAACCAATGAATGTGAAAAAATACTTTCCATCCTAAAAATGTAAAATACATGATAATTTCGTGATTTAAAAGAAGACGAAGGTCAGTGTTTTGTAGAATATTTCTACATACGATTTCAAGAATATAATAATAGAAACTCTACATAGTATTAAGGAAAGCCTACGGCACGTGTTGGCCTATCTCTACGTCAGCGTCAATCTTGAGAATCTGCCCGGATTTGTATGCGGTGTCAATCATCGTGATATACATTTCTAAAAGATGATTTCTGCGCATCAAAAGGTGTCTTATCATTTATAAGAGCTAAGGGCATCAATGCTAGTAGGCCAGTGATGACTTCGCGGTTAAGAGCATTGCCCTCAAACCAGAAGGTATTTATCAGGTTTGAGTCCCGACCGCGACATGGACGAATTGACCAATGAGTTTTTTAATTTGAATCGAATCGATCGCCCTGTTCTTCGAAGGGCACGTTGAACCAAAGATTGTGAAGATATTTATCGCCGGTGGAGTAGTAAGAGCCTGGTTAACTTTTATGATATTAATAAACCAAGTAGAACAGGAACGATTGCTGCTAATAAGCTTCCAAGAAGTACACATAATTCCTTGAAGATACAACAATTTGATACAGGACACAATTATGTACATTCAAATAATTATGTTTGCTGTAAATTCTGTAAGCGCACAATTTATCTATCTTTAATAAACATATATAGGTCACGAGCATTGATAGGGCATATGGAAGATAGACACGGAAACATCTAGTATATAGGATATTATTTAAGTTCAACATATCTAGTATCGATTCGTGAGACAATATTATCACATTTTTTTTTTACTATCGCATAGCGAAATTTAAATTACGATTTAGTAATTTAAATTTCGCTATGTAAACGTACACAAAACTATGATTTCATAAAGTTATAGAGATTTATTGATAAAAATAACTGCATTGATATTATGGTTTTAATCTACTTAAAAAAAAAAGACTCATCATTAATCCGGTAACGCCAACAATTCAGCTGGAAAAATTTTATTGAAAAGTAGCATCCACTTGTCTTGTTATTTGAGTAGGTTGATATATTGATAACCATAGTTCCATAAATAAAATTATTAATAGCCGTTCATTTATTTGTGTAAAATTGTAGAAAGTAATACACTGTACCCATGCGAAGCTTAGCTGATTCACTGTTTGCCGTGTCGGAAAAGCGGAACTTAATAGGTTCTGTGTCCACACGGGCGTTTGCTAGTTTCAATAAATGAACGACTAGTTTTGTCCGCGACTTCGCTCGCGTTAATGTCGATTTTGTCAGTCAATTCAGGTAAAGAATGGAGCATTATTTTAGGAAGCTGGTATGCACCATGTTGTATGTCCTTCTATTCGGCGGGAATACATACAAATTCTAGGCTTTTAACACACGCGAACATGCAGTGCGTAGCTGGCCATGGGAAAGGCATGGCTTTTCCAAATGCACTCTTGCTGCCTACGATGTTTGCCCTTGTTAAATCAAATTAATACAATCAAATCAAAAATATTTTTATTTCGTAGGTAATGGCACTTGAAATACGTCATTAATAAATTATTTTCGACATTACCACCCATTCCAAATGCTTATTCACCTTGAGAAGAATGGGCAAGAAACTCAAGGTTTGCTTTTTTTACTCATTAATACAAGGGATTGAGTAATTCATAATTTAGTCGACACTTAAAAATAATATGAAGTAACCTGATAGCCGAGCAGTTCAATCCCAAGGTCTTTTTTCATTAGATATTCCGACACGGTACAATAGCCCTTGCCATATAACTCTCTTTTAATGAAACGCTTAAACTCAGCGAATGGCAAATTTTGAATTTCAGCTGAGATCTTATTATAGAAGCGCACACACAGCCCCTTAAATGGTTTATTAACTTTACTTAAAAGCGTCTATGAACAGCAAGATCGTTCTTATGTCTAGTGTTAATGTTATGGATGTCGCTCCTTTTTTGAAACGATTCTATATGTCTCTTGGCATATACCAGTTTTTCGTATATGTATTGTGATGCTATAGTTAGGATATTAATTTTCTTAAATTTTTCTCTGAGAGATGTCATTGGTCTCAAATCATAAACAGCACGACTAATTTGCTTTTGCAACACGAAAATTATGCTGATATCGGCAGCGTGACCCCATAACAAAAGTACATAGGTCATAAGACTGAAAAAAACTAGTCTCGCGGTGCTTTCATCCGTAAGTCGCCAAATTCTTTAGCAAGCCCTTTCGCTAATCTCGTAATATGAGAATTTCAACTTAACATAGAATCTAAAGTGAGACAAAGAAATAAGGTCGTGTCCACAGTATGCCATACCTCGTTCTTGACCATTACATTTGTGTTGATCAATTTAGAATTAGATAGGGAAAATTATACAAGTTTTGTTTTCCTTTCATTGAGCAGAAGATTATTAATACTACACCACTCAACTAGTGCTCAGTTGATAGTAATAATTGGGATATTAAATTTTCTTTCGGGATACCGGAAATCCCTTTCCCTTCTTCTGTACACCGGACATGATGTTGCAGTTCATTTACGTCACTAGGCCGAGCTGTTATACCGGACGAGCGTTTAAAACTTATTTCTCTCTTTCTCGGGAATAGTTCTTTTTTCTGTAAAGTGTAACAAACACACAAACTTATTTTCGTATTTATAATATTTGGATATGAGTGTGTTTGTGCGTGTGCGTGTGTGTGTGTGTGTGCCTGTGTAATAATAATAATAATCCTAACTATATATATGTGTGTATATATATAATATAGTTTGTATCATTATTGCCGTTAACACACATAGCAATCGAAGTATATCGCATTATACTAAATTATCACTCGTGCGCATAATCGCGGCCCTGTCCTCGGGCGGTGCTGATACGCATTGTGGCTACGTGCAAAAACTTAGATACAGTCATATAATCGTGTCGGCTATAACACTGAGTAGGGAGAAGTAGGAACGGAGAACTTTTTTTTAACTCTTTTGTACCTAAGAATATTTAAGACTCAGTGTATTTTTAGGGTTTCGAGATAAAATGGCGAAAACGGAACCCTTATCGTTTCGTTATGTCCATCCGAGCGTCCGTCCATATGTCACAGACATTTTACTCAAAAACTACAAGATATATATTGATGAAATTCGGAGTATAAATGTCTTGTATAAGTTTCTACTTAGTTTAATAGTTAAATAACAATAATAAATATTTCTAAGGGGTAAACCATACATGTATCAGAAGCTGAATATTTTTTTTTTCAGCTAACATCAACGTGTGGCACATATTTAGACAGTTCTTTTAAAAACACTAAGGTTCTCAGCATTTTTTTTGACTAATTGAATATTTTCTGAAATAATCGCTTCGAAAGCAGCAGAAATTGGGTCTCCTCCTCTTCCTTTATTTTCTAAACCGCATATCCAAAAAAATACAAAAGTAACGCTAAAGGTAATACTTTGAAGAAAATTATTTTAAACATGTATCGTTTTTGAGTTATTGCCGAAAAGTTGCGCTTCTCAAGAAAAGGACGTAAGTGATATGTACATACGCTCTTTTGCCGGTGTACCTTAGTTTACATTACTATAAGAGTAGTAGATAACATACCGACTTGTTTCTCTAGTTATAGACGACTAAAGTCCTTATACCTATTCTGTGCTGGCAACAAGGATAAAAATGGTACAACGTAGTTATAAACTTAAAATTTCGACTTCAAAATTAAAAAGGAGGTGTTCAATTCGACTGTATTTTTTTATGTTTGTTACCTCAGAACTTTTGACTGGGTTAAATGATTTTAATAATTCTTTTTTTTATTTGAAAGCTGGCGCTTTCCGTGTGGTCTCATTTCAGTTTGATTGAGTTCTGACAATGGCATCCATGAGAAAATCATATAAATCTTTGCATTAAGGCCAAGTATGCTTTGATTATGGGTACCTTTAAACGAATATTTCTAGAAAACAGTTATACTTAGCAAACTCAAAAAAAAATTCTAAGTATACAAAATATGTTCTGAGTTCTACCGTAGGGAAAGCTTAAATACACAGCACGTTCTTTATGATAAAAAATACTAGAGTACGTTCACTTAAAACACTAATACCAATAAATTTCTAACAGGACAAACGATAAAAAAAAAAATTTAAACATTATTAGTAAAATATAATTATACAGGGTTGGCCTTAAGCATTTTTGTTTATAATAAATAGTTTTCTCATTATAAATAAAAACTAAAATGTCGCTTACGACAAAAGTTCTGCGTAACTAAATGACAATCCATCTTCCTTACTCTGCCGCTTTAAGTCGATTCTCCTTCTCACAAAACAGTGTGGGGCGTGACGCGTTGCGTTTGGCATTGCACTTGGCCTTAAGTATGTGCGCAACAAATGGACTAATAACTCAATATCACGCCAACCGATTTCGATGATTCTTTTTTTATTGGAAAGAATATACTTCAAGGGCAGTTTGATGAGAGTTTCGTTAGGTTCTGATTATGGGATCCCTGACAAAGTAACGAAACTCTTCAATTCTTTGGAGCAAATTATCAATAGTCCGCCGAATCTTTTATAGCCTATATTTATATTAGCCGGATATTTGAGTCACCTACCGTAAGGTCGTTATGGTCAAGTAATTGTCGTAGTCGAAAATGATGGTCAATGGAACTCCTAAACGGCTTACAGTAAGGGTGCGATACATGAGCAGCACGTTTAGTAGGTCTACCCATATTCAGACAAATTAGTTGGTGTAATTCAGATTCACTAAAAATCAAAAACTAAACAAAAATTTTAACCAAAAACTTCGACTTCAAAAACAACTATTCCAAAACAAATTAATATGCACTAAAAAGTAAAAAAATAATTGCGTATTCTTCTACAACTTAATAATCAACTTACTTTTTCTACTCATCAATATGTAGGTACGATCTATGTGTTTACCACGCAAGAAGGTAGGTAGGTACCTACCCACTTTAAATTTAACTCAACACACCTATGAATAACGAACAATGATCAAAGTATTTTTAAAGTTCAACTAAGTAAATTGAAATGAAAAATATTAAATTACTTAAAAGTCAATCAAATTATTACGATAATACAACGTAGTTACAATTATTGTTATTTTTAGAGTCGGTATCTATTGCTAGATATATGTATTATAGTGTTTCCTTGGCTGACACCTAAACACATCAAAACATGTTTCGACTTCACAATTGACAGTTAACCGGTAACTTTAGAGTTAATGTTCGAGGTGCGTGGGGCTATCTCCAAATGCTAAGTTAATTTTCAAATCTGCCATTTTGGTATTTATAATATTGACGGAATATACATATTCGTATATTTTAGTTGTAATTTGATTATTGTCATAATAATTTATGGTAATAGGTAATAATTGAAGTTTTTCTTCGTAATCCATTTCGGAAACTTCCGATATCTATAAAATTTAGATACATGTATTAGGCGCTTATCGTAACTGACAGCAACCTATCCGTTAACATTTAACTTTAAACAAGTGATTTTTGAAGCAATTTGACAGATTTGCTAAATTAAACTAAACTAAAGTAAATATTATATTTAATAGTTAAATACTTTGAAACACTCCGCCGTTTGTGTGGATACAAAGTACACAACACAGAAAAAAAAAATATATATATATATATATATATTTGATTAAATAATGTATAATGTGGCATAGACCATGAAGACACTATTGTATATAAAAATCGCTATTTTGACACTCAAAAGCAGGTAGACTATTAAAAATAACAGGTTCAGTTTTTTTTTTATTTATTTGGAAGTACATTAGACGCAATACGATTATGTATTGTTAAAGTTAGCGTGCGCTAGTTTTTTTTTTTATAAATATAAAGAGACCTTCGATGCGTGACTTTGATTCACACTTACGTGATTCCTTCATATGTTCAATCAATACGATCAGTTTTAACTAAAATGTCAATTTAGACCAGTTTTATAAAGAAATAATTAAATATTTCTAATTGCCGTCAACCGTTTTTCGAAAGAGCAGCCACGTTAAAATGTATAATAAATTGGTTAAATGAAATAGCAATTTGTGTAATGTCAATTATCTCTATAAAGAGGCCTTCGTAAATTGCAACGGTTGACTTTTTAACCTCTCGCATCTCGCCGAGGTGATGTCATCATACAGGATGTAGCAATGATGCCGTTCTTTGTGTACTAATTGAGTTTCCTATCGTTAAGTTACGTATTTAATATGGTTAAATGTCGTGTTGTAATTTTTTTTTGGTGTATTAATTTTACCTAAATTTTAATTAAAATAAATGATTAGCAAGCAACTTGAAGATTGCGTGGTAATAATTTTTTTTTTGTGTTTTCGTATCAGAATTACAAAAAACGTAACACTATGAAAGCGCTTCGGTGTCTATTGTGCTGCCCGTTTGTAACAGCACTTACAATAGATACAAACAGTTTTTCACATTTTTTTTGGGAATTTTTTTGCATATGTCTAATTTTTTTCACTTATAATCTGTGTAAAAATCGACATCGCCGTTCAATTTTAAGGTCAAACTCGATTCTCTTTTCGTAGATGTAATATGAAACATACAATTTATCAGTACAAAAGGAGAAATAAAATGTACTTATGAAAATTTTTACAATTTTTTATTATAATAGTTTTATAATACCATCAAAAATAATCCCTAGCAAAATTATATTATAGCTGTAAAGAAAACCAAATTAAAAAAAAAAAACGATGAAAATGAAAAGATTTAATTGGAGTTTTCACTCGCTAGGAAAACCTACAAAAATCATAACATTTCAGACGTTCCGGAATAGTAGCCAAACCCTGGTGATAATAAAATTTATCAAAAAAAAAAAAAGAAAAACAACACAATTAAAATAAATATCAGTCAATACACAGCTATTAACTACTGACACTATAAAAATTTCGCAACTGAAGCGTTAAAAATTTCCTCTTTGATTAATTTTGCTTAGAAACTACTACAGTGCGGAAAATACGATAGATAATTTTCCTATTGCTCGTTCATGAGTTCAATACCTATCTAGGTACATTAATTTTCTTTTTGCTGGATTCCTCTCATATGTTCCGTATATGACAGGGATCCAAAAATATATTCTGTAGATTGTTGAAAAGATATGCATCGTGAGTTCTACATAAACGCGTATATGTTATACACCGATAAGCCGATGGGCACCCATCGCATAAGCCCGTCCACCGGGCGACCTCACGCGCCGCGGCAGCGGCCGGTGCATTCGCCACCTAACGTACGCCGGGGCGCGTCTCGTCGTCGCGTCGTTTAATATTCTACGCGTGTACCGCCGGCGTTGTCTGTCATCTGCGGATGACGTATACCCTATTACCGCTAACGACCGACCCAGAACGCGTTCTTGACGAATATACATTTTTTTTTTAATTTAATCGCGGGTACATAGCCGATCGCATTGATAATAGGACCTTTATGCACGTCGAGCGCGTTCAACATCGGAGTCCGCGGCGATATTGAGATAATGAAGGAAAACAGATGTGGGTGACGGCATGCAAGAAGGCTGTATGCGCGCGTGGAGGTGTTGATAGTATCAAAAATGAGTTTCGTGCTCTCGGATGCTTGTGGAAGAAGATTTTGGAGTATAAAAATGGCGTGATTAAGATTTGCGGTTTGTATGGGTTCTTTTTTTTTCGTAGTGTTATATTTATATTATGTATATTCATTTAAACAATTTCTTGATCATTTTCGCAACGGAGTAGCTGTCAGATGTCGTCGAAACATGGCTTTGACCGGTAGTCGGTAGATATCTTATCACTGAAGGTATTTTAATTCTATTGAATCATTGTTTATTAATGATTTAATTGGAAATAATAGAAAGTGCCGTTATAAATTGTATATTTTTCTTCGATTTCTTAAGTATCAACAGCTAAATATATTTTTATGAAATCCTACGGCAGAGACAAGATAATATAGAATGACTACGAAAGCGGCATCTACAAACATAAAAAAATATTTTTCTATTATTATTGACTTTATTACTATTAACAATATATTAAAAATAAACGCCAAGGGAAAACTGAATAAGAGGAAAATTATTTACACTCTTTGAAAAAAAAAATCGATATAATTTAATTCTCACATATGTAGAGAAATCTCTTGATAGTGCTATTTAGAAAGAGATCAATCGGTGCCAATATTAAAATAAGTCAATGCGTCTCAACTGCATATCATTATGGTACAACAGTCTGTTTCAAATGAAGTTCATGTTACGTCTGAACATATATAATAAGATCGTAGAACCGTCCTGTCTGTGTATTGAATATTTGTAAAAAAAAACCTGCTTATTGGCGATGTAGGGAGTGTACCAGAATACAATAGCAATTAAAAAAAAATTAATAACAATAGATAAATTTTAGTGGGGTTTCAACAGGCACGTTGAGCGTTGCGCGGGGCGACATATAAAGGTTTTTTTTTTTCATCAAAATCGGCTCACCAAAGTTAGTTGATTTTTAAAAATAAATTTCACGCTTGCAAAGTCGCGGGGCAGCTAATGTATAATGAGTAGATTAGTAGTATTTGCTCAGTTCTAATTGCATGTTGCTTTTGATTCATTTCGCGAGAGTTTTATAGCCTTTTAATAATAAAAAAACCGGTCAAGTGTGAGTCGGACTCGTCCACGAAGGGTTCTGTACCTCTGTATAATGTTTTTAAAATAGTTCAGTAAAAAACAAGATAGGTTGACGTTTGTACATACAGCCATTATAAAGATCGAGCAACAGAAGCGGAAAAAACACGTTTTTTGTATGGAAACCCCCTTTAATATTTTTAACTTCATTTTATTTTTGTTATTTTTTGTACTAGTGGCTATAGCAATATATATATTCTATAAAAATTTCAAGTATCTAGTTAATACTTTTATAAAGATCGAGTTAAAAGCTCTGAAAAAAAAACGTTTCTTGTATGACGACCCACAATTTTATTTTATTTTTGGTATTTGTTGTTATAGCGGCCACAGTAACACATAATCGGTGAAAAGCTGAATTGTCTAGCTATTATGGTTCAAGAGATAGAGCCCTGTGAAAGACGGACGGACAGTCTCAGTAATAGGATCCCGTTGGCACCCTTTGGGTACATAACCCTAAAAATTCATATTTCTGTAGCATCAAGAGACGATGTCTCGAAGTTATTTAGTAAAAAATATCTAGATCGATAATTAAACAGTCTTGTATTTATTGTCGGTCAGAACAAATAATTTGTTTTTGTGTGTATGATTTAAGTCAAATCAAATTCAATCAGATTCAGGATTTATTCTCTCTTAAGTTGTAAATTGTCCAGTTTTATTCCATGACGGAGATATCTTCTTTGAAATACTAAGGTGTATTTATACAACAATTTTGGTTCAGTGCCTTTTAACAGAGTGACGATGCCCAATTAAAGGAATTTGCCTAATACCTAACATTCGATGAAAAAAACCCTTACAAACTCCATAACAATATTGAATACCAGCTTCGATATCGTATGTAATCGTTCGTATCAGAGCAAGATAATATCTTAATATAACTTAAGCAGAGCAGAGCAAGATAATATCTTAACATAGCTTAATTTTTATCTTCATTACATATTGCAAATGACGACAGATCGTTATGCATTTAGTGCACATGCAATATTCGAATAATATTTTTTTTTCCTAGTATTTTTTTACGTACAACAAAGGATTTATAAAAATTTTTTACTAATAAATTTATTTACTCACGCAATAATTATCGTTTTTAACTATGTCATGACTTTACGAACGAATGCAGTATAAGTGATTTTTTTCTGCGCAACCAAATGACTCGATTGTAATAAGCAGACTGATAGCTATGCACATTTGTGCATCACAAAATCATGTTTATCAAATATTTCGAACGTATATCATTTTTTTTTATATTCTACAGAGCAAAAGATAAAAAAAAAACTAGAACACAATATCGCTCGCCTGATTGTCTCTACATAAACAATTCTCCTCAGAATTGCTCAACCAATATAACTCGGCGCTTCGGCCACGTGTAATTATGTCGTATCTGTACGCAGACGGGTTTAGGGTATGAGCGTTGTCCGATTCTCCTTCCGTTTTTAAGGTTCCGAGCTAAAACGGCAAAAACGGAACTAAGTTTCGTCATGTCCGTCCGTTGGTCCATCCGTATGTCACTGGCATTTTACTCAAAAACTATAAGATGTATATTGATGAAATTCGGATTATAGTTATCTTGTATAAATTCCTGCTTAGTTTCGTAGTTGAATAACAAAAATAAGTATTTCTAGGAGAACACTCCATATATGTAACAAGCTGATACAATTTTTTTTCGGCAAACGTCAACGTATGATATATACTTCGACGATTCATTTAAAAACACTTCGAGTTTTCTAAGCAATTTTTTTTGACTAATTGAATGTTTTCTGAAATGATTGCTTCGAAAGTAGCAAAAATTATGTCTCCCCCTTTATTTTCTAAACTGTATCTCCAAAAATATATTTAAAAAATTCAAAGGTAACGCTTAATAAACGCTTTCAATAAAAATTATTTTGAACGAGATCGGATATACTTACCGTATTTGAGTTATTGCCGAAAAGTTGCGCTCCTCAAGAAAAGGACGTAAGTGCTATGAACATACGCTCTTTTGCTGGTGCACCTTAGTTTACATTACTTTGAGAGTAACACATGACATACCTACTTGTTTCTCTAGCTATAGACGATTATAGTACTTATACCTATTATGTGCTGGAAACAAGGAAAAAAATGTAACAACGTACTTTTTTCCTTGTTCTTTGTTTTCTTGTAGTCTAACGTACTTTAGTGGATTTTTTTGTAGTAACGGCTTCAAAGCCCTACAGTGAACTCAGTCCGACATGCTCTTGATTTTTTTTTAATGGTAGAAGAGCCGAGCGAAAGTTGTATACGTTTATTTATTTGCCGTTATGGGTTCTCAACAATGGGTACAAATCGAGACATACTATAAAAGTACGCATTAAGTGACTAATTGCCTCATTATTACTTAAAAACAAATATATTGTTGCTGTGGATGTCAAGACGTACACGCTATCTCAGTACTGTACTCGTTGACGACCGACGTCACCGATACGGTGACGGCGTCCGGGACCGACGTACTGACGTGCCCTCCGAGAAGCGAAGCGAACGATTTAATGACGCTTAACGATAAAAACCCCATCGATTGATCCGCCCGTGGTCACGATTCTATCTTCTGCGGGCCTAGCATGACGCCCTAGACAAGAGTCACTCTATATAGGGTTATCCTTGTCGCGCCAACGTGACGAGCGAAAGGGGCAGTGCTGTAGAGAGGCTCTCGTCTGGGGCGTCATGCTAGGCCCGCTGGTTCGAAAACGTTTCTCTAACCACTCCACCAGCGGCGCTCGAACGTAAGTCTCACGCATTAGAAGTGACGTACGTTAATATATGGAGTTGTATTGCATTAAAACTCCAGTCATTGCGAAATCATGATAGCGCCTGTTCGATCAGATTAAAGAAACTAATAAAGATGGTCTTTTTCTGTTCCACATCGCCATCGGAAAAACTTATTACAAATTAAGTTTTAAGAGTGACCTGCTGAAATATTAAAAAAACAAATATTTAAAATTTGTCGTACGAGCATTCAATTACCCACAAGAAGACAAGTACCTACTGAATATTTATGATCACGTTTTTTGGTAAACTAATAATGTGCATTACAGGCAGCGTAAACAGAATTTATTAATCAATAATATCTAATATGCATATATATGTCCACTGACAGGGATTCGTACTGACATTTTATTGTCGCTCCGGAAACTAACCCTAAAACACCATAGCAAACCATTAGTCGATATAAATTCAGCGCTTAAGTTTATCTATAACAATGATTGTCATCATTTGAAGATAAAATTCGTATAGCCATGACCACAGAAGTCGAAATAAAATATTCTGATTTTGTGTGGTCACGACTAAATCACCTTTGGCCTTCGTACTAAAAATATCCTTAACCCTCGAGCAATTTTATTAACCGATTAATAAATAATAATGCAATTGAATATCGCACGCTCCAACTCACGTTTGATAAATAAGCAAAGGGTACGGATTATTAACCGATGAGGAATATTTATTGCATTATATTCGCATAATTGATCAATAATTGTTACAGGAATAATGATTTATAATTTTTAATTGTCATAGGAAACATAAATGAACCGAATGTAGTCAAATGAAACTCATCTTCGAGCGACTGCGAATATTACAATGGTATATTTTATTATATTTATAAATTAACGTAAATATACAATTATAACACGCCTTTATTGGAAAGTTAACCTTTTGACACCACGATTAAATTTTATGTAATAAGTACCTAATATTTCTGCCTCGAATATATAAAAATCACCAGTGCAGCCTTAGTGTAGTATTCACCTACACTGCCTCGAAGTTAACAACGATATTATTATGACGGCGCTTGTCATCGTTAGAGGATAACGTTCACGCGTATTCATTCACCGTCATCTTCATCCTAATCATCACGTTCGTATCATCTGTTGCAGTCGAACACGTCTCGTTCGTCCGAGGTCGGACCCGCAACGTATGTTTTGTGGTGACGGAAACGCCGACGTTTACGGGTTAAATATTTTGATACCTGTTGCAGTAACCGTTGCATGTAGTAAATTGTGTCGAATATATATAGAACCTTGTGTTATCATCAAACCAAGGATTTCTCATACAATCGCCTATCTATTATACTCTATGAGCTCATACGAGCGAGGACGAGGTACCGTTTTACCTTAAGTGTATCCCATTTCCTGAAATATTAATATTTATTTTATGAAAAGTAAAAAAAAACCATCGCATTTAATTTGGCGAATAATTCATAAATTTATGTAGGTACGTCTTAATTTTCAAAAAAAAAATAAATAAATGGTACGTCTTCTGTAAAGGGTAGTTTGAGCAGCTTAATCTATATATATATATATATATATAAGAGATTTCCACCCATATATTGACTCATCACGATATCTCAGGTACCATAAGACCTAGAGACTTGAAATTTGGTAGGAATATTCCTTTCGGCGAGTAGAGGTCAGCTAAGAACCGATGTTACGAAATTCCCCCCGCAAGGGGGGTTGCGGGAGCGTAAATTAAAAAAAATAACATTTTCAAATTATCGTTCTTATAGGTATAAAACTTGGCCAGAATATTCTTTTTAGCATGCTTGAATTTACTAAATACGAATTCCATGACCATCCACCCTCAGAGGGCTGTGCGGGAGTGTTCAAAATTTTAAAAAATTGTATCTCCCAATCTATAGCTCCTACAACTTTGAATATTTTTTTCTGGCGTGTTCGAATTTACCAAGAAAGCGATAAACGAAGTCCACGCGGACGGAGTTGCGAGCAACAGCTAGTATAAAATATTATAAATCCCGCCGAACGTAAATAACAAACAGCAGTTCATTGGGCGCGCTCTCTCTAAACATAGTGTAACGTATTGTCGGTTAATGACGATGGCTGTATGTTACACTTTAATTATTTCATTGGAAGTAATTCACTCCTTGAAGACGCCACAGCGTGTTCTTCTGTATCATTGTTTTAGATTATGAAAGGAAAATCTAATTTAAGACTCCTGTATAGCGGAGATTGTTTATTTATCTTTTTTTTCGTTCCAGATTCAATTCTAACAAATCTTTCCTAATATGAGAAATACAAAAGATGTTTAATGACGAATCCCTTTCATTCGTCACGTTGCGCGTGGACAGTCCTGTAGAAAGACTCTTGTCTAAGGCGTCATGCTAGGCCCGCCGATGTGCACAAATTCTCCTCGCTTATATGCCGTATTTAATCTAACAAATTCTCGTATTATATATTCCAGTTCAGTAATACACATATCAGTTATTGACATTCATCCAACTGATTGTGTAAAGAGAAAACATCGCTAAAACTGTAAAAGAATTTAAAAAATACATTCGTTTAGAATATTTCTCTATTCTAACATCATGTCCTTCGATCCATGCAACAGTTACTGAATGTGTATTCATAAAAATGTCTTATTGTAAATGTTGATTATTTTGTTTGTTTTGTAACACGTAGCGTTCTGGTTGTCAGTGTTTGTCGAATCGCTTTACTTGTACAGTCGGGGTCGTTGACTTTTACCTGTAATCTGTATTTAGTCACTTACAAATTCTTTGTAATACTTTTATTTTATTAAATAAAAAGTTAAAATTTATTATAATATTTAGACTAATGAAATAATCTATTATATGTTCAGTTTTTTGCTAAATAAAATAAATAAGTATCCTACAATTTATCCATAGAAACAATAATTCATAACTTATTATATTATTGAAGCATACGAATACTAATTTGCATGTGAAATTTTACTAACACATATTTCTTCATTTTTTTCCCCCTCCTTGTGTTTTGTGTTTCTTTTTCGATCCTAACAAAATACAAAACAAATTTACACGGTGACAATGTAATATCTTACTTATTTATGTTTCACAAAAAAAAAACCTCATCTATACCTAAAAAACACAAATTGATCTATGACTTATTTAAAATCAATTCTACGTCGTAAAAAATTAAAAAAACACCGGCTGTATTCGTAATGCACCGCATCCTTTTGTCAACTATCGAAAACGCGTGTCACGACGCCCCGCCCTAATATACCGGTTTTTTCCGCCGCACACGCACAAACACACACACACGTGCAACTTCTCTGTAATTTTCGCTTTTGCAACGTACAAACGTAAATTGATTAATGCGTCCCATCACGCTCGGGCCGCGTGCGCCGTCCGCGGACTGTACGCGCCCGTTACACACCGCGGTCTATTTATAACCGTAAATGTCTATTTACTCGTGGGGTACCCAAATCTTAAACTGCACGAATAATCCTGGTCGATGGATGCGATCGGAATTAAATAATTTAATCTGAAATTAACAATATAATTACATAATAATAATGCATAAGTACTCTTTTGATTCTACGATTTTTAACGAATACAACCGTTGTCGGAGAACACTTATTCGTAAAAAAAAATGTATATATCGTTTAAATAATCTATTCAAATGATAAACAAAAAGCGACAATCCATTTTTTTCCTTGCCTGAAATGTGAAAAAAAAATTAAAACCAAATGAAAATTCGTTAATATAATACAAACAACAATATTTAATCATAAAAATCATTGTTCGACCACAATTCGATGACAAAACCCACACGAAATCCCGCTCCCGCTCCCTGTTTTCGTTCGACCGAACAGCAGCTCCCAGCCAAGCCACCAAATCGATATTCACGTACTCAGACGGGCGTTACGAAGAGGAATACTCGTGTTGGCCACCAGCCGTGTGCATGATCATCATCTCCTTGGTGGAGATCGTACTGTTCTGTTATGACGCGGCCCATGGGAACACGGACGCCAGGGGTCGCATAGCCAGCGTTCTGATATACAATCCGCACAAAAGATACGAAGCATGGCGGTTTGTCAGCTACATGCTGGTGCATGTCGGGTAAGTGCCAATCATCGGAGCCCGTGCATGCGGTCGGGCCTTTTTGAGATTCCAGTTGTGAGAAACGCCTTCAATAGAGATCGCATTGACATGCGAAGCCTAATACAATTGCAGTATCGTATTGTTGAATTATAGCATAATAATTGCAATCAACTTAAAGTCGTTTCTTGCAACTGACGCCTACGTCTACTCGAGAATTCTTTTTAATTTATACCTTATAAAATCTCATGTTTGTCAGTCCGTTTGACATAGCATCGAAACTGAAACGGCTTTACATTTATATGAATAAATTTGTAATGTAAATATACTTGTAATTTTCTTAATTTAAAAAAATTTCAAAGTACTTTCGATCTGAATGCTATTTTTTACTTGTTTAATATGTTATCTAGACATAATATGTTCGTCAACAACCTTTGTAACATGATAGCTAATAATTTTCACTACTGTGTTAGTATATTATTTCTATGGGCTAGTCTGCAGACAGATTAAGAAATATTTGTTATCTTTCATCCTTTCGTAGTTGAAGCTGCACTTTATGCGGATATCAAAATAAATAGTGTGATAATTCGATTTCATTATTTGATACTTATATAACTTTGTAAATTTTAGACCACTCATTATCTGCTGGATAATAATAATGATATAGTGCGTTATTATTCGCAGTGTAATGCATTTAGTAGTAAATCTACTGGTGCAGCTGTTCCTCGGGGTACCCCTGGAAATGGTGCACTGCTGGTGGCGGGTCAGCCTGGTGTACTTGGCGGGGGTCGCGGCCGGCTCCTTGGCCACCAGCCTCACCGACCCCAAGGTGTACTTGGCTGGAGCGTCCGGTGGCGTCTACGCTCTGCTCGCCGCCCATATAGCCACTATCGTAATGGTACGTTCTCGTTTTGTGCATGGAGTATTAGCAAGTCATGTTTTAGAGAGGTGGTAGCCCCTCCACTTGACTTACCAGCCAGCGTTTTAAGTTCGAACCAGAAGTTAACAGTTAGATCTCTCTCCACACGCGGTAATTCTATAGTCGTTGCCAGGCTCGATCCGCTCTGGGCCAGCGTGGAAATTTAAGGGCTGATCCCTTTTGTTTGTCGTAAAAAGTTGGGAAAGGATATGCTCCTGCATGAAGCAGCGACAACTTAAGACCATATTAAATATATTTCTTGAAATGTCGTTCAATTACCTAATATTATGACAATGATAATATTGGATTTATTTCTTCACTGTCAATCACTATATTTTGGCAAAAAAAAAAATGGTAGACGATTTTTTCGCGCTTGAAGATCTTATTCATTTTTGTTTATACATCCGATTTAGATTTGTCGCTATACACCGCATACGTTATCATATACAATCAATATACAAACTCAATATCCATCAATATATAATATACTCAACGTCAATCAATATACAAACGTGCTGAAAGAGAAACGTGCTCACAGAGAAGTCTTGGGATATACCGAACTTAGCGAAATGAGGTCCCAGGTCGTTTATTTAAATAGGTTTTAAGCTGTTTAAGTGATGCCCCATCAATGTGAAAGTTCTGTAATTTCTAGTGTTATCGTAAACCACGTGATGCACTTTATGAAATGCACCGCTGAAATCTAATGGCTATCAATGTCGTTGACCCTTCTGTCCGCTTCAATTTCATTCGATGTATCGAATATCGTTGAAGCTATGATTTTATCGATCGGCCACACTGCGATATTGATAGATCACTTGACAAGATCGCAAGATATATGTAAACAAGATATTCATATAGGTTTAGCTATCTAGCTAACTAGCCGATACTGACTTTACTTATCTAAGTAAAGACAGTATCGGTAATTTTTAGTATCGCTTTGATCACTTTTTTTTTTATATAAACTGAAACTATTCATTGTTTAATTCTTATTCACTCGTCTCCTAAATATTTATGTACTCGTATAATAAAGAAAATTCGTCAAAAGCTTTTGACGAATAAAGCACGTATGTTATGAGGACCACTAGCTTTTTGCGTATTAATCATTTTAACTTAACACTTCACTTGGTTTTCTTAACTTTCTCTAAATTTTATATTCAACAAGTATTTATCTGTTTTGCTGTTTAAAGATTAAATTGCGTAATTAAAGACATTTAAATCGATTATTAATCAGACATTAGCAATCTTTATATTTAAAAATTCAGCTTTCGTATGTTTGTGCTAGCAAAACTCAAGAAGTAGTATATTGTTTGAATTGAAATTCTTGCACGACCTCGCTTTTGAATACGTGTGTTTTTATTATACTAGCATTTAGTCCCTACTTCGTCTACGTATTTGTAGTATTAAATCGAGTTACTGCACCGATTGTTAAAAGCTATTTCTTTTATTGAAAGCTATACATTGTCACATAATAATATAGCACATATTTTATTTTGATACTTAGTTTCTTCCCTGACTTTTTACAAATCGTAAACCAGACGGAACAGGGATTAGTATCGATAGCTTGCGACCTGGACCAAAAATGAGAACGTAAACGAAGTCAAATTAAGTTTGAGACCGGACTAAAATCAAGAATAACACCGGGACCAAGATTGAAACCGTGCACGAAATTGGGATCGACAGCAAGACCTGTCATAAAAGTTGAAGGTATACATTATATGTCCACGCGGGCGAAACCGCGGACGGACCGCTGGTGTATTTATAAAAACTATGGTCTTACGCGTCGCTAACCGGCGCCCACTTACGCATACCACACCGAATAGCGACTTGTTACTTTTGGTAAATAAGTTTCAGCGGGCCTAGCATGACGCTCTAGACGAGAGTCTCTCTATAGTACTGTCCTTTTCATTCGTCACGTTGCGCGAGAAGGACAGTCCTACAGAGAGACCCTGTTCAGGGTGCCGTGCCGGGCCCGCTGGTTACGACTTTGTCCGCATTGCACGCTCTGGTACAGTATTGACATCGGTATCAGTGTACACAGGTGGCAATCATTTCGTTAATAATTCTACTTTATCGAAACCAGATGAAGCGGCGAATTCAACCGCTGCCATTTCATTCACAACATATTCACTTTTATCCTTAACTGGCTTTTGCTCGCAGCTCCGTGGACAGGGGTAGCGTATGTGATTGTAGATAGTTTTTTTTTTTTTTGGATAGGATTTACGTCAATCAGTGGTATTTCGCTCTATATATATATATATATATATATATATATATATATATATATATATATATATATATAGATTATCGGCAAAATAAGATTATATTCCTATGGATATTATGTTTCGTGTTTAGTTTCTAATATGTGACAAGTTGACAATGTGCGTGTTAGCTTGTCACTTCCGCCGATCGGTTATTGGCAACAGCAATGTTCGAGAGAGATTCAAGTTCAGGATCGGTCGGGTGTCGGAATCGCGAGCGGAACCGGTAAGGGGATCAACAGCACAAGTGAAGATCGTTTGACGACAGAACGTCTGCGGCGTTATGGGACGTTGTACGTGCGTTGTGAAAGATCAGAAAAAGTTGTACGTCCACGCGGGCGGTGCTGCGGTTGAATTGTATACCATTTTGAAAAGAAACGTAATATGTATCGAGACCAGCGGGCTTAGCATGACGCCCTAGACAAAAATCTATCTATAGCGCTGTCATTATCACGCCAACGTAATGAGTGAAAAACAGTCCTATAGAGAGACTCTCGTCTAGGGCGTCATGCCAGGCCCGCTGCAATCGGAATCGAAAACGTAGCCAGGACTGAAATCGGAAGATGTAACAACATCGTGGTCGTGGTGGACGGGGTGATCGGTCGATATGAACGGTTAGAGAATTCGTTCGATGTCCACGCGGATGGAGCCGCAGGCGGAAGCTAGCTGTTACGTGATTCAGAGCCAGTGACATTTCAACTACCTTAATCCTCGTTTTTTGTTATGTGTATTTGTGATGAGATTTACATTGGCATCCTGACCACCGCTGAATGAATTTTTAACGTAAGTCGCGTATAAAAACTGATTAGAGGTAAAAAGAGTGTCTGACTTAAAAATATTCTGTTAAGAGGCAAAAAAAATTTGTAACATTATGTATATTACAAATTTTATTTTGGCAATATTTTTTATTTTTATTTTACATTGAGTAAATATTGTTGAAACGAAATTCCTTATTGACTATGTGCCCCTACATTAGCGCCGTCTAGCGTTCGCAAGTTCTCGAGATTTATTCAATATTTGTATGTTCTTAAAGTAGTAAAAACACTGATTATAGAGTTGTTTATTATTTTAATAATTAATAATTATGTATTGCTGATGCTTTAAATGTAGCCATGACACTTTAATTATTTGCACTTTGCACTACAATCATTTTCATTTCATGAAACAATAACAATTGTCTGCCTACATCTATGACAATTGAATAATCAGTTAATACAGATTTTGAAGTCAATCGGATGTTATTGTTTCTTCCATCAGACATATCAATTTGAAAGAAATAATCTCTTCTCGAATAATAACGAAGACAGTATTTGCTGTGAACATTTTTGCAGAATCAAAGTAACAAATAATACAATTATCTCTATTGTTACTGGAACAGTTATAAGAAATATTAATTATAGATATGATATTTTGCCTTAAATTGATCGAAAAACGTAAGCATTGTAGCACGCATAATATATAAGGTAGTTTACCCAAAAACTAAATTCACATGGCGCAGGCTAAAAAATTTATAAACACCATCAAAATATCATTAAAACTCTAGTTCTGCGAAGACGGAACCGTCCCTGTGTAACCGATGTGCTCTGAAATTAAAATCTTTCTAAAGTTATATCGGATAATTATTCAACTTTTATTTATTAGTTTATTCATGCATAATTTTCAATAATAAATATTGTGTCTTATTTTGTTAATATTAATGATAATAATAGTGATAATCATATTAAAATTTCACACATAATTTATCCAAAATGTGCATTTCCCGATAATTTTCCCATTTCGACCACAGCGAACACTGTGGTCGAAAGTATTTCCCCTACCATATACTTCGCACGTAGCGAATAGCACGCTACATTCCAGACGCTTAGCGAACGAGAGCTAGGTCGAAAAAAAAAAGTAGCGATACGACACATGCTATAGTTAGCATTTCAATAGCTTGACTTGAAAAGTAGTTCTGTCTTTTATCGCTAACGTCAATACCATATTGAATACATCAGTCCAATCACCGAAGTTAAACAGCGTCGAGCGCAGTCTTGGATGGGCTTTTTGTTTTTACGTTTTTTCATAATAATTAATAATGTAATATTTATTGGCATAATTCAAAAAAAAAATACATTAATTACATTTTTAATATTATTTTACTTGCTGTGTATTTTTCATTTAATTTTTTTCAATTTTAAACTAGTAACACCGCCTCCGATAATGTAGGCGTTGTGGGCATATACGAATATTTACATCATGGACGTATGAAAAAAAAAAATGAATATTTTTTCATTATTCTGTATGTTTCTATACTACGTTCTCGACAGAACTGGGCTGAAATGGAATTCGCAGTGATCCAACTGCTGGTGTTCTTTCTCCTGGCGGCCGTGGACGTCGGCACGGCGGTGTACGACCGCTACTGGCGCCACCTGGACCAAAATGTCGGATACGTGGCCCACTTGGCGGGCGCTATCGCCGGTGAGACTTTTATTTCATCGCCATATCAAATCAGATCCTTAACGTTTCGAAATAAAAAAAAAATGTGCATGTTTAATTAAAGAAAAATGAAATCGCTTATTAAATAAATGTATTTAACACAATACATTCGCTTAATTTCAAAAGATGCTTAATTAAAGTGTGGTGGTGCATTAGTAGTGTTTAAATTGAAATATAAAATGCGTTCCGTTACACAATAATATAACAATGTCTATTTAAATAAAAGACATCAACATTAGATTAGCAACAAATATCGTACAATCATAATGTATATGCTTTTCAGGTTTACTAGTAGGCATTGGAGTGCTGAGGAATCTAGAGAAACGCAAATGGGAAAAACGTCTTTGGTGGGCAGCCGTCATCGTGTATATCTCGTTGATGTTGGCCGGCATACTAGCTAATATATTCTGGACAGATCACTTTGCGCCCATGCACTAGGCGGAGACTACCGACAAATGGAGGAACTATCGCCGCCATATTGAATACCGCATATGAACACCGGAGTGTTTGTATTGTCTATTGTCTTCGGAGTAAAAACGAGTTCGAGATGTATCGTTACCACCAATTTTTAAATTAGAAGAAGGAAATATGTAATATTTGACAGTTTACACAGACTATCCCTTTTAGATACCTAATATTCTATCGTGTTCATCGAAGGCCTTTACGACTACGTTTGGATTATAAAATGAGGGATGTATGTAACGTGTGTGGTTGTATCTTGATGCTCTGTGTACTGTTTAGTACCATTTGTGGAATTATATCTGATAAATGGAGTTTTAAAGACTTAAAGTAACTCCGTCATTGTACCTTTTTTGTATGTACAAATGTCTTAGATACCAGTACAATGTGCTCTCTTGTGTTCATCAAAGGCCTTATTACGATTATTTTTTGCTCTACTATTTAAATTAAAACGGAGGATGTGTGTATATATAATGTAAGTGTTATATTGTGATGCATTGTCTACTGTTTTATACTGTTCTTGTGATTATATTTGAAAATTAGACATTAGCACCGTTAATAACTTTTGTATACACAGACATCGTGAAGATACCGCATTATTTTATATTCACCGAAAGCATTGTTACGATTATTTATCGCTCCATTAATTAAATTTAAAAAATATTAAATAAAATAAATACGTGGAATTATATTTAAACAATGATTTTATACAAAAATCGCTTATACGTTAATTCCATTATTGTACCTTCAGTATGCACAAATGTCGTGAACACAGTCATAGAAAAAGCTGTCACGTTCCTGCTCAATAATAATCATGATGCTTCCGAATTTTCAGTATCGATTTACTTCTTACAAGGATTAGACAAGTATTTATGCTATTCTTAATTTAAAAAGTTGCTGGATGCACAAATTTATATTAATATTAAAAAAAATATACATGGTGTTGATTATTATATACGGACTAATTAATGGTGGATGAATAATTAATGATTACATCGTTTAAAATAATAGATATGAACCGTCCAATAAAATTGTGATTTGGAAAGTAATTTAAGTCATGTTTCATTATGCAACAATATTTTTGTAATGCTGTTATGATGTAAAAATGCCGAAAAATGAAGTATTATCTATGAATTGTCAATACTAATTATTAAAGTACTGCCTATTTTTATAGTCGTAATACAGATAATAAGTATTTTCTTCATACAGTGGAGCGTCGATTATCCGAACGCCGCTTAACCGAACGACCGTTTATCCGAACAGTAGTTCGGGCGGGTCCACACCCCCCGTCCCGCGCGTGCGCCGCTCGCGCTGCAGTTTTCGCGCACTTGTCGCGACTCGTTCGCTTGTTATTGTACTCGTATGTCACTTCCAAGTAACCGCTTGTCGATATTGTACTAAATTTTGCCGCGTGAAAGTAAACTCTCTATTTAAAATGCAATATACATTCATTTATAGATAGTTCGATTATCCGAAAATACCGGTTTTCCGAACACCCAAGTCCCCCAATTAGTTGGGATAATCGACGCTCCACTGTATATAGGTTACGTCAATATATTTTGCGAATATTATTACGTATATACTAAATTCCATTACAATAAATTAAGTATTCTTAAATGAAATCAAATTATGAATTAATATCTATATTATATTTTTACACTGAAATATTAATGAAATTATTTGGTCAATTAAGGAACTCTTTGATAATCTTCAAAATACTTGAATGATAGCCATATGCATTTTTTAGAATTCGTACTGTGAGTATTATTACAACAGTATATATATTCTACTTTATGGATATAGGGGGAGATGCGGGCAAGACGGGGTACTTAACGTTTGATGGGAAATAAAACTGAAACTATTGTACTTATATACTCTATTTTATTACTATTATTCTCTTTGTTAATTAGTCTTTCAAATTTCTATAATTTTAGGAACAATTGTAACATAATTAATTTGTTAACAATATAAAAGTAAAAAAACTCCACCTACCCCATCTTGCCCTCTAGGTAGGGTAAGACGGGGTACCCCCATCGGGCAAGATGGGGTATAGCAAATCCTTTACTGTTTTTCGCCAAATTCGCAGGTGAATGTTGCTTCATCGTCCTCATCATCCACGCCAGCACAGGAGCAATGTGCCCAATTGCCACATATAGAACACGCAACCCAGCCTTCATCGGAATCCAAATATAGTCCACTACAGTATAAGCAAGGGGTATTTTCAATGTTACTCTCGCTTTTGCTACTGGACGAACTGCGATTGCTCCTTACTTTCTTCTTTGATATGACTTTACCTTCTTTCCCTCTAGTCTTCTTCCGCGTCTTCTTTAACTTTAATTGTCTGATTACCTTCCTTTTTTTACTTACTCTCTTCCAAAAGTTTCTTTTTTTTTATCGTTTCTTCCAGTTCTGTTTTGTAGGGTGACGCAGTAATTATAGCTGTTTTTCCTCGTTTTCGAGTCACGCGTGAAGTTTTACGAGTTGCTGGAAGGGGTAATATTTGCTGTGGACTAGCAACAGAAAATTTGGATTGTTGTGGAGTTGTTGGTCTTCGGTCTATTTCGTTATTAATAGCACTGGCAGCACGCGCAGCTGAAGTGCTTTCGGGTTTTCTTATTGACAACTCCGGATGTCTGTTCAAAAAACCTTGAACCCAGTCCTTGCCAGCTTCTTGTTTTTGAACGTTGAAAGGATGTGGTTTATTATTTTTTACTGCTAGATTATAAGCTAATGCCTTTAGGTCTTTGGTTGTAAGACCATAAAGTCGACTCTCCATGTCTATTATATAGCTACAAAGCTCTTTCTCTTCGTCTTCTGTAAAAATAGGTCGTTTAGGCCCTAAAGGAACTTTTATACTTGCAGATGAAGAAGCAGCCAAATTCTCGCGAGATGCCTTAACTTTTATTTCTAAAGTTGTCTGAGGAACTGAAAATGTCTTCGCTGCTAACATATACCCCATTTTTCCTTCTATAACAGCATCCACAGCTTTTTCCATACTCTCTTGCGTCCAATCCCCTCTATTTGTTTTTTTCTTATACGTTTTCACCATTCTAAAACAAAATAACATCATTATTGATTACATCGTCAATACACACTCCCTTGCACCCAAATCACCCACTATCCCACACACTCATACACGTACGAATAATAAAACTTGCGATATAATCAGAAACCACGGCAAGATGGGTATACAATACCCCATCTTGCCCTCGAACGCCTAATTGTATTTAAAAAAATACATACGGAAAACAATACACAATACAGAAATAAACAAGTTCTTACCTGCTAGCTTAATCGTTGACGCATGAGAATAACTTTGAAACTAATATAGTCTAGTATTATTTGCGTAGTAAATACGTACAAAACGAACTTAAAAAATAAGAATCAAACTGCCAGAAACCACCTTTGTCTCAATAAACAAAAACATACGTGTCGCAGCGAATCACTCAACGGACGCACTGACAGGCATCATGGTGCTGCATCGTCACGCGCTAGAACGATCGTGATTGGCCAATTAGAATTCCTTATAATACGAGTGCCCCGTCTTGCCCGCCACCCCGTCTTGCCCGCATTTCCCCTATTTTGTATATGCGCAAGTTTCATTTGAAACACGTACAATAATTTTAAGGTTATAATTATTTAATTAAAAATTTTAATTTTAGGCTAGCTCAATTACAAACAATTCAGTATTTGACTATGTAATGTAATAGTAAGACTGGATTAAAGTAAAATACAGGAGTGCACGTGACTGTTTTTCTTCAGTTTTTGATTAGATCGTGATAAATAAGCAGTCGCTTCCACAAAAAGGTTTTTTCTAGATGGTAACACTTAACAGCGGCGAAGCGCATGCGTATACAATGGAAAATAAGTCACTGTCAAATTACTGCATAAATAGTTACATAAACGGCGTAATTTATGATATATTAGATTTACCCTAAATATGTTTTTTAATATGTTCTAGGACAAATATGTTAGAATTTTGAAATGTTTGTATAAACATTATTGTATACATTAAAAAGATGTGTTAAAAGTCACATTGTCCAAATATTTTCCAATATCCAAGTTGGTAATAAAATAGTTGATTATTAAAATACTTCTTTAGTTTTCTACCAGCATACTTCAGGGGCCTTTATTGTCAAGAGGTCTAAAAATGTGTAAAACAGGGTTCGTGGTTACCTATCTTACGAAGTATCTGATAAACTAATGTAAGAAACAAAAATTACAATTTATTCGAGAAAAGTTATGCTATGCTGTAACTAAGAGTCTTAAATGTATCATATATTTTTCATTCGAATTATTAAAATTCACCAATTTGACTAATAGGATGTTTCGTATTCGATTCAAAGTAACTGGATAATGTTTTGCATTAATAACAATAACTTGCACTTTAATAATTTTTATATAAAAATAGTCAAAAACAAATTATTTTTTCCTCTGGTATCAAAATTTGAATCAAAACAAATATCAAAATTGTATCTCCCGCAATTACAAATATGATCAAATATCCCAGTAATTGAAGGTTTCAGTGATACAACAGTGCCATTTGATTCTACATGTACTTGTGTAGAGAGCCGTTTGAGATTTATGCAGTAGTCCATATAACTATAAAATTTTCTTACAGCCCTATTACAATAAAAACATGTATTTTCATGAAATATTATTATTAGTATTGTCTATCATGTATTATATGTATATGCGGGATTTTATATATAAACAATTTTAGTGTTCTGTTTTGAAATTAAACAGAAAATACATAAAATTCACAGAATGTGTTCGATGTCAGTATTTTTTATCAAATACCGTATAACAAGAAAGCTGAAAGTTGTAAAAAATCTGTAAGACAAAATGCATGATAGAATGGCAGCTAACTGCAAAATTTTAACAATGTTGATAAATAATACGTACATATTTAATAAAAAGAAAATGTACAAAATCGACCATTTTCAACGCTCGTCGTGATTTCATTACTGGGAAGGCCGGCACGACTGGCTTATAGCTCCGTGACAATTCAAAATTCTGTTTTTTTTTTCTTTATGGTACACTGTTGGGATCAGAGATACAATAGAATCAAAGTATGGCACATCTCTATTCTAACTCACTTAAGTATTTAATACTGTGATAAAAGTGTTGTTTTATTTTTAATCGCATGTTTTGGGATTCTGGATAGGTTCAACTTCTCAGAAGAATGTTTACCTTTTAATTTGATAGCAATTGAATTGAATAAAATATCCGCTGTATATTAAATATTTATAAAATCGCAGAACAACATAGAAGACCGCAAAATAGTATATTAGAAGACTGTATACTTTTTTATTCTACTTTTTAATACATAAAACATTATTAGAAAGTTGTTAAATTTAAAACATAAAATTGTATATTTTTATGTGTGTATTCGTAAATCTACGCTTGAGTATATTTTCTTTTTGACAAAATCAATATCTTAATCTAAAATGTATCTAAATAGATATATCACCCTTTTTATTCACAGGTAATTTTTTTTATGTATTTATGGCATGCTTAGGTATCTTTTCATCAAATTATGAAAATGGAGATAGATTTACTCCGATTCAGTATAGTTCTTTTTATCTGTGATGAACTTCCCAAAATACTGGTCATTTTCACCCCTAGTATTATTTTCATTTATGTATTGTCTTTTATTTTAATATTGATTTTTGTTCACATATATTAACACAAATTGTAATAATACTTTATTTTATAATACTAAAGTAATGTAAGAAACTTGTATTTTATTTTACTTGTAATAGAGTGTTAATCTTATTTATTGGTGTTTTGTAATATAAAGCATAAACCTAAATAAGGTAAGAATAAATAATTTGAATTGTGTATTTGTTAAGTAATTAATTACAAATAATTCTTATTTTTAACATAATTACCATTATTTTTTTAAATTCATCAAATATTTCAAAATGTACATGAAGATTGTTTAAATTGTTTGAGATTAAATTTTACAAACCCCGCTCTACATTATGAGGGCGAATAAAATGTGAGTTAAAATAAAAATTGACAAACGCTTGTGTGTAATGATTTAATGTTATTATTAGCCGAAGGACTAAAAATGTATTACCAACTTGTGTCCGAAATTGAGGCTGTCTTACAGCGAGTCTTGGAATAGGCTCAACTTAACCCTATCGAATTGAAACTAGGAAAGAGACAACTTGGCGGGTTCACCGCTAAAAAAAAAAATCCCTTCGACCCTTCTCCCGTCTTTAGAAGCACTCCCCTTAGTGCCACGCCTAGTATCGGAATCCTCGGTGTCGTCATATCGAGCAGCTTTCAGTTTAGCGCCGTCTAGAGGGCATAGTATAACTAGCGTCTAAAAAGCTTGGGATACTCAAGAGAGCGCGAAAGTACTTAAAACTGGACCGTCTCACTAAGACACAAGTCCGACCACATCTATAGAGTACTGGTGTCGCCTATAAGCCGGGGCAGCCCGATATCATCTTTTGCCTCGCGAATCGTCGGAGACCGTGTAGCATTCGGCCAGCACTAGAGCCGACTTCGCTTCGCGTAAAAGTCTAGCTTTCCTGCGAATGCTGCTCTACCGCAGGGCTTCCCAAATTGTGCGTCGGACATTGTCCCAGGGGCGTCGCATGTCGATGCGACCGAGTTGAGTGAGCCATAAGGCACTTTAGTGAGTGCCGTGCCCGTTCTGATAAGCATCCGTAGGATAATACTAAAATTAGTAAATACTTTTGGGGGCTGAGTTGAGAGGCGTCGTAAAAAAATGGCAAAGTGCCAAAGGCGTCACAGTAAAAATAAGTTTGGGAAACCCTGCTCTACCGCTTAGGTATACTACGGGAATTGTTCTGAAAGAACTATTTATAAATCTAATTGACCTACAGGCCACGATACGTAATTCATAATTGTATGTTTTTCCGACGATACGCTCTTTTGCGTTTAGATATTGCAGGAATGATAGGCAAATATCAAATAGGCGTTATCGTAACTGGTTCCCAAAACAAATATATTTCCTTAGAGTTATTACAAATGAAAAGTATTTTGAACAAAAATTACGCATTGTTGTGTTTCCAAAATAACTAATTTTTATCACCATTTTCGTACAGACTGCAAAACTAGAAAATTTTCATGAAAAGCTATTAAAATCGAGAAATTTACACGCAAGTATTCGAAGTTATGGCGTATACATTTTATAGATAATGCTTAGCTAGGAGAAAGTCAGCAATTATATGGACAAATATCGATTTTAATTTAGTAAACGCAATTATTACATCTCTAGTTTACGAGTTCACATTTTAGATATTATTTTCCGCGTTTAAATATTGATATAAGAGTCTAAACCAAATCTGCCTTTTCTTTTACATTTGATTGAAATAAAAAACCATTAAAAGCAAAAAGCTTAAGAAGAAAAACTAATAACATCGAATAACCGTGAAATCTTGTTTCGGAACGATCCAGAAAGAAAGAGACCAAGCATTATAATACAAAATAAGAGGCCTAGGTATGTACTTTCACCGACCAACCTCATTGCAGGGACTAGTGACCTAGACTTGATAGGATTATATTCCCATTTGTAAGTACTGATACTTATTGAATGCAGAATACTTTTGATGTTATCTACCGTATCTAAAGATCTATCGATGAATTGAGAATGCCAGTGGTCCTTTGTTCAAAAATTGGCTTAATAGGACTCCAGCTAGCCTTTTAGAATTTATTGGAGAATAGCGAAGTTGCTACCATCCAATAAATGGTTATTTATTGATAAATTAACAGCCCTTAGAACGAAAGTGTCTAACTAATCGTCAATAATTATTTTAATATTGGTATGGTCTTTTTGAAATTTTATTGTCATTATAAGAACAAGAAAGGATTTACATTTGTTGTAATATAGTGCTAAAATGTTACTGGTGCTGCCATCTATTGTAAGTTTTGTGCTTGCTTTATGCTTACTTAAACAATGTCGTCTCGGGTTTGAGTCGGCTTCAAAGTCCTCTTCGTATTACGTAGCGCAGTTAAAGTGAAGTAGAAACAACATCATTCCGTAGATAACCGAAGTAATGCGTTACAAATGACCATTGAAGTAAAATGAAACTAATATCGACATAGATTAATACATATTCGATGCTTTACGTATATACATACAATACAACGCACAAAACTTTGCCGCTCTAAATTGTCTGCGAATGATGTAATGAGCAGGTTTAATACACCCCAACCCTTCCTTCTTGTCCCTCGCGTGCCTATTTTACGTCATTACGACGTTTTCGTGACTAACTTCACAGCGGCAAAGTTTCGATGCGTGGTAGTGTATACGAAGTTTAATTCATATAATTAAACTGCATATTCTATAACATTAAAAAGTAATCATTATTATTGACAACACGTTACTGACACAAGAAGTAACTCTTGTAAGGCATTTTTGTATTTTCGAAATTTGATAGCATTTTGCATCCATCCTGAATGAGGGTTGCACCCTAATACAAAACATAATATCTTGATATTCTTAGGGACCTGATAGTTTACGGTATATATATCGTAAACACCATGGAAAACATAAGAAATTGATAAAAATCAAAACTGCCACCGTGCAAAAAATACTCTTGATAGCCACATTTTCACCATAAGATTAAATTAAATATAACAGCAGCATAAATAGTGACTACTATAATATAAACTTTTTTATTTAACTCTGTACTAAACAAGTTCAAATGGTCAACTTGACGTTTTAAGTGTGCATGCTCATTGTCATGGAAAAAAGCTATTGCATAATATTTTTTATCAACTTATGCAATTATAATTATTTATTTATTTTATTTATGCAGTATTTTTTTGAGGAGGTGCCCTAACGCCGAAACTTTAAGCAGGCATGAGTCACTAGATTGCGGGGCGAAGAGGGGGATTACGCATGCGCAGTAACGCCGATACAACCAATGCCACCTAGAGGCGAGTTGCTGAACTAAAGAGACAAGCGTGATATTTCAAAAAACACATTTGTTTTTTTTATCAATTACGATTGTGGAGCTGTTAATAAGAAACACATGTATGGATGACAGTTTCAAAAATTCCAGGCGGTCTCTACGCTATCTATATTATGAGCAATGAAATTATCCTTCATCAAATGCCATAGTGCTGAATATATATCTATCGAATATAAATCGACTAATTTCGAAAGATGTCCAATACAAACAGGAGCAATAAACACGTTTCACTGTTTAAGAGCCTGAGGTTATACTCTATTTTTCTAATTTACTGTCGGCAGCTGCTATATTAGTATACTTTAGTCCAATATAGCCAGTTTGTTTAAATTCCTGGTTTAACTTTCATAACATTTTTTCTCAATTTTATGAAAAATATATTTTATTATGCATAAATAGAACCAATTTTAAAGCTTACTTTAAAGAATACTTTTTAGAAAATTTGTGCTTGTGAATTAGTAATTGTATATGTATTGTCTATGGATCAATGGTATTGGGTAAGGTCCACAGTAGTCTGTGGTGCTCAAAGAGTTCCAGTACTAAAAATTTACTCTATGGTCTGTTCCTCTGTGGTTTGTTCTGAGATTCCATCTGGTTTCATCCTAAGGTGATCGTACAGTGGTTTTACCCATATATATATACAGTCTATTGTCTGTGGTGTGTTGTATTTCAATATCGTATACAATTGTACAATCATATGAGTGTTTGAATAAATTGATTTGCATTTTATTACCGATAATTTCCATCCCAATTCGCTACCATGGAATTGTGTTTGCTGTGATAACGTTGCAGATTGTTTATATTTACTGCGGGTTTGTACATGAAGGAATTTCCACTCACCGTATGACGTAGCGACCGACTATTCCTAGAAAATGGTGTGCTCTCGGCTTTGCTTTTTTCTAATTCTGTTTATTTTTATTATTTCTTGTGCTCCTCTATCTATTGATCAATATGAAGACGAATCGTTTTTGGAAAATCCTAAGTATGTTGCTTATGAAGAGTTGAAAGAAACACTTAAACGTTTAGAAAAGTCACACCCGGAACTTGCAAAAGTATTTTCGATTGGGCAGTCTGTAAAAGGACGGGAGTTGTTGGTGATACAGATCACTGATGGTGTTAATGTAACCCACCCTGGGAGACCGGCTTTCAAATATGTTGCTAACATGCATGGAGATGAAACAGTTGGTAGACAACTGGTAATTTACTTAGCAGAATATCTGTTATTGAATTATGGCAAAGAAGAGAGAGTTACCAAGCTTGTCCGAGATACTGATATTTATTTAATGCCATCATTGAATCCTGATGGATTTGAAATTAGTGTGGTGAGTTAGCCTTTAAAATTGCTGTAAATATCTTTTAATGTACTGGGCCTGATTTACTTAATGAGAAATGTATTTGTTCCAAAAAAAGTTATTTCTTTGTTTAGAATTAAATATTGATCAGTTTATAGTCAAATTGCAATGGAGTCAGTTTAAGGGATCAAATTTGAAAATAATGAGTAACACTAGTAATTGGTCAAAAGATAATAAACATCACACATTTTGCAATTAATTTGAATTTAAATTTTGGTTCCATAAAATTAGTTGTGATAAGTATAAATTAAGCTGACGTCCACATAGTAAAAGCTTCTATATAAATCTTGTATTACAAAATACAATAGTTGTAACTGCTTGACTTTGCTAAGTATGTAAATTGTCATGATGAAAACTTTCACTTTTTATGACACCACTTTGGAAATTAGTACAAACTGATTCTAAAATGATATTTTCGAATTATTAAATCTAAAGTTATAAAAAACGTAGTATAGTATTAAAAGAAATAAATACAATGTGTTTATCCTTTCAAATTAAAGTCTTAATTTCCATATCGTGCAAAGAAATATATGTGCTACCAGAATGTTAAACCAAATGCAAATAGATAACACGTGACACTTGCTTGCACATACCACAATTCAAGCTAAATCAAGGTCATTCATTATCTCAAGAAGGCCACTGGTTAAACTACTTTTACTTTAATCTGATCCAATCAATTGCTTTCCTATTACATTCAATATTCTGAATTTAGATTTTTTTTAATTGCTATACCCGTTATGTAATCATGTAAGTATATTTATTTGAACACTATAGCAATAAATTTGTTTAAAAATTGATGTTCCATTTATTTATTCATTTATACTGATTGGCACTTAAAGATGTAAGAAAATGTATTCATTTATTAGATATGTACTAATTTGATAAATGATAATTTTTATACCAATTTAGTCAACTATTTTTTAAATTTGCTGAGAATAAAAAGTAGCAATTTACAAATAATTACACTCTATACTGGTTTGTCAGTTTAGCAATTCTAATTTTTGTATTGTGGTGCGCATAAATTTTGCTCAGTTTTGTGATTGACAGCATTCTTTTGTTTGCTCTTTGCTCAAACCTCGAGCATGTAAAAGCAAAGTCAGCAATCATCTCTGGTAAATATATCTTTCCTTTAGCAAATTTATGGAAGAATGACAGATAGACCTTGCGCCTGCAACAAATGAGGCTACTAATCTTATTTCGAAAATGAATATTGTAGACACTTTATGTAGTCAAATCATAAAATGACATTAATATTTGCAGCATTTGAATGCATTTTATCAATATTGTTAGTCTTCTCTACCTCTCGGGGTAAGTCATATGACCTAAAATGGGTCTTATTTACTTAAATGATGTTTGAATTTTAAATTCATGAAAGTGACCTAGGTGTGAGTTTTGTTTTACCCATAAATGATAATTGTTTATTTATTAAAAATAGTTGCATATTAAAAATGACAGTATTTTTAAAATAAGACTCATCCATTCAAAAGATTTCATTAAAATAATTTTAGATCTACTCAGAATTTTCATAAAATCGCCACAAAATTGAAGTGTTTTAGTATCAGTTTGATATCAGTTACAATCAGTAGATTGAAAAGAGCACATTTCTGAAGGGGTATGGATGATATGCCATCATTCGCATAATGTTACATAAACTATAAATATTTGTATGACAACAATCGATCATCAAATATTGTCATAAAACATCCCTGAACTTCTTCAACTGCAGCATCAATGTTTTGAGGATGTGCTATAGACATGTCAGAATATCAAGCAAGTCTTGATCCACCATAACGTTACAATTGTTCCCTATTACAATTGTGGCTAATCGGTCTTTTTCCTTTGCAAAAACTGTACATATGTAATCCATGCTTCTCCACATATTACCATAGTTAATAAATCGGTATGTATAATGAAACGGCTAAATAACACATGGAGTCCAATCGGCCAACAAAACAAAGCTGGTTAACTTATCAATTGTTATTTTAATTGCAGATATTTAATGACCTTATTTGCTTGTTATGTTAATAGGATGAAATAACAACTTTCCTTTACCTTGGGCTACATGTAATTTAAATATCTGTATGTAAAATTATGACAAATATTGCATTAAGCTGCTAATAAGTACATTTATCAAAATACAGGCAGGTTATCATAATAATACTTGTTATTGAGCGTTGGGTAAATATATCACAATTATTGCACACAAATGTTTTATGTTTACTGTACTGTTTATCTGGTTAGCTCAAGGTCTCTACTCACTGCTTCAACTGCATGGACAAGGATAATTTCGTCTGGTGTCAGTTCTGATACCAATACTGCTCTCAATGTTTACAAGCATAAACACCGATAAAGGGGTGCAAGAGTATGCAATTGCAACCCCCTGGTTTTGTTTATGTCCAGGATCAGAGAAAAAGGTTTTTCGTTTTTTATGTACAAACTCAATATAATTCTTCATCATATTTCATTTACATTTAATTATTATTATATTGCACGACTCATAATGCGAAGCATTAAGAAGTGCTCCACGAACGAATAATTTTTTTTCCTCAATTTCGTAACTTTTTTCATCAATAACACGATTAATAATTCATGTAATTTTATTAACCTGTGCACTATTTGATAGATAATTTAATGAAGATTAATTCTATCACTGGTTCAAATTGATTTAACATAATACAATTAGAAAAAACTATCAAAATAGTCAAAAGATATTTCCTGTCAATCAACACTTTTCGTTTCGGACACGATAGCGAGCGTATTAATTAACTAATTTGATCCATTTTTTTTTTTAATAGCTTGAGATCCACTGTCCGGAGATTGGTATTGAAAATGGTTAACTTGATTTGTGTCGTTTAATAGTTATTAACAAAAAACTAATGAACATTATGAGTCGTGCACTTTTGGATTTTCCAAATATTTATATATATATATACTGTATACTATATATTACTGGATTGAAAATGCTTGTATCAATTTTGTTCTACTCTTAACGACACCTTATTATGTCCATAAACATTACAATTTTTTTTCACGTCTTGTGTCGCATTTTTCCACTTTTTTTGTAATAAAACTTCAAAATGTATCAAATTTCTATGTTACATTCACTCAATTTCGAGACCAGAAAAACAAAATATGGCAGGACACCAATTTCAATTTTTTTTTTATTGTTACCTATTTAATGGTATGAAAAGTAGACCGATACAAACAGAATAACTAAAGATATTTTACTGTAACTGTTTACTTATGAAAAATATTTAAAAAAAAACCTTTTCTCCATCCTAATACGAAGGAAATACACCAAAAATATATTGAAATAAATGATCTATTATTGATATACGTCACCCTGAAAATAATTGTCATGAAGAGTAAATATTCTACTCATAGTTTTGAAATGCGTGCTTAAAGAGATACTTTAAAATACATATATGAAAAAAATTTGTGTACAGTGCTTCTATTATGAAAAATTTGAGTACATACAACACATATCTATATATTGTAGTGAAATAATAGAGAAGTTTTATGGTAGGTGTTTATTCTTTTTAAAATATCTGTGTATTTATTAACAGTTTAATGTATATTTACACAAGAATATAATTTATATTTTTATTAAACTCGGTCTAAAATGAGAGGGAAGGGATAATCTGTATTTAATCACTTTGTGTTTTAATTTTATAATATTTTATCAATATTTATAGTATTTAGAATTAACAAACTAAAGTTTACTGGTTTTTATTTACAGGAAGGCTCCTGTGAATCTCCAAATTCACTAGGAGGTCGTAACAATGCCAGAAATGTGGATTTGAATAGAGATTTCCCTGACCAGTTTGACAAAAACCGATCTATAGAGGATGCATATATTTATGATGGTAGACAACCAGAAACTGTGGCTATGATTAAATGGATTCGTAGCAAACAGTTTGTACTCTCTGGAAACCTTCACGGTGGAAGTGTAGTCGCCAGTTACCCTTATGATGATAATAAGTTAGTGCTATTTGCATATGATTAGTTAATTCTATATTTATATTATTGTAAACTTACGTATTATTAAAATGCATTTAAATTTACTTACATTTTTGATATACTAATTGTACATTAATTACTTCAATTTTTTTCATGTTATGTGCCATTGATTACCAATGCACATTTTATTATATCTATAACCTTTCCTGTAAGTTCTAACTTCAACAAAATGGCATAGCATTGATTTTTTTTGACCAAACACCTGAACAAAAAATCATTTGTTTTTAAATTTTATTTTTAAGAAATTAACAATTTGATTTCACTAATTATGCTAATTATTCTCAGGAAAGGATATTTTGAGCTGATTCATAAAAAATAATATATTCATGACTTATAAACTATATTGTACCCATGACTTTGAATATACTTATATGGAATTTCAGCGTAACTTATAAAGTTTCTTTATATGCAACATTTGGTTTGTAATGATTCGGGAAATGGAGAAGAGCTTGTATGCCTTGCTAACATGGACAGAGCTCTTTAAGGGTATATGGAAAATGACAAACACGTACGCTATACCTGTAACATACAGTGTCTAGCCGTGCACTGTTTATGGTCATGCCATTACATATCCTCATCAAAAACTGTATACTTTTTTTTGAGAAAAAGTTACTTAGGGTGTATAAAAACTTGCTCACTTGCAAAATGTCTCATGCTTTATGTTTAAACTATTACAAAAAAATCATTATATATATTTTGGCCTATTTTTTTGGGTCTGCTTTTTTAACAAACCTGACATTTTGAGATCAAATAGACTAAATAAACACTTTTACCATCACAATAAAGGGAAGTCAAGTAGTTAGGCAGCATATTTAAAATCCATGGGCAAGAAAGGGTCAAGAGTAATATTAAAACAATAATAATCAACAACAAGAGCAATCACAAAGTCTGAAATATATTATAGAATTGTTGTTCTATTGACAAATGACACTGACACTTTTTGTGATTAACTTTGTTTTGTTAAATATTGAAGGGCTATGATTTAGCAATTATAACACAGATTTGTGATATCACAATAGGAGAATTAAAAAAAAATCTTTCTAAAAGTCTAAAAAAATTAGTTTCTCGATTTAAATTTGGAAAAAATATTTATGGACTCAGAAAAATTTTGTAAGTGGTCTATTCCAAAGGGCTTAAATTTCACAACAGAATGAGGTGTATTTTTTCAAATAAATTTTATGTGATGGAAGTTTGTATGTTGAGTCCGATAAGCTGGTCACTTGAGTTAGCTCGCTTGTTCCATTGCCACTTTAATTGAATAACTGTATATGTTCTATTTTTGTCAATAAAATGAGTCTCATTTTCTTTTGATAAAGTTAAAACAGAAAACATTTAATGTTGCTTCACTACAATTTGGACTAATTTGAGTATTATGTTCCAACCTTGATAAATTTATAACAAATAATTTACCTGTCATTTTAACATTTCAGTTCAGGTAAAGATTGTTGTATTGAAACCAAAGCTCCAGATGATGCAGTATTCAAATACCTGGCCCACGTTTATGCCGACAGGCAACCCATCATGAAGCGTGGCGACACTTGCCCACCTGAGAACTTTACCAATGGAATCACTAATGGCGCATTTTGGTATAGCGTTCAAGGTTCGGTTATCACTTCTAATTTAAATACTTCATAAACACTAGCCTATGTTGTATGCATATATAATTTTCTACAGTTCGATACCTTAGAATGCCTTCTAAGCATTGATTTATTTTTATTACCTTCATTTTTAACTTCTCTGAACCTAGACGCTAATTTGACAAATGTCAATTGCATGTTCTTAAGTAGCCTTTCATTTCTAAGCTTTTGAACTATTACTAATTTATTCTGGTGCTTTAATATCTTTTATTTTTCTTTTTTACTAAGTTTTTTATGTCTTAGTATATATGTATAATTGTTGTTATTTTTTCTTATTTAAAATTTTAATTGGCAATGAAAAAAATTGAATGTCTAATGCTCCACAGGAGGTATGCAAGATTTCAATTACATTGACAGCAATTGTTTTGAAGTGACATTTGAGCTGTCTTGTTGCAAATATCCCAAAGCCGAAACATTACCTGATCACTGGAGGTTGAATAAGGATCCCATGTTGGCTTTCATGGAACAGACACATATGGGGATCAAGGGGTTTGTCGTGGATGCGAAAGGTGACGCTGTAAAAGTGAGTTATGTGGTTTTTTTTCCTGCAGAAAATTCAGAATATTTTTTGTAGCAACCTATCATTTTTCTCCTTAGTCAGGCCATGAAATTTTAATGCCTTTTCATAAAAATCTATATAAAAGTAAGCTAAACAACATATTGAATTCCATTCCTGTGAACTGAGAAATGCTGTAATCAGAAATTGTAGAAACTTGTGCAGGATTCAGAATAATAATACTCATTCTTAAATTTGTTTATGAACATTTATTTATTAGTATTTATCCATTCTTTTTTATTTCTTACAAGTTATGAAAAACTTATAATGAAATAGATATTAATTTAAATAAATATCAATTACATTTACCATGTGTTAAAAGCCAAATACAGTGTCAATGAGAATTCAATTACTTAAACCTTTCTATCCAAAATGTTTCTAGTATTTTTTTTCATATTGATAAATATATAATATTGTTACAGGGTGCTTTCATTAAAGTTCAAGGTGTGGCTCATCCCGTAAAGACTACAAACCTGGGTGAATACTGGCGACTTCTCGTGCCTGGCCAGTACAATATCACAGCGATCGCGCCTGGGTATGTACTGTGGTTTTTATTCTAAATAGTTAAGTTATTTGAAAAAAAAAATGCATGTGCTCAAAATTATGTACTCTATGGGACTGACTTTTATAAATATATGACTATACAAAGTCAGTTTTAGAAATATAGTGTTTTATCATACAACAGTAACAATAATATTAGATATATGAATCATGCAATTGATTAAAAACTATGGATATTAGATCTGGTTCATGCACTCTTACCATGCCCATTCACCATATATAAGATACACCAATATAAAAAGTATTTTGTGTAGATTAATTGTGTTGTTCAAAAGCAAATTACATATGATTACTTAGTTACCTTATATTCTTTCAAATTTATCATTAACTTATTTGTCTTGCAAAGAACACCAACAAAATCTATTTCAGTTTATCCATATCTTTTTGGAAAACCCAAATGTGAATTTGTATTACCATCTTGTACTCAATATGCATTGCATTCATAAACATGGTAGCGTATGAAGAAATCATGATTCTCATATTCACAGCCATATGTAATAAACATCCAACTTTACGAAACCTCAAATTAGTTACGACTGTCACATTGAATGTCTCATTATATGCAATCATTACACAAATCTTGAGTATTATAATTTCAATGTCACTTATATATTCAAAGCTGAGCAATAATCTAGAAGTTTGAAAAATATTGCTAAGCAGATCATGTGAAAATTATCTTAAATTAATATGAAACTATATCTTGCTGATAAAAGATATGTCTGTAACATATTACTGGGAAAATTCTTATCTCTGTGAAGTACTGTTGAATCTGTAGGAATAATAAAAACAATTTTATATAACGTTAAAATTATTAAACTCTTGTTACTTGTCTCATTCTTATCACATTTCTAGAATATCTACTTCTTATCACAGAACAAGATCATGAGTTTCCCGTATAAATTTATCTCAATAGTTATTATTCTTCATAATTTTACTTTTTGGAATTTTTTATAGCAAATGGTTGACAGAATTCCTACAGTTAAATATATGTAGAAGTTATTTTTTCTTGTATTACTTGAGTATTGAAAATTTACATATTCTTATAGAAATACTTTGTATTACTACATACTATCTTTAGTTTTTATACATTACTAGCTGTTCTTATGATTTCTCACATGTAGTGTTTCAGTTTGACTTTATAGACCTTTTTATATATAGTGTTTGATGATGCACAATTGGGGATAGAATGAAGAGTCTTTATTTTAAAAATACTAAAAACACCTGACACTATTCTTAATATGCAGCATACAGCATTGTGCCTTGTTTGAGGTCCGTGGTGTACCACCAGAAAATATAAACATTTGAAATAAAAAGTGAAATTGGTAGGAATAGGCAGGGTCTGTGGTACAAAAATTCTTTCAGCTGTGCCACTTCACGACAAAATCTCTGTTGTTATTTTATAAAAGACTAACTGTAAGTCTTGTGCTGTTACACAATTTTTGTAGAATTTAAATTTTGTAGGACTATGATTGGGAAACCTGTTTTTTAATTAAATCCAGGTGATGGAAGTCCAGGTACGCTACTCCAAAATTTCTATTAGCGATTTGATATCCATCTTATTCCTTAGCTCTATTTGTAAAGAGATTACAATTTCTCCTTCAACAAGAGCTAATATATCTGAACTAATTTTTTTTGTATCATTCATTTCATCATTTGTATCATTTTGTATCATTTATATCATCATATCAATTTTCATAAAATAGTCCAAAATATTATTGCAAGCTAAACATAGTTTTGAAATTAACATTTTAAACAGACGTAGCATTTTTGTATTCTACTATTCTTCTGCTCATAGTCATACCTAAGAGTCTGTTCATAAAATGTGATTGCAAACGAAGTCTAGAGGCATTTCTTACAAATGAGGAGAGTTCATAAAGGCAAAACTTAAAGTGATGTATGTTATGTCTTCTAAACAGATTTTGTTAAATTAATTCAGTTATGTGTCAAGAATAACCTGAGTGGTTGAAAACATTGCTGTTGTAGCAGAAGGTACCTTAAATCCTGTCTTCGGAAAAATGAATGAATGGGTTTTAATTTTAATTAAAAATTATTGACTGTAACTCGGAGAGTATGTTACATAGTTGGTTTTGAAAGTTTTCACCATATTGGTCACAGCGGCCGTTAATAACCCCTCCACTACACCGAGCCTGCACAGAGAGCTTGAAGTCGTTGTAAACCAACAATCTAAAATATAAAGATAGTGGCAGGATATGCTCAGCATTGGGATTATAAGAACCTAACACAACATAATAAATTTACTCACGACTCGTGACATCACGTAATGTATAAACCAATTATTAGTTAAATACAATTTTATTTTATAGGTTCAAAAAGCAGCGGCCTATCGAAGTAATGATTCCAATTAACCAATCAGAAGCAATTCTCCTCAATTTCACATTGCAACGGCGCTCTCCATTGGATAATGGTGAGTCAAATTGTTATATAAAATATTTGCTTATATGCCATTTTGGATGTCGGTTCTTATGAATAATAATGTTCTGCTACAAAACTGCTGTGGGTATATATTTTAGAGGTTTTAGTGCTTTCTGTACTTAAAACTAACATTTCTATCTTTATTCATCTAAGGTTCTTTTAGGTTAATAAAAATGTTTTTTTTACAACTTTGTGTAAAGAGTTATTTATCAAACAGGAAAATGTTGCCATTATAATTTAGTACTTATTTGGTATATTGCTTCAGTACATAGAGATAAAATTGTCATCGATCAAAATCAGTTGGCTGATGTTATCAAATCATAACAATGAGAACAAAATTAAATGTTTATAACCTTTATACTTGAATCTTTAAATGATATGAAGTCTAGAGTTTAATTTAAACAATTGACAAAAACTTTAACGACTTGCAGAAAAATGGCGCCGACGTCATTTGCGGAGACAACACAGAAATTAATATGTATATTGAAATCCCAATAGCTCTATTAAGGAGCAATAAGAAATAGGCCTTAGCGACCTATGGAAACGTAACGTTTATATTGAATGAATTAGATAGATAGAAGAAAGACCAAAAATCAAAGTCCTGGCGCGAAAGCATGCATTTCAGATTTTGAACTAAAAATAAAGTTTAATATTCTGAATAGTCACCATCGCTTAATTCTGCAGTTTTCTTTTGGCTAGAAAATTTTCATAGATGTTTATGTCATAAATTGATTTCTACGGCAAAACACATTATCCCTATATTTTTTTTACTGGCAAGGGATCGTTCATTAGTCACATGAAGCTCGAAAGGGTTGGAGAGTCGACAGGGTTGAGAAAAAATTATGAAATGTTAGAGGGGATGGGGTACATTATGCAATATCATGTGTATTTATTTTTCACTTGCCAGGCAATGAATTCCCTCTCCACTCGCAGCCACTACCGCCCGGCGCTCCAGTATGTATTGAAAGATAAAAATTTTGAAATAATTTGTACCAAAGAAATACACATGATTTTGGGTAGGGGATTAGTCTAAAACCTCAACACGTATCACCATTGGGGTTAAAAAGTTGCTAAAACATTGTTATTAATGGGCGACCCCCAACAAGCAGTCACTATGTGACCATTAATGATTTTGTATGTCTATACTTTTTTTTAATTTAATTTAGTAAAAATATTTAATACTTGATACTCAACCACATTCATGTTAAAAAAAGGAAATAATTAAAAAATAAACAAAAATGACCACTGGCATTAGGTATAACTTTGCCAAAAACATAATAAATTAAATATCATCAAAAAACGTGAAATCATGAAGAAGCCCAAATCAGGTCAAGATCTTCCGAATGATGCCAAGTTTAACCCTAAAATCCCATATTATCAGTAACTATGCTGAACAAAATTTTCTTTATTCTGTTTATTATATAGATGATTAACGTAATGACTTATTTGATCTAAGAAGATTTTCAATTCAAACAATGACCCTGTCCTATTTTGTTAAGTTGCTCTATACGACATATATATTAATTAATCATATGTTGATTTAGTCGACCCTTCCAACTCTCAGTGATAGATTCTAATTTATTCTATTAACATTATCATGACTAACTTTAATTCAGTTTTATTCTTAATGTTAGTGTATTTTAATTGAACATAATAAAACAAAAAATTTGTCTATTCAAAATATATTCTCTTGTAGTGTAAATGAAATCATATAGAATGAATGTTTCAGATGTCACAAATACTTGTTTAATTCATCTCATTCGGAGTGCGTTTACGCATTGTTCTACAGCCAACATTTTTCTATGTAAATTTAATTCACATGAATTACTGCAGGATACGTGTGTGTGTGACTTGTCTAGTAGAAGCGGCACTTCATTTGTCTGTTGTTGTTCGTGTCTTTCATTTGCTTTAATGAAAATACCAATATGCAGATGAGATATTCGTTTTTCTATTCATTATTCACACATAAAATATGAATAACGGATACGTTTTTTGATCACATGAAGGGGCGCAAATAGATAGCTATAGTTAATTCACTGCAAAATGTGAATAGTAAATCAATGACTACTAAATCTGAATATGAGTAACAAAGTTAAATTCCTGCACAAAAAGTGCATTGAATTTCTTGAACAATATAGTTATTGTATTTATTTGGATTTCCACATTTCATCACCATAGATTTACTACAAAATACTCAAGAAATTGAATTTTTGATCATTACAGACGCACATTTTACCAGAATATCGTTCATATCTTTAGATGTTGTCAAACCCTATTAAATCAGTATTAATTGTGGTATCTAATGAAATGTGATTGTCACAGTAACAAACAATTATTATAATTAATAGTCATAAGCAATTATTACATTTTTTTATTCTCAAAAATAGGTTTTAGACATCATAATTCTATGAAAATTTTCTGATTGTAAACAAAAATAATTTAAACAATGATGAATTTTTATTATATTAACACTACAATCTTGCGCCGATTTTGCTCTTTTTTCTATCGGGTTTCATGATCCCTCTTTTATGAGTTTGTAACATATTGCATGTTGCCCCTACATTAACTCCAGAATACCAATAGTGATTTTCTATTGATCTGAAATTATTTGTATAGTCAGCAATATTGATGAGTTTTCTTTGTTGCTATAATTTACTCTTTTTGTTTATTTAGAAAATGTGCTATATAAACTCGAATAAAAATTAGTACAATAATGACTCAATATAAATTATAAGAGACTTTTTAACAATAAACAATTTCTATAAAAATATTTGAGATTAATATAAGTTTGATTAAATATTTTATCTATGCAATATTATTGTAAATAACCAAAGAAAGAAATATTTCTTTACATTGGCCGTTATCATACTTACTAGTTGTGTATGAGTTCAGCTGTAAAATGAATTATTTTCTGCATGAAAATATTCCAGATCTATTGGTCAGGTGTTATTTTTTTTTATCTAATATTTTGTATTCTTTGTAAATAAATGACTAAAATATTAATAATCACATGTATGTGGCCTGATTTATGTTATATTTGATGGAATGCATATACTTTATATATCATATAATATTGTGGAATATTGGTGGTCGTTGATTTGCCATTGAACATTACATTCATTTAATGTAAATTACTACAACTTTATCAATATACTGTTTTATCCAATAGTAGTATATAGATATTGAATCGTTTACTCAAGAAATGCTCATACATAAATACTGTACTGTCCTTTGTTATTGGAGTAATCATTTACATAAGTGGCCCATAATAATAAAAGAATAATAGAAGAATAAATAAATTACTAAGAAAATTGAAAGATAAGAAGAAAAGAAGTATAGAAATGAATATAAGCACAACTGAAGTCATGATGTTTTGTAAAGAAGCAAGAGTACAATTTAGGCCATCCTTAAAATGTGTTATGCAAAATTTATCAGTTTTGGACTTGATGCACGAAAACCAATTTTATTATTTTTTTATGTTATGGAAGTTACTATCAAACCATTATTGATTTTTACCTTTTTTTAACAAATATTACAATAAAATTGTTGACTAATTAATAAATAATACTTTTATTAGAAATGTAAATATTCTCTAAATGCTCATTAGCTTGTATTTATATAGTAATATATTGTCAGGATAGGCAGTTGCTTCTGTTTGTGAGCATATTTTATGGTTAGATTGTTAATTTGATAAGTTATAAAAAGCTGAACAAGTAGAAAAAAATTGTTAGTAAATATGAGGAGGATATTAAAAGGAGGATAAACGCTGGAAAAAAGTGAATGGGGCTTTGCATGCTGTTATCAATAACAAAAACAGCTGGTAAACATGCTAAGCTGTCCATAATGGTGTTCTGGTTCCTACTGTACCATAACCTAATGTATGTAATGTACCGTAACCTAATGTACCATATTGGAAGTTTGTTATGCCATGACAGACATGAAGTTAGCATTATCATCTGGATGTTTCCTGGGTAGTAAATAAAGTTTCTTTGATGAATATATTTTCTGTAGGAACAGTAATGTGACAAAATGGTATAGTTTAAAAGATGTACTATATAACACTTAGAGTAAAAAAGAAATATATATTGAAGTGGTTTGATTATTTATCTAGAAAGGTTGCATGAAAGCAGATTAATAAAATAAATCCATATTGTGAATGCATATGATGGAAGAGTTGATAAGAGAGGCCCTAGAAAGTTTTATTTAGATCAGATTGGTGTCAATTAAAAAGGGTTAAATCAAAACGCAATAGATTTATTAACTTGTATGAAATGATTAATGAATGCCAGTGAAGAAAACTGGGTACACAAAGATCAAACCAAAGTGGAGAGCTGTGATTCAGTCTTTTTTTAGGGCTTTATACTTCATAAGGAAAAAGGAACCTTATAGGGTTACTTTGTTGTTTGCCTGTTTGTCTATGCACTGGCTGTCTGTCAAGACCGTTTGACTTAGAAATGCATAAAGGTATCAAGTTGAAATTAATATCAATTTCTTAGGTTTACGGACCCTTGAAGCTGTAAAAAAATCAAGCTTCAGTCAAGAAATATGGTCATCTTTACCTTATATTTTGACACTTTCAAGTTAATCAAAACCTATAAGGTACTTCCCATTGACTCAGAACCATGAAATTTGGCAAGAAGCATGATCTTATTGCATAAGTAAATAGGAAAATCTGAAAATCATTAATTTGTCCTTACATTATATAAACAAATATTAATTGGGAAAACATTTTTTAACTTCTATTATGATAAATTAAGATTTCTAAAAGTTTGGATATTTAAAAATACCCTTTTTTTTTAATTAATAATAATTAAGTTTTTACAAACCCCTTAAAGTGCGAATCCCATATGTTCAGTATTTCTAGATTTGATAGTTCACTATGAAAAAGAGATTCATTAATGTATATATTAAAATTGAATATTATATATTATCCATTTCTTTCTATATTTTTGAAAATTTAGATTAATCTATTCTAAGGTACAATAGACATTAAGGTTTCATAATATTTTTTCCCAGATGTAATTTAGAAACATTGTTGTCTTATAGTCTATTTGTACTAACTTTGACCATTGTGAATAACATACAAAGCAATATCTCAGTGATAACTACAACGAGAACTAATGCTATGGTGGAAGAAAAATTACTAATAATGTGTGTAGCAATAATTTCGATTACATAAATAAATATTTTTAGTATGTGGTGTTGGATCCTTGTTATTTTCAATGTTGCCATTTTTTCCTAAAATCTGCTTAATATTAAAAAAAAATTGTTTATAGTTTTATTTGTATTTGTTTGCCTTTAGTGTTTAAAAATTAAATTAAAATCTGAAATCTGGAGAAAAATTATTTATTTACTTTACAGTCATTAATGGCATGTAGATAATTTGTATCATTCATATTTTGGAAATTAATTTAACTTACAGTCTGTAAAATTGTTGGCTTATGTGCAGTTTTATATATTTGCAAAACCCTCATTTATTTTATTATCTGACCTAAGTTGTTTTATTTGCACTTTATTCCTTTTTTATTCTAGATAATAAAAAAAAAGAAACAGAATTTATGCATGTTTTTTTGCAGTCTGCAAAATTTTTGGAATGTAGTTTTACATCCTTATGCAGTTACCAAACCCTCAATCATTTTATTATTTAAAAAGCTATTCTATATAGACTACTTTTTGTATTGTAGATTGCCAAAAAAAAATAAATAAATAGAATTTGTGCATGTTTTTTGCAGTCTGTGAAATTTTTGGAATGCAGTTAACTTCCTCATGCAATCACCAAATCCCCAATTATTATATATTACGAAAAGTTATTCTATATACACTTTATTTTTTGTTTGTAGATTGTCAAAAAAAAAACAATATATGCATGCTTTTTGATATGCAGTTGTTCCAAAAATCCTCATTTCGAAAAATAATAAGTAGTTCTCAATTATTGCAAAATTTTTTTAGGAATAATTTTATAGTTAAGAGTGTGTGATGTAAATATAACTGCCAAAGTAAGTGGGTATCTTTTATCTCATTTTATTTACAGTAATAATTGGAGTACTGTTTAATAAAAATCACCGGTAGACACACACAGTCTCAGGTTCCACAAAAAATTTACGTTTTTTGCATTATTAAATTTAAATATTACAAAATAATGAACAATAAAATACATGTAGTCGGAATATTATTATTTTGCACTGGATATGCAAAGGTTGTAACAAAAATAATGAAAGAATGTAGGAAATTTTTAGTAACTATTTTATGTACTTTTTTGTGAACTAAATAATTCTAAACCACAAGGTTTTTTAAAAAAAAATGGTTTATGCAATGTTTTTCTTGAGAACTTCTTATAGTTTTTCAAAAACCTTTTAATTTCCAAACAAGCATTTATTTGTTAATAATCGTTAAGAGTGTATTATGAAAAAAAGACTAAAAAAGTACGACCTGGCAAACCGACAGAGCCAAAGGACAGATCGCTCCGTCACGACATCGACGGTCTTTCAGTAGAGGATTTCAAGCATCACAACTATGACGCCATGGTGGCGTTTCTCCGGAACTTGGCCGATAGTTATCCAAACATCACCAGGTTAACCAGTATTGGTAAATCCGTCGAGCGTCGAGACTTGTATGTCTTAGAGGTCACTAAAGATCCAGGAAGGCACATAGCCGGTAAGCAAGTTTTAATGATAACACAGTAGTCAAATAATTAACTTTTAAATAAACCCTCTGATTCCGTTTCATAAATTTATTAATTTTAATAAAATTAGAATATGTTTTAAAAATTTAAATACTCTGTAATTGTAACAGATCAACTTTGAAAAATTAGTTTTTTTTTTTTAACTTTTAATATGTCTGCAATTTTTTATTTGTATACAAGTTTAAGGTCCTCTTCACCTCTTTTTAAACTCACTTTTAACTCAAAGTCACTTTTAAAATTATTTCTTTGTGCTCCATGTTTTCCTATTAATGGATTTTAGCCCAAACAACCATTAAAATGAGTACATGAAATGCAAATTTTATCTTAAAAGTTACTTTTTGTTAAATGTCAGTTAAAAAGAGATGTGTCTCTAAGTCTATTTAGAAATATTTCTTAGACTTAACAAATATTGTAACTTTCATTCGTATGTATGTATTACGGAATAGGTAAGTTTCAAGGTATCAACATTAAACTTTAGTCTTAGATTTTTGTTTGAGATTGAGAACAATTTTGTCTTAGAAAATTGCTCTCAATCAAACTAAAAAATGTTTAATATGTCCATGTCCATTTAACATGTCCATAGTAAAATATATTTTTTATGAATATTAATTCTTCAGTCTATCTAAGTTAGCTTGCCATGATTTTCATTTTATTATTTTTTGTAATTACAAATGGATCTTGAAAAATTGTGACTGTGTCGACTAATTATACAACGACGAAAACACAAAGCCACAGTTCTTCACTCAGATTCTCGATAGAGCCTTCTGTCACAGTGCTGCAAAACATTATTGATATTGTTAAGGAGATGTTTATAGAAAGAAAGTGTACCATTAATGCACCAGCAACTTATGACACTGCAAAAGCATCTTCGAGTTTGGAGTCTTACATATGTAATATATAAATTTTCTCTTATAGCAAGCTATAAGGCATGGCTTTAATGTTGTGATGTAGATCCTCAATCTCACTATAATTCATTCATTATTTTTTAAAACGAAAAGATTGTAATTATTGAAAGATGGTACATTTAGAAATGTATTTGTCTCAGCTCATTGAAACTCCTTAAAACTCGTTTCCAAAGTCCCGCTTACGGTTGGTGCCTTACACTATGACATTGCGCCTGCGCATCAAAATACTCTCAATACTCAAGTTTATTTTGTACAAAATTGATCTAGTCTTAGTTGATCATCCTCTCTCCAAACCTGATTTTATGCCTTGTAACTTTAAGCTACTTCCTATTGTCAAGGATAGGTTGAAAAGACAGCAATTTGTCAAAGATTGTGAATTAATTGTAGCATGAGATTCGACTTGTGAGAAAGTGCCTATGTATGTGGTACGAAATATTCAACTACATAATAAATATAATTGTATTACAAGTCATAACAAGTATTTTGATAAATTTTGACTTTCAAGTGTGTATAGTCTCAAAAATTTTTTAGTAGTCTATATTTATTAACTAGTGCTGGTTCACAAATATGTCTGCCTGATATAGAATTAACTTTTTTTCGTTTTGATGGAAATCATTAGCATAATTTTGACTTATGTTAATTCAGTATGAAACTGATGCCTGTACGGACATTAAAAAACTTTGTGAATACCTGTTTCATTAAAAGAATTGTTTTAAGTTTAATTTTATAATTTTTATCTAAAACCTGATCATTATTCCATCCAGGAAAACCGGAATTCAAATATGTTGCTAACATGCATGGAAATGAAGTGATAGGGCGAGAAATGCTGTTATTGCTAGCCAAGTACCTCTGCGAGAGTTATTATTCTGGCGACGAACGCATTCAACGCTTGGTCAATACAACAAGAATACATTTGCTGCCTAGCATGAACCCGGATGGATATGAGCAATCTCTTGTCGGTGAGTATCATTACAAAAAATTTTGTTGTGTGTTTGTATGATTTGAAAGAATATGAGTGTGGACTAAAAATGGGTGAGCCATGTGTCAAATGTAGTAACCACAGTGGACTATTCTGTTAATAAAAGAGGTATGAAGACTTAGGTCAAAAGGGAATGTGATATGTGTGTATAGGAGGTGAGAGAGTTGAATAAGTGAGAGTGGGAGTTGTCGTAAGAGACAAAATAGATGCACACTTTTTTACTGTTTTGAATAATGAAAGTGTTATACAACAAGCGTGTTGGACTATTCATAATAGCGTTTTGGTGTCTATACTTATTCTACAGCATTGAAATCCGAGTGTAATAGAAGAAACCAAAGCAGTGAAAATGCGATCTCTGCGCAGTGGCGTGAAGCAACCTCCAAAGACTTGAAAAATAGTGTAGAAATGGTGTGTAGTTTGGAAGAAAATGCAATAACTAAAATAGAAAAAAAGTCTGTGGAGGTGGTTTGGCGATCTGAAAGAGATGAATAAAAATAGGCTGATGAAGTTTTAAGTTTTAAGCGTTTTATGAAACTGACAAGTTTGCATGAAACAATCGATGCATATCGGTGATAGATGGTATGCACACATTGTACTGCTTTTTATATACATTAATAGTTAATCTCACTCTAATGTACAAAACTATGTGTAATATATTTGTAGTTTTGTAATCATATATGAATAAAAAGGATACAAACACAATAGGTACATCCTATTGCCGTCAACACAATTTATTTCTAAGTAGAGTCATAAGGTCATAATACCCAAATTGTGCCAATGTGTATTGAGAACTTCACACTTAGAAGATTCTTGTCCTTTATGATTGAATAATTAATTTTTAAGTGATGATAGGTTAAAAAGACGATGGTGCAGACTGTGAGGTTTAAGAATTTGTGGCTCTTGTATCTCAAGATGATCATACTAATAAATAAGTTAGTTTCATTGATATTCCATTAATTTATATGAATTTGAAACTGCTTTACTGTAAATTTTGATTTCATTATCCTGCTTTTTTGTATAAAATTTTATGTTCATTCATTTGTTGGCTTTATTAATCTCAAAATTGGCTAACGGAAAATAAAATAATGAAAATAAATAACTGCATTGAGATAAAATATCAATTTTGGCAGGAGTGTATGGATATTGTCTATTTATTATTTTTACTTATAATTATAATTTTTTGTTTGTATATTATTCATAATAATTATCTTCAAACACACATGCATAGCACAATCTGGTCCCAAACTAAACAACGGCGTTTATAATATGATAGTTGATAAAATAAATAATCAGTCTTTTTTGTAAATCCATAAAAACAACCAGACTCAAGAATGAATAAATATTTCATTTTCTGGAATTGCTTATCTAGTGCTTATACTGTATGGAATTGATCTTGCATTTTTCCGCAAATATTAACAATCTCCTTCTTTTTAGAACAACTTTGCCCAAAAAAACCATAATCATTAAATTTGTCGTTTATGAGAAAAATAGCTTAGAATGTGTTCAAAAAATTTATGATGTTCCAACATTGCTACGTTGCCTAAAGTCGTGTGTCACGCCGCACTCCTCTAGTTCACCGTGTGTTACACCTTTTCATGAAATGCGGCTAAATGCACTCGCGGTGGCAATTGAGCTTGACAATGCGTTTTCCTAAGCTTGCCGTCGTTGAACATCCAAAGAAATTTAGAAATTTTGTTATAAATGTTACATTTACGATATTGACATTTTTAAAACTAAGATTGTGTGTGATAAATATTGAAATGTTTAATAACAATGCTTTTCACTACTATCGAATATGCAAACATGATTTGTTGTTAGGGAGTTTCCGGAAGTGATATTGCTGCTACTCTAAAACTTTATAGTGAAACTTACCCTGACAGTTAACAAGCCGCGATTTCGCAAGTAATATTGCGTGCTCTGTATCATTTACGCGATAATTTGCCTTAGTTTGCCTTGTTTGTGTAGAGGTGAGTAGAACACTTGTTGAAAATCAAAGACTAACGTAATAATACCTTCGGCGACCTTTACATCACTGACAACATCAAGTGTCGTTTGTAGGTAAATGACTATGTAGATGAATTCTTTAAAATTAATATATCGCATAGCCCGAGCGCGTGGCAGAATTAGACTTCGTCACATGCCTCGCCACTCGACGGGCGGCGCTCGTGATTTTTGTCTGGCCGAGCATTTAGTAGGGTTATATATAATTATTTATATTATTTGCAAGTATATTTTCCATGATATATTTTGTAATAGTTGCTTATAGAGGTTATAAATGATTATGAAAAGATGCATGATCAATTTCACCTGTATATAAAACGAACTTCCATTTCTTCCCTAAGCTTTGCCTTGCAATATAAAAAACAAAAATTTAACAAAAATTAAAATGACTTCAAAGCAAAAACTATTCCATAACAAATTAATATGCACTAAAAAGTAAAAAAATAATCACATATTCTTTACTACTTAATAATCAACTTACTTTTTCTACTCATCAATATATAGGTACGATCTATATGTTTACCATGCAAGAAGGTAGGTAGGTACCTACCCACTTCTAATTTAACTCAACACATACCTATGAATAACAAACTCAAAATCGATCAAAATATTTTTTAGAGTTGTCCTAAGTAAAATAAAATGAAAAATATTAGACTACTTAAAAGTCAATCAATTTATTACGTTAATATAATAGTAGTTACAATTGTTGTTATTTTTGGAGTTGGTGTCCAGCCAAGAAAACACAATGTACCTAGCAATAGACACCGCCTATTTTAATTCTTTAATTTTTCACAAAACTATCCACTTTGATTCTTCACAAAATATGCGATTTATAGTACTATAACAATGATACTTGCATGAAGACCAAAATACGGTTAATATTACAGTTTAAGCAAATGGACTATATGATTTAGTTAACACAAATTTATAAGATAGCTTGGCAACCCTTTCATCACACATATTCGTTCTACAGATTAATTTCGCAAGTTTACCTTTATCCATCCTTTTCGTGTGGCCAAACAACTGTAACATACCTTTTTTTATTCTAGTCACAACTTTCTTTCAAACTAGGCATTTCTCATCTATTATGCTGTGAATAAATTAAAATCTACTGACAGGAGTTGTGCTCTCTATTCCAATGCTGGTTCTTCCATGATGATTTCAGTTCGATCTTGACGTAACTCCCATTATTCTAGTAATAATACTTATTTTTAGTATATTTCTATTAATTATATTTTTTTCTCATATAAAGTGTCTTATCTCATATTCCAAAGATAATATACCTATAAGAAAAATTTGATTACAATTCATTCAGCCGTTTCAGAGAGTAGCCCAGACAAACAAATAGATATTTTGCCACTATAATACATAGCCTATTATTTTTGCAATCTAATATTCTGTGTATATCTCTGTACTTCATACATACTTGCAGACAAACGGAGTGATAAATAAAAATCGTAAAAAAACATAACTAAATATTAGGTGGGTAGGAAGCAAATATTTATATAAAAATTGACAATAGTATTATTTGCACAAACAAAGCTTACAGATTTATATATTAATATAAATATTGCAACTATCTAATAAATTCAATTCATGTTCTAAAATTTAGCAACACACTTAAGTTAGATTTATGTAAAAATTGGCAATTTTTACTGAAAATTAAAAATATATACATTTTTTATCTTTTATATTACTGTATTACATTACTTTTACAACATATATACTATTTGAAAGATTTTCAATATCAATATTAATTTTCATTTCAAGGTGACGTAGCAGGCACTGTGGGAAGGAAAAACGCACACAATATAGATCTCAACAGAAACTTTCCAGACCAATTTCAAACTAATTCAGTAAGTGTATGAATCAAAATAGTGTGACTTATTTTAAAGTGCACAATTACATGGCTCATTGCTTTTTGCAATTCATATTTTTATTTATCTTTACCATAGTTTAGTAAAAGAATATTGAGGAAATAAAAGTACCCTAGATCATAATGATGGAGTTGGTGAAATTCAATTTTGTTTTAAGTAATTTTCCATGAGCAGAAATGTTTGAAATAAAAGAAAACAGGTAGAAAATGCAAATAGGATTTGAATATTGAGGGTTCCATACAAACATAATTGTGTGTAGGATAGTTAATTAATCAACAGTGTTTACAAATTTTGCTTGTTTTCGATACCAATACGGGCGAAAAACCTGTCTCAGTAATTCTAAAGTTTTTATTGCTTTTCTCTAAAAGCAATAAGAAAATAATTTTTCAGATGTAAAAAAATGTTCTGTACATCAGTCTATATCAAGGTCCATACTTCAACTAAAAGTGTCAGTTTCATATCACAAAGAAATGTTTTTTGTGTAACTACAAATTAACAATTTTCAGATTTGTTTCTTTGTTTATACTGAGAAACTTTACTTTTTGCCAAATTTCATTATAGTTACTCAACAAGAAATACTCTAAAACTTTTGATTTATCTGCGAGTGTCAAAATATTCTGTAAAAATAGCTATATTTTTACATTATATTTGGGTTGTTGACAGCTCCATAAGACATTTTTTGTATTCTGTTTATTAAATGTCATCAGTTTGTCTTATGGAAAAAGACGATAAAATTAAAACATCAGATTTTAATTTTGTAATGTTTGATGTTTTGTACTCTTATTAGACTTCTTCAACCTACCATTAGTAAACAATAAAAAAATTTCATTATAATACAAATAGATTTATAAATGTAACTTATGTTTTTATTATAAATACTTTAATCTTATTAATTCTATTATCTTCTCATTAATAATGGATGAGTTAGCACAATTCAATTATTATACAACTTACTACAATTAACTTTTTTAAATTATTGTGATCACTATAATTAAACAATGAAATTTTATTTAATTTTCATAGTAACTGTTTTATACAAGTAATTGTTAACAAGTGATGGCTATCAGTTTTAACCTAAAATGCTTGCAATCTATCTCTTCTATGTTTTTATTTACTGTAATTCACATTTGGTATATATCTAACAATATGGATGATGATCCATATTAAATTTTATAAAAATACCTGAAACCGACGAGCTTGCATGAATAGTTTAATGTATTAGTAAAGCAAGAAAAGTATGCAAAAATTGTATCATATAAAAATCTGTAGTCTCTGCCTACTCTTCTGAGAAATAGGTGCGAATTTAAGATAATAATAATAAAAAAATAATGTTTACCACTTTTTTACATTCTACATTTGCAAAAATTTCTTGGAATCTATTGTATTAAATGTTTAGATTTGGTACAATATGACATACACTATATTTTTTGCACTTTACAGAACAACAAAATGCAAGAACCAGAGACTAAAGCAGTCATGGAATGGTCAAAATCTATTCCATTTGTACTTTCGGCCAATTTACATGGTGGTGCATTGGTCGCTAACTATCCTTTTGATGCAAGCCCTGAGATGACTCATGGAAAGGCTAGTTTGAGTCCGGACAATGCGGTATTTGTACATCTGGCGCACACATACTCTGATGTAAGTTTAAAAAAAGAAAACATATTATTCTATCCTATGCAATAAACATTTATTGCATTGCATTAAACATATATATTATATCAAATATTTGCAATAATAACTCATGAATGTCCCGAAATTTATAATGATGATAATTTTTGTGTAACATCGGAAAAAATGAACACATTTTTATATTACATTGGTGGATCATCTCCTTATTCATTAGTTTTACGCAGCTTTAGTTTAAGGCAGAATATTTAAAAAGCACTTAATAAACATCTTTTATGATACCATTTATGAAACCATATAATAAATGATATAATATTGCATCTGTACTCATACTTGAATGTTTGCTATTATGCATCTAAAAAAACGTTCAATAATAATGGTACATACATTTTTCTATTATAATTTCTTATTATAAAACTAAATATCTATTTACTTAAATACAATTTTAGGGCTTATCTATTATGTATATAGTTAGAACCTTTTTTTTTTATGACATGCATAAAATATAATGTTAACTTATCTCTTATTGTGGTTCACAATAATGATTTTAATAGTAATTACTATAATATTATTATCGTATTTTGCAGGCACATCATAAAATGCATCTCGGACAACCATGTAAAGATCACATATTGGAGAAGTTCCCAGAGGGGATCACAAATGGTGCGCAGTGGTAAGTTGCATATTACAATTTAGTAATTGTTTATTAATAGGTATTAGTATAATATATATCTGTCCCATTTCTACCGAACCCATGATGGAGTACATTTGTGAAATTTTGTATGTTTTATATAACACTTTTTAAGATGTTGTTTCAGAAGTTGTTCATTTTTTATAAAAATTATAAAATGTTGTCTATCTAAATTCAGAATTATTATAAAATTGGTATGATATTGTTATTTTTTTTTTTTTTTCATTATTCTTTCATTCATAACTATCAGTTCTGAGTGTAAATCATGATTTATCATTTGCAAGTAATACTTCTATGTTTTTTATTAACAAACAGTGGCATTTGTCAGGGACAAATGCCACTATTGTTAGTGATTGGTACATTATTTAAAGACAGGCAAAGCTCTATAATCTCCTTTAAACAATTTATATATAAATATATATATCGTTATTAATGTGATTTGTAGAATTGGCAATAGGCTATTAATATAAATGTTTAGATAATTAAGTTATATCACTATTTCAATTATATGCAAATACCCAACCTTATATATTTTTTTATAAATAATATATAGACAATTACAATTTTATTTTCCTAATGCTTTTATATACAAGTATTTGTATGAGATCCGGCTGCGAGATTACTATGTTGATCTAGTTTCAATCAAAATTTTATTTTTACATATATTTATGAATAGGGGAATATATTTTTCCCAAGATGCCTATCAAAATGTGGCCACTAGTATTTTTGAATAATATAATAATTGATATTTTTTATTGATTTCATTCTTTTGTTTTTTAAATAAAATATAATTCTTTATTTTAAAAGCAAATTTTTTTCTTTGTGACATACATCTTGTTAAACATAATAAATCTTCCAACATTTGCACTTGATAATTTGCGCAATGCCATACATAAGCCACATAAACTTTTGGACTACTCCAATTTCGTTCTGATCAAAAATACCATTTCGGTTAGTCAATCGCCATCCTCGTCCGATGAGCGATGTTGCACACGAGCTCTCTTTCACTCTGATTTATCTTTAAAGGCTAGCAACCTCCTGTTTGCAGCCACTTTTACATAGGCAGAGGTATTGCATCTTACAAAGAAAAAAATTACCTTGAATTTCATATCTAAATAATGAATATACATCATGAACATATAAAAGTAACAAAATTAATACCTGTGTACATCTGGCTACAAAGAGGTTGTAGCCAAGTGTGCAATAGTTTTCAATTTTCAAGTTCTTTACATATATTACTGTGAAGTAAATTATATTTTAATCAAAAATACTAGCAGCCACATTTTGATGTCAAAAGTATATTCCTTCATTCATAAATATAGATAAAATAGATTTTGATTAAAAAGTAGATAATTGTAGTAATATCGTAGCCAAATCATAGACTATATGTAAACATTTGTTATATTATCTCGTGAATAATGTTTTCATGTCCTGTTTTAGTGGTCAATTATTGTGATTACAATAAATTATATAATGTTAACTTAAAATCATTTGTGCTGTGTTAAAACAGCCTGTCCTTGATAAAATTACTTCAGTTATGATTTGGGGATAAATGACAACATGTTATATATAATTGAGGTTTTATAATTCAATTTTGTATTAAAAGTAGCTTTAATTTGTAAGTTAAAATTTAAATCTAATTGATTGTTTGTTCAGGTATATAAAAAAAATGATTTCTTTTAAAATTAGTATGTATTTATATTCAAAGTGCATTAATGAAATAGATATTATTGTGTGTGCTTTTATAAAAATGGGCTTAATGCACTCATTAAAAGTGTAAATGTTCTATATCTATTATTACTGTTAAGTAAAAATATGAATTTGTCGTTGTTATTAGTTTGATCAACAAAAAAGTAAAAACATAATCACTGCAATTTGATAGATATTGTCCTGCCAAGTTATTTTTTTTTATCTTTATTATAGATTAGAATATAGTTTAAGTAGGAGAAAAAGTTTAAGATTAATTTCATTTAACATGAGACATAATGCAAGCAAAAATTTTAATGGAATACTAACCTTATTTCAAAATAAAAAGTTAAAATCTTAAAATTCAATTTTATGAACTCTTATTTTTCTATTTTTTAATTTTAATGCATTACTGATTACCCTATAAAATACATTCAGGTATCCATTAACTGGTGGTATGCAAGATTGGAATTATTTGGAGACAGGCGATATGGAACTGACTTTGGAACTGGGATGCTTCAAATTCCCGCCAGCTTCGGACCTGCCACAGTATTGGGAAGACAATAAAGATGCTCTAGTGAAATACATCGAGCAGGTTGAAAACTTTTGATTTTAATGCATTAAGATAAATTAAGATCGTGCAGAATACATTTCTTAAATCTATTGAAATAACAAACAAGAACTTTGCATTCAATAGTAATACTGAAATATGTTACACATGCGCATTATAGGTAATGTACAAGGTCTTAACTTTAAATTAATTTGCAAGTATCTGTTAAACTATGCGTAGGTTATATAGAAAAAGTTGGTACTCACCAAAGTTTAACAATAAAAGTCAATTAAATGTTTATTCTTTTCTAACATTTTTCTTTGCACAATTCGATACAAGAGTCCCTTAAATAACTTTTGTTTATGAGTCTGACACCTTCTATGAACAAGGTTAATTCCTAGTTTAAAAACTTTTAAAATTATGAGTGAAGACGTATATAAAATTCACTTTGATGGGTTAAGAAATAGCTTCTGAAAAATAATTTGAAAAACATCACCTTATGTTTAAAGATCCTCACCAGTATGGTAGAGACTGCATTCAAAAAAATGTATTAAAATCTTTGTTTTACACATTGCCCCTAAAAAATGAAAGCAGATTGCCCACTATAAAAGTTGTAATACCCGATTACAATAAAAACCAGTTCATGGCAGTCATCAGTCATTACTATTTTCATTTTTCAGTATTTTAAGGTCGAGTTGAATAATATTTTATTTTATACTAGCTCTCCATGATCTTTCCTTGAGACAAGGTTTTTGATATCGGTATAATTTGGTTCAAAAGTATAAATAGGTACAAATAAAAATTCCTGGTATTCAAATTCAACATTGTACCAAAATTTCAAAGCACTTGACTGACTATTTTTCATGTTTTGCAACCATATTATTTTTGTGTTTTTGACAATGCAACGAAATCAAGTATGAAATTTAAGTACGAATCATTAAAATAAACATTTGTCATGTTTATTTGATATTTCATCTTTACCTTTAAAAATATGCAGGTCCTGACATCATAACGACATCATAACAACATCATAACGAATATATTTTCCAGGTGCACATGGGCGTGCATGGTTTCGTACACAGTACGATAGGACACCGGCTGGCCGGAGCGAACGTACGCATACCGGGGCTGCGGCCCGTGCGTACCGCCGACACTGGGGACTATTGGAGGCTCCTCATGCCCGGGAAGTACAACATCACAGTGGCGAAAGGGGGGTTAGTATTGCATGTTTGATGTTTCTATATTCTACATATTGTATGATTTTCATTATTGTTTTTGAATGAAATATGGTGGAACCGTGTATAAAAATGAGTGACCTGATTTAAACAATAATTTATTTTGATCTACATTAAGTTAATATCTTTAAATGTCCAATATGACATACTGGACATTTAATGGATATAATATCAAACACCCGATATGATATAAATTTACACACCAGCCTATAAATAATCAATGGAGAAGGAACCCGAAATGTCATGTCTGACGTATAATAGTTTGTGATTCATTCTTAGTAAGAAGTAATAAAAAACTGTTAATTTTACGAATGTTTGTTAAATTAATGATTGGCTTCGTTAATTTATATTTTTCAGTAAAGTCAGTGAATTGTTTGATAACTCACCAACCTGACTGAGCCCGTGAGGCCCAAGCATCGGCTGCTGCATGATGCTCTATAAAGCAAAACTTTTTCGTTCTTATGCATTCTTCTATTTCTATTATATAAGGCTTTTCATTTTATGAACATAATAACATTTTATTTCGTCTATAGTTACGAGAGCATCACAGAAGAAGTGACCGTACCCGAGAGTGGATCAGTCAGCGTTAATTTCACTCTGATGGCGGGCGACCCGCAGCACTGGTCATCCGCCTACGACTTCCGGTAAGTCAGCTCAATTGTCATACTATATTTGTTTGCTCTGAAATCTCAAAGTAGAAAATTACAGTAGTCAAACAAAATTCATGATAAAGTCGAATTTATATATCCATGACCAAAAACAAAATGTATATAAGACCTCACATAAGATGTACTCAAAGAGCAGTGCTTATTACCCTTTGACTTATTATATGCATATTATAAAAAAGTGTCGATCATAAAATAATTTTAAAAGTAGCTATCCCCATTAATTGAGTCAAAAACAAGTACTGTTCATCAGAATTCGTTTTTGATGAGTTTTTTTTACAAAATCTATTTTATTGTCTTATATTCATTTTATTTTTTTTTAATATTTACAATTTAAATAGAAGAACATTAAATTCAAAACTTGTGTAATATGCCACACTGATTGTATAATTACAACTGTTCTATTTAATTAATCCTCATATCATTTGAATATAAATTTGCCATTTGTTTCCATTGGTGTACCGAAATATTTTATGGAAGCACCTCAATTATGTAAATATAACTAAAAGATCTAAATGAGTGCTCAGTTTCGCCTACATGTACAGGTTGTACTGAGAATTAATTGGCGAAATGTGACCATACATTTATTTCTAACACCAAGTTTCTCGTTATCATCAACAGTGAGATTGAATTGCCATTTTGAAGAATCATTGGTTTTTTTTTCTTGTTTATTGACTGTCTATATATTGTCATCGAAATTAAATTAAAGGTGTCATTCTATTATTCATCGCATTTAATAACGCACCATGTTGACGGAAAGAAACATGCACAGTGATAAAAAAAACATTGGCAATTTTGAAATGCATGTACAACAAACAAGACTACTGTAAACTGACAAACACTATAGTTGATGTAGCATATCTATACCAATGTTAAACCATGCGATTTTTAACCGCATGAATTTTGTACCTTCCACACATTTCTGATCTTTGTATTGGTCATAATGCGCATGAAAATTAAAAATTATAGCTTTATTGGAGTATTACACACTATTATATGTAATTATCCAATAAGGCTATAATTTTTAAACATTTCTCGTACTATTTTACATTAATATAAATATGTGTCGTCACAATTAGACATAATTCTTTATTATTATTTATATGTTTTAATTTATCTGTACATATATGTGTAAAATCCTTCATTGACAATTGAACATTCTCTGTGTATGTACCTTAACTTCTTGTTAATAAAATTTGATAACAATATTATGATACTTAGCATTATTTTTGTCTATGTTAATAATAAATGTTATTAAACTATTAGCAAATAACATTACCTCCTATGTCGCACGGGTTAATTATATTGCATGTAACATTTGTATATATTAAATCTTTGTAGAATCTAAACATGTTTCAATTGTGCTAACAGTCTTTTTAATACTAACCATTTACTTTTTATTGTTACTCAATTTTATGTATGGCTAATTTGTTTATATTAACTTAATTCTCCATATTACTTATAATTTGTTATATTAATGTTGACAATTTATAACATTTACCCTATTGAACGGGATGGCATAATGTTGGATGTGTAATTTCTGTTTATTAAATTTTGTTTTCATTGTAAATAATTGCATTAGTTTTTGATTTTAGAACTATTTTGGGAGATAAAAAATACTAACCAAATACCTGTTTTTTTTTGCAAATGTCTCAAGCAAAACTATCACAGTCATCTCATGAAAAATGTTAGTCCAAATGGATTTAATCTAAGGGACTCAGACAGAATTATATATGAGAATAGTATATTCACTTATAAACATTTTATGTAAATAAACTACTGTTTAATACTAACCATATTCAACAATTTTTTTTTAATGTTAATATTTTTAAGAAAACCAATTGTGTTCTCTTTTCAAAACAGAATATTAGACAACATAGTAAAGACCCATTACCATACGACAAGCGAGATGTATAGAGAATTGTCTGAATTGGAAAACAAATACTCCAACATCTCAGAGTTTAGAGCTGGTGACAACCTCGATACCATGACGTTACATCAGCTAAAGGTCACAGACCAGGTAAGAAATTATAATGGCCTGTCAATATGAAAATTAATTACACAGCGTTTTTAAAGGGCCAACTTTATAAAAACAATACAAAGTTTTTAAAAATGTCAATGGATGGCGAGATAGTAATCGCAAAATGAATATCCGATTTGCTGTGATATACAAGCTCTCTGAATTTTTATTGTATATTTCAATGTGAATTGATGGAAATCATAGAAGTTTTAATATTTCACTGGAATGTTTACACTGAAATGATAATAAAGAATAAAATTTCTGCTGACAACAATGACAGGTATAGAATGATTATTGTGATAGAGTCATGCTGTGGTCAACTTAGCTATAGCACGTAAATGGGCCGGCTCGACTAGTGCAATACCACACTCATAAAATAAAGGCGTGATGTAACAGTTTCCGCTTTTGCGTTTAGTCCAGTAAATGAGAGTTCTGGTGGCCCACTCACCCTCCATCGTCCCACAACTACCTTTCATCAAATCCTTCCTCTCCATCAACCCACTCGTTTCTCCATTAAATATTCTATTCCTACCCAAGAGGCCGGCAACGGACTAGTGACTCCTAAGTGTCCATGGGCTGGGAAGACCACCTATACTCTGGTGGCTCACTTGCTCATTTTCATCTCAATATTGCTACAAAAAAAGTAGATCAGCACCTAAAAATAAGATGCCATTATAATTAGAGCTTAATTTTCTTGAATGCACATGAACGTTGGATGATACTCCCTAAAATTTCTAATAATATTGAAACCAATATGTAATTTATGTGAATATTCTAAATTTCAACAGATGTAATGTTTCAATTTTCAGCTCGGTTCATCGGAAGAAACTAAGTTCCACGTCGCACTAATTAGTAACTTATACGCGTCGCAATCTATAGGTCAAGAGATGCTATTAAATTTCGCAAGACACATAACGCAGGCGTACGCCATAGGCGAACCCATCCACATTTCAATACTCAAAAATACAGTTTTGCACTTCATACCAAGCATCGACCCTCTGACAGATAAGGTGATAACACTAAACAAGGACAAGGAGCATTGTAATATCGACCCCTTGGAAGAGGAATTTGGAGACAGTTTATATGATTATTTGGTGAAGAAGAATCCTAACCCCCTGAGTAATTACACGAGAGAGAAGGCCTTTATCAGGCTATTGGAAGTTGAAAAATATGATCTGATACTCGAACTGGGCGCGGGGACTGAACAAGTATTGTATCCAGAAGTCTCAAAGGACCTATTCGAGAAATTCGCCGAGATCTATCAAGAGAACAGGGATCAGTCTTACACTAATTACAAATGTCCGATCGAGAACGACAACACAGTTCATGGTAACCTAATCGATTTGTTATCGGAAACGTATAATACCCCAATACTGAGCGTGGGTGTAGCCTGTTGCAAGATGCCCCAAGAAAGCGACATAGCTAATGTGTGGAGGTCGAACATACACAGCATTATGGAATTTGTGAAGTACGCTAATACAGGTAAGCTGTTACTTATATAAATATTACTTTCCGCTTAAGGCTTCACCCTTGTCCTACTGTTCTTCAACATGGTTATGTTAAAAACTATATTAATATATGAAGAGTGATATAGCCAAGGACCACTGAACAACAGACGTCGAAAATCATGTTTCCTCAACATTGTGAAAAAAATTTTATGTACAGGTGTGGTGGGTTACATCAAAGATATACACGGGAAACCGATAAACACCGCTACGGTAGCAATAACTGGCCTCGAGAAACAATACAGAGTGTCCCGCAACATGGCTTACTATAAAGTGATGCTGCCTTCCGGCGAGTATCAAGTGATTATCCGCGCTCATGGCTACATGGACAAGGTGAGTTTTTATTTTACTGTAATTTAACTGGATCTTTTCATTGCATAGTATCAGAAAAATACAACATAAGTTAGTGCTCACGGCAAATTTTATCTCTACCGAAAAATGTAAAAAAGATTTCATACGAGGACTTGTAAACCTGAAGTTCTCAGACTGCTATAAACAAAACGCTAGCACGGCGATGAGACTCTTTAAATATCAAGAGAAATGCAGACCAGAAAAGTCCTCTTTGACAATCTGAATGTATTTAAAAATATGGATGTCATGGTTGAGGATGTCTATGAAACAGTTATGTGACATTTTATGCGTGTCCCAGGCCAAAAGAAGTGAGTAGTATCGTGCCATCAGATGCGAAATTTTCGTTTGTTAGTGATCTGGCTAGAATATCAGTACTATTACTTTGACAAATATGTATGTATATACATGTTCATAATTAGAAATTGTAGATATTGATAATATGAAATATTCCTGTAATTTTCTTACCAGCTTATTTTTCTTTCTTATTATCTTTTTGTTATTATTATTATATTATATGATTGATACTAAAAAAGTTTCACTTTCATCTTGTTTTTATTAAAAAACAAATGTTTGTTTGTTTTGTATCACCTTATTCTAAAATATTTTTCCTAAAAATGTACTTTCCCTGTAGTACTATCTACTTTAGCAGTAGATGAAGTGTGATTCAATACTTTCATCATCAGATAATTTTCTACCATATTTTTCATCACGGTCGAAATACATTAAATGTACAAATAAAAATTGTACGTTTATTGGATTTCGACAATGATGTAAACTAAAGCTGGGTTGATTGAGAGAGTTTTCATCATAAGCTCCATTATTTTTTTGATTACCATTGGAATGCATTTGTCGAGAATTCTCACTATGCAAAAACGCAGCTATGTGGATGGATGGCATGTTCATTGTAAATATCAATTGCACTACTACTGCAGTCTTTTTCAAGATTTTTCTTTATCCCTAATAAAAAAATTTAAATATTTTCTTTTGCCGCGTAGCGTCGCGTAGGTCATGAAATTTTTTTACAACGAACATTATTTTAATGCCAATAATCTACATTTACCCTATAATAAATCTGGATAGCTGCATAATTACAGACAACTCCACATTATATATTGATATCAGTATGGAATACACCAGTTTATAGTTTAAGAAGTGTAATAATGCTTCTAAAAACCATACAACATTTTTAAAGATGCCATATCTCCATTACCTTTAACCTACTGTTGTTAAGTTCGTTGCGCTAGCATTAAAATAGGTTTAGTATACAGCTTTTTTCTTAATTTAAAAGCCAATGATAACATTTGACACTGTACAGCCTACAGCATTAGAAGAGGGGTGACTCATTTGCTGTTTATTACCAGATGTTAACAAGCTTTAAGTTTCCAAACTGGCTAATAGTGTCATATACGACTAAAATATGAACTACATCATTTTAAAATTCTACTCAAATGCTTTTTGTAGTATTGAAATTCTTCATAATCAAAATCCTTCATAATACAGCCTACAGATCTATTCTATCCTTCAAATACATCTCGAAAGATGAAAGAAAGAACGTTCTACAATATGACATGTAAGATGTGTTTATGGACACAATTTTTGCTAATGTTGTGCTTGGATTAATCAAGGCAAACAATTTAATCTTTTTTTTTTAGATTATGACATGGCGTGTCACCAAAGGAGTATTGGACAGAAAAGATTTGACCCTCACTTTACGGGAAGTGGTCAATACTACTACATTTAGGTCGGAACAAATGAGTGGTGGCGTGTATGAAATGATTGTTGATGAACAAGACCCCAGCTTTGCACATGTCATTGGTATGTTGATATTGTCCAAATTCTGTTAATGTTCAAAATGTGAACTTTTACTTCCAGCTTACGTGCTCTTTTAATGAAACCTAAGAGAATGTAGTTAAATATAATAAATGTGTTTTAAGTAGAGGAATAGTAACAAAAAAACAAGTTCACAATAATAATACATAATGCACTCATAACACATCGATTACATGTGCTGTAAAAGAAGACTTACCTGTTTGTCTAATATGCAATGGAGTTGCTCTTGATTGGCTAATCTTTTATATTTGATTTATTTTTATCCAAATGTTGCCTGTGAAAACTCAAAATAATTGTCCAATAAAAATGATAATATCTGAATTAATTAATTAAAATAGACAATAAGACTGGATTCCTATAAAAAAATTAGTACTAAATACAATGGTATTGTGAAGTTAGTGTTAGTCTGATAGCTATGAAAGTATAAGCTCTTATGGAAGCCCTATTCAGTATCTATGCAGTTATTTGAATACAACTAATTTCACATCGGCAAAATTATTTGACGTCTATTATGATACATAGTTGTTTGATTATATAACATTAAAGGTGGGTTGAATCAAAACAAAAAAAAAAACGCTTGTAGTAAACATAATCCATAAGATTTGATGGATTGTCAATACTTATCTGTCAAATCTTACAACTATGTTTACTTTTTGTGTCATGTTTTGATGCAACTCTCCATAACTTTCTCCACTCAGACAAGCAATTGAAATAATATATACACAGGTTGCTTTTTAAGTTAACAATAAAAATTTTAATTAACAAAAAGTGTTTCAAATCTATCGATCAAATTAACAATTTTTTTTTCTATTTTAATTTTAACATTTCAAGCAGAGATATTTCTGCCATACCAAATGGTTTTAATTAATTTCCCTTAACCATCACATAGAACATGCCAAATGACACATCAGTCTCAAAATAAATCTTTAATTTTTTTCATACACTTGGCTGGCATTATAACAGTGTCTAACGGCAGATTTGTTAAAATATTGATATTATGCCATTTTATGTTAGCTTTACATGGACATGAAGAAACTTTTTAAATAGCTAGTACTGCTAAAAAAAAATTGTCACAAACTATCAATTTCAATATTTACCTGTTCCAGGTCTAGCAGTCGACATGAACAGCAATTATTTAAAAGGAGTCAATCTAACAGTTCGCTCCTTGAACTCCCCACACATCATATCGTGGAATACGAGCGACGACCAGGGCAAATTTGTTCTGAGGGTGCCCTTAGACATGGTCGGCCATGAAGTGAGGGTGTCTGCCACCTTGGATGGATACATAAACAGTCAGAGACACATTATGGTAATTTTTTATTACAAATGCACTCCAGAGACCTGTAATATCATCAAGTGACACATTGCTGATCTAATTATTTTTTCGCGCATTTGTAATTACAATCTTTCTATGAGGCTCTTGATATGTGTGGATTTGAATAATTTTAATATAAATATAATTTAGAATAAATTGAACCATCGAGAGTTTGCATTATTGGCTTACATTTAAAACAAGTAAAAATGGTGGCGTCCAAGGAAAACAAACAATTTTGTTTTATGTGATTATGAGAATTTTAACTTTTATTTTCCAAAAGGGTTTGTATTCATGATTGTTGAATAATAACACTTATATCGATAATCCAAAAATATGTACTTATATTATATGAACTCCGTTTATCTGCCCAGTTGTCTTATTTTATGCATTCCTCATTTGTGCTCTAAACATGCATTTTTATTGTGTGTAGGTGCGTGACAAAAACGACCTCGACAATGCAGAGACTGCTAACGTACTTTTTAAACTAGAAAGGGACGGAAAAGTGCTCGGCATGCCTCGACTTGTGTTTGTCATGTTATCTGGTGAGTAATATACACATATAGCGCAAAAAGTAGTTCTAATCTTTTGTTTCTGAGTCTGTTGAAAAGAGCCATGGGCCAAAATATATATTATTTTCTATGTTAATCCTCCCAGGTGTAGTTGGTGTGTTGGTGGTGGTGGCGGCGGCGTGGTGCCTTACCTGCCGACGGCAGCAGCAACGCGACTACTTCTTCACTCAACTGCCCAACGACGACAAGAAACCCCTCTTCGGATACAACGACGGTGATGGTGAGATATCATTTCCATAGAACTGGACAGCAATATTACTTGTGAATATTTGACCTGCGCAGCGTTATCTGTCTTCATTCGTCCATACTCTTTTTATCTTTTTTGTCATAGGCAGCTAATTCTCATTGGTTATATTAGTAAACAAAATGTGAAACGTCTGACTGATTGGAACATACAATTTCCCGTATGATGGAACTTCATATTGAATGTCATGTGGAAACTCACATTTTCTAGATTAATTTCACATGAGACTTTTTGTGGCAGTAAATGTTGTCTATGTTTTACCAAACGCCGCAGCAATAAATATGCTGTTTCAATTTATATCGGCCTGCACCCTTGATCACTAAATGAACATCTTGTTTTAAAATCAATAGACTACATAGGTGCCATTTAAGAAAAAATTGATAGCAAAACGTTATGTTCATTATCTTATAATGTTCAAAAATGTTTCAAGTGTTATTGATCAATAAAATCAACTAAACAAAGTATTTTTTTGACTTGGTATGAAGAAAATGTCTACATTTTTCTTATTTTATTTTTAGGTCAAAAATTGCTATGTTAATTAAGTTGGTAGCAAAGGATTAGTCATTAGGTGGTTACTTTGATTTGAATTCCATTATACAGTTTAAACATTATTATTGTAAAATGTTAATGACAGTTTATAGTGTATATAGTAAATAAATATGATTAAATCAATATAGTTTATTGTGATCGAATAATATGTAGTTAAGTATGCTATTATTAATAAATCTTTATATATAAAAATTTTATAATAAAAAACTGCAAAATGTTTGTGGTCACAAAGGTCCGATTGAGGTTGATTTACTTGAAATTGTGACACAATGTTGTATTGGTGTGTGTGCTTTTACTTACCTACTAACATTGATTTTCAACTTCATTTGCGTATTTGTACTATTACACAAATTCTCAACAGTTTATATATATGTACTATTATATTTATTGGATAATAACATATTATCTTATATATGTATTAGAATTAAACTGTCAATAATATTTTTAAATTTAAATTAGCTCTTAGGACTACTTTTTTAATTGGTAAATGAAATATAGAGAATAATTCAGATAACTTTTGCTTTAAATGTATTGCCATAAAAATGATGTAATTGAATAGTGTCAATCATCAGATTTCAATAATCGATATCGTTAAAAGTTCTTTGCCTGTAATCTTTCAAGGCCATTAAGTTTGGCAGCCATAGTCAAATTTATTTCTGACTTGATTAGACACGAGCTACCGTCCCATTATAACGAATTGTATTTAATTTATTTCTATTCGACTGATTCAATGCGAATTCACACTTGTATTATATTCAAATCGATCATGAGATGCAATCTGTATTTGTTATAAAGAGATCATCTTATTAACATTAAAATATGAGGTAAAAAATAGGGTTCATTACTTTACTGTGTGGGCTTACTGTTTCCAAATATTTATTACTATTAAAGATATTCAATAGATTTCTGCCTTTTGCCTGAAAATATATAAAAAATGTCTCGTTTATCTTTGGCATGTTCAAAACATTTTCATCACTATGTGAATGATCATATATTTGTGATATTAATATATACTTCTTTTATACTTTTAGACATTGTACGTAAACCGTATTATGATGAAGAGGACATCCCCCCATCCGAGAGTGAATCTGAAGATGACATCGTATTCTCAACAGACAGGGAATGGAAACCTGTCTCGCAGAAAGAATAACCGGCATGTTCTTTATTTATAACAATTGATTTTCTTATATTCACTTCAATCGTTCATATTTTCATAAAATTAAAAAAAAAAAACATGTTAATGCATTAGGAAAGCGAATGCGCTAACTAAACCACATTGATCACATTATACCGAGGAATTTATTTGTTCATTAGTAAATACGAAACTTTTGATTGTTCAGTTTTTCTAATACAGATTTTTAAACTGATATAACATCAACCGGCTGGGCCGATGATACCAATATCTCACAGAATACGCACGTCCGTCCGGTGAGTGGGAGTTCTGGTGCCCCCATCGCTCCTTTCCATCAATCCGATCTCAATGTGATTAAATATTCTATTTCGTCCCAAAACGCTGACAATACACTGGTGGCTCCTTTGGGGTTGCGAGTGAACATGGGCGGCGGTGGCCATATACTCTCTGATGGCTCACCTACTCGATTACCCTTCGAATGTGCTATGAAAAATAAAAAAAATCCAGCAATAGAGTGAATAAGCAGTACAAAAATATATCGACACAGACAGTACGCGCATTCGCGTAATGGAAGGATTCAACTTATGTGATAGTCACAGACCACAGAATAGATAATATACGTGAGAGATAGACACAAAAGATTGTATCTTGAGCTCTTAGATGTTTGATATATTCAATATATTGCCTTTATTATTTGGCACATTGATGCTTGTAACCTCTATATTGTTTTTTAGGACTCCAGTGATATATCGATGTGATTTATTTAATGACACTACAGAGTATGTGAAAACATTCATCTGCAATTAATACGAAGAAGAATATAGGATTAGGAGGAGCTTAACCGAAAGCGAAAAAGAAATGCAAAAAAACTTGTGATTATAGAGTTCAAAGGATATTTATGGTAGAATACTCATTCAAGTAAGTTTCGTGCGTGTCGTTGAGTTTCCAACGTAGAAATGAAAATCCCTATGATATGGAATTCTTTTTGTCAAGAGCATTCGTGCTTCCATTTGCATCGGTTGTGCATGCCCAAAAATCGGGAGTTTGTCCATTTAAAATAGTCTGATCGGCATAGTAAGCACGGAATGTCTTGTAACATGTTTTAAGTATTATCACTTATAAACAAGCATTTATTTTCTTAAAATGTTCCTGGATTCATAGGTTATCCGAGTGCAACAACAGGTTGATTAATCTGTAAAATTGTCAGATTTTATTTCTGTTTTTATTACAACTCTGTTACAACCACCCTCTCATTTGCAGCTGAAGGATTAAACATTAATATGTAATGCAAAATTACCACAGTTTGCATTGATTAAAATTTCATGAGGATTAGAATGTTGTGCAAAATTATATTTTGTTGCTATTTCAGTGAATAAAATTACAATTCGTGTTTAATTAAAATTTATATTATTTAATGTTAAGTTTTGAATTATAGTACAGAAAATATGTAATATTGATTTCTCTTATTTAAAATGATAAAAAAAAACTTATATGGTGCTATTATTGACAATAAATTAATTAGTATTAAATAAAGAAGCGAGGACGTTCCCAACTAGTATGCTAGCTGCATAATAGCTGTACAATAACTATGTACCTAGTATATTTATAAATGTGTTGCTTATTCTTTTTACAACTTAGCAAACCACGAGCGGGCGACCATTAAATGGCTTTAGATTTTAATAAAACCTTTCATGTTACTGCAGGCTGTATTGACGATTGCTACAGCTATCTAAAGTGCTAGTTGGGTTGTTGTCCTATTTAACCATAGAACTCGTAGAAACCATATTTTGTCTTTATGTTTGGATAGTGTTATAAGATTATATATTTTTGCTATGAATGTATTTAATATCTATCGAATAGAAGTGCCTTTGGAAAATTATTTTCATAACGAAGTATTAAAAAAGGAGTATTTACTCTCATTTTGGAAACTTAGGATAAAACTTACACTGTTTATTCATTTACTTCATTTTATTTATGATCATTTTTTTTTAATGAAAACATTATATTCACTAATGTGAATCTCATTTGATATTTTAATAGCATAAGAGAGAATATATACATAATATAAATATGGATGAATTTTAATTATCATTTCCTCATCCTTTTATCTGTAAGAAATTGACATGCAATAGTTGATTTGTAATATATACGAATATATAAAAAGCAGTTTTCAACAATTGTTTGTAAGCATACAAGTAGTTTGTTTCAGGAACCGAAGACATAATTAGAAGGAATTTACAGAAATTTATCCCATTAGGTGGTAGAATTCGGTAGACAATTTTTAGTTATAATAAAAATTTATAATTCAACTTATAGCTAGAAGTTAAAAATGATGAAAATTTGCGTTTTGACCACAAATTAGAATGTATTCTTTGGTAAAAACATGATAGCTGATATTCAGGGTTAGATTTAGAAATAAGGTACGTCACTTTCAGCGTTTAGGGAAAATAATCACTAAAGAGGTAAAAACTCAAATTTCAGATATTCGTAAATATATATGAACTTAGAGATATCAGTAATTTTCAGACTGATGTTTGAGATACAACCAAGGGTTTCCTAGTAATCAATTTCAAAGGCGATCAGTGCTCGATAGACATATGAACTGTAGACAATTATGATAATTTAAATTCTCTTCGCAATTTTGTTTAGTATTGATTTGGAAACACTCTAAAACTGTTGGTAAGTGAAAATCTGCATGTAGAATCTGCCACCATATACCCTATTTCAGTTTATATTTCCAGACTCCACCTCTGGCTGCAACTTTCACTCCTGATAAAATCACATCTATTCATGCATTCGTATAATTTTATTAAAATGATGATGTACTACTTATGCATCATTATTTTATTAAAATAATGATGCACTACTTTTGCATCTTTAATACGAAGTTAATAATATTCTACACTGACAGAATACAGATGAGCAGCTCCCGCAGCACTTATCAGTGTATTAATTAAAAAAACAAAAGTATTTCTTCCATATGATACATCGGGGCCTACACTAAACTGATAATAATAAAGAAGTAAAAAAAAATAAAAAGCCAAATAACAGATTTTATAAATTCTGGATTTAGATATACCGACATTTTGTAAACACTAAAAAATTAACAACTCTTGAAAGAATACCATAAAAATTATTATATTGAACATATTCAATTTTCAGAAATTTGCCTCATCTTAGGTTCGTAGAAATAGGACAGATAGATATTTGTAAATAATCATAATTGTAATATGCAACTTATTACTGTGCACCATTTGTGGTCTCCTTCGGGAACTGCTCCAATACATGGTCTTTACAATATTGCTGACAAAATAAAATTAATGACTTTTAAATGTTCTAGTTACAAGATTTCATGCAGAAAAACATACAAAAAAAAATAATTACCTTATGTGACAATGAGTCCTATCGCATTTTTAAATTTTTACAAAATTTGTTAAGACATTTTATCCATCGAGTTATAAGTAGACACACAAACAAACAGTCGGAAAGACAAAGAAGACAGTAGCTTATATATTACAAATTGGTGTGCTCTATTATAACACTAAAATTTATTGTCGACATATGAAGAAACATACAAACGAGCAGACAGGCAAACGAAAAGTAGCTTATGCCGTTCTTGATATCAAACTATCTTCGTCCCAAATTATAATATTAGTATGGATATCGTAAAAAGCGCGTACAATTATATAGGATTCGTAGACGGTTGCATAGTATATAACGTTGATTTTACGATCCATATTGGTTACAATCGCAAAATCGCCAGCCCCTAATCTTCAATTTTTTTTAGGCGGGGCAAAAGCTGAAGAAAAGCCCCCGCCCAACTATATTTATTCTTACATTTATCATCATCATCATTTCAGCCATCAAATGTCCACTAATTGATGGATATTTGGACATAGGTCTCCCGGAGAGATTGCTTCCGATGCTGTTCTTTCTGTGTTAAACCTATTTATTTACAGATATAGACATGCTCGTGTAGGATATATATTTTATGTACACCACAGGATGGGATTTGAATTAAAAATATGTATGATTAAAATAAAAATCAATTATATTATTTGGATTGTGATTTGTAATTACAATTTTACTCTTCGAGCTTTTTATTCAACAAAGTTTTAGTTTGCTAAAATTTCGCTCACAGCTTGTGGATGTAGTAGGAAGCATAGAGTAAATTCTCAGAGCAATACAAATATTGGGAAAGGCATCCTTCAAATCATGCGCATAGATCTGTTGCAAGAGATAGAAATCGTTAGCCTTTTCTATATCATCAAATAAAAGTAAAACTTACTCTTTAAAAATGTAGAGTTCCTGGCAGAATTCAACGGTGTTTAAATGTCACTCGTATTTTCGAACCAGATCTGCTGCATGCTTTTACAGTTCTTCAATTGACATATGCAATATATTAGTACTATTTAGAAATGCAAATATTAAATTCAGCATGGTAGCACATTAAAACCTATTTAATTTCTGATATGGTTCGATCAAATACCATCATTATTTCTTTAGGAAACAGTTGAACGGGTTGGAGTGTAGACAATTCGTCTTCGCACATCTTATCAAAATGTTGTTTACGTTTCGGAATTCGTTTGTTTTGCAAAATAGACTCAACCCCAGTTTTTCCAACAACTTGGATTTTGTCTCAATTTTTTGCAAAGTTTTGAGCAAGCCATCCTTTAGTGCGACGGAACGGGCAAGGATATTATCTTCTTTCTAAATTTCAATATTCACTCGATTAACTTCGCGGAATATATGCACCCAAATGGTTAAAGTAAGATTAAATTTAAAATTCTTCATATCAGTTGAGAGATGACCTGCCTCGTACTTAGCTTCTGGAGCATGAGAGGTTTGCTCAACTCCCTCCAAGGCTTCCGCTACTTCTGGCAAATTGTTTAACGGGGCATTTACTGCGACATGTTTCGCCGACCATCTTGTCTAACTACTCCCTTTTAAATTTGTTTTAAAATATTTTTTATAATATCCCACCGAGCAGTGGAAGCAACAAAAAAAGCAATATGCTTTTCGGATTAGTCCAAATAAGTTGATAGCTTCCTGGTATGATGAGGCAGAGTGAACACCTACAAGATTTAAGGAGTGAGCCAAGCACGGTACGAACTCGGTCAGCTCATTCCTTTCTGCAATTCTGGCACAAGCCAGGATTGCAGAAAGAAGTTTATAAATGAATACAAACTCTTTTATAAACGCCGGCAATAATGGACCCATTATTATAAAATTGGCCACACGACATTGTTCAATATCTAAATCATCAACTGTCAATTTTTCTAAAGTCTGTTGACAAATGTCCTCTCCTATCTTTTCAGAAACTTCTATGAAACCAATGCAATTTTCTATTATTTCACACACATCACCAGTTTTTTTTTGTTTTTACATACCTATCGAATTACCTGGCTCATTTGTTCTGTACGGGACACATCTGGAATGAAGTCGAACATTATTGTGTAGTATTTGGCTTCTTTGAGGTCATTTATTTTTCCTATTATTCCTGTATTCTTTCCTATTCCTGTTTTTTCCATTTTATCAATTACATTCTGCATTGTCTTTAATAAATATGGTGCTTGTCTCTTTTTTAAGTGTTCTAATTGTAAATTAAGAGTTGAATTATGTTCGGCGAGCAGCGAAATTAAGTTCAAGAAGTTACCTTGACTAGGCTGAGGACATTGTGTGATGAGATCGCTAGGAGTTTCGTGGGACCCACGAAAAGAAAGACAGATTGTTAATAGAAATAATGCAGCATTCATAACAATACGCAGGATCTGTTTCCATTTTTCTTTCTGTGTGAATTATTCGCTCAATGTCTTGACTAATACCCTGACATAGAACACAATGCGGATGTGGCGGCAGAAGGTGATTTCTGGTAAATTTTGCAGCACGCACAAAATATTGCATTTTGTGTTTTAGAATATATAAGCCAAGGGCTTTGAACACTTTCGCAATTAGCCAACGTCTTGTATCACATAGAAAATGTTAAATGCCTGCCATTAAGTTCAGTAGATCTAAATTCAATGTCTTGGGGATGATTTTCTACTAATAATACAGCCTGACTGCTAAAGAAAGACCGTCGCCGGTCAGTCATTTTTTCCAGCCCTGGTCAATTGCGTGGGTTCGTCAAATCAAATACGATTTTTTGCAGTTCATCTAAATCCGAGTGTGGGGATTGAGCGTATTCTGGCTTTGTTCTTTCGAGTTCCTCAGGTTGCTCTTTGCACATCGATAGAAATGGTGAAGTTAGCACTGTGAAATCAGTACTTACAGACTGTTTGGTGACTGCAGGTGAAAAATTTTGATCCGTTCGATCGGGCAAAGTGCAAGAAATATCTTCCAACTGAATATCAACTTAGGATGTTGCAGCAGATACTGACGGGTCACCCCGCTGCGAAGTTAATTTTTCATCTTGTTTGCACATTGTTTTCCCTGCAGCTCCTTGTATTTAGCCTTTTTCCTATATTCCGCTCTCGACAATTTTTTTCTTGGCGCGCTCATAATTTCAACCTTTTAAATCTAATGAATAATTTTAGAAAATAAATCGACCGGGAAGCAAGATCATTGCATGGAACAATTAAATTTTCAACTCAACGCAACGTAGGTACTACGACCCAACTACAATCTCACTATCACTACAATTAACGAGTGGAGAAATGACATCGATGAGTATGCGCGAGCGCATGGCAACCACCCGGGCTATACCTACCTACGCGCCGTCAACGGTGGTGTACGAAAAACGGAAAAGAGGTGAACGCGCAAAAATAATAATAACTATCTTTTTTTTATTTTCCTTAAGGGGCTCACTCACTTTGCCACTCCCTTTCCTACTTAATTTAATTACTTAAACCTATTTATAGTTAAAAAAAATTGGTTACCTGTAAAGTCGGTATACGGGCGAAAGTTTTACGTGACAACGACTTTGAGTGGTAAAATCATTTTAATGTGAATATTCATTCGTATAGTAGGAAGAAGGATGAAATAATAGTAAAAATTTAAAACATTTATTTATACAAAGAATTATATTTAAAACATTAATTTATACAAAGAATCTCGCACTGAATTTCATATTAACAAAATTTTATTTTACCTTTACACATACATACGTATTTATATACAAATATACATACAATAACTTGCAATACATTTGCGTACAATGAAACAGCGTTTACTACAACTTAACTTGTTCCTATCTGAGCCTCTCTCGTTCGGTGACTCATCGTAACGTTACCGAGCGTTACACTTTTTCATAAGTGACTCCCAGCCGCAACCTAATTTAAGACGTTGTCACGTCAAAATAAAACGCGGCGCGATCAGCGTGCGAGCTGAGCGGTGACCTGCAGGTGGCATTTGCAGCACCATTACGGCATTATTCGTTTTCAACTACTGCATTGCATTGCAATACATTGGATTAATAGTTGGAATAAAAAGGCTGTTTTACTTCGCAGTTATCCGATGGCTGCCATTGTGTAATAAACAAAACACGACACGAAAGACGCAAGTGACTGCACACATTGCATTTAATTTAAAAATAAATATAGTAATTTAAAAAGCATAAAATAGTTATGATAAAATACTTACCTAGAAAGGCGATCTATGAGCTGTGATAGATTTATTGATGCGGCACTAATATAATCAGCATTTTACCTGATTGATCGACAAAAACTAAATAGTAAACAAAAACAAAATATACACATGTTTAAAATAAAACACTGTTGTGGAGGGAGATTGGCGAGGGAGCTTCCAAATGTAGCTTCATCCCTTTAGCTTGCACGGTAAAGATGTTCTCCATCTCACGATGTCCGCGTTTAACTGTGAATGTTGCATGGCGTGTGCGTGCACATTGTTTCAGTCGTGGCATGATAAAAATATAACACTAAAACAATGTGCGTGTAAACGCCTTACAAGATTCATAGACAAACGGATTTCGTGAGATAGAACACTTATAACCCGTCGCGTGCTGCCGCGATCTGCGATTCCTGCGAGCGAGCGAGATATTGAACCATATCTACACGCTAATAATACTTTTCGTGCCTAGAGTAGGTATAAGTATCTACTGGACGTCTCAATGATCAAAATTAGGTGAAGATTGAATTGTAGATTCGTCTGCAAAGTTTAAATTGGCCGCCTTCCGAACTTGACCCCGAACCACCCTGCAACCGGTGGCTGAAGATCGCACCGGTACGATTATTGGAACATCGATTCGGCCGAAGCGCGTAACCGATTGTAGTCTTGTGAATAATATTCACGCGACCATGTAGTTCTTCCAAGACGCGTGTGTGCCATGAAATGTGTCTGGTTGTGGAGAAATTGTCGTAACATCTCGTTATAACACACGCGAAGCCGGATACAACGGCCATAACAAAGAAGTACCACACCGTTCGATGCGACAGTTGGACAGTGCAAGTCTGTTTTACCTGCGACACATGTTTTAGGTGCATGTAATATTAAAAAAAAAACATAAAAGCAACATTATGTTAAGTATGAAGCGAACAATAAATGTTTCATACAATAATTGAATATTTTTTCGTTCCTCCGTTTAATGTAATCGAGAAATTATTGTTTATCGTGTGATTAATTTATAATTTTAAATTTGATGCCGAGTGAAACATTGTTATAGTAATAATAAATTTGAAAGTACGAGTTTACATATAAAATTGCAGAGTGCCGGGGAATTATGCGACAGGATTATAGTATGAAATGCGCCGTGAGTGTGAGCAAGTTTTTTTTTATTATTTCTAATTAGTAAAGTACATACCATTTCTACATTTTTGGTGCCGATTTGATTTTGTAGAGTTCGTTCCCTGGTGTATCTACGAAGTTCAAAGTCTTTGAACGGAACCAACGAAATTGAAATGAAATCACCTTGGGACCACACTGAACCCTTTAAATTAAACACCAAACAGCGCAATCTTTTTTTCATTAAAAATTTTGAAGTTGATCAAATAGCACAATTACGTAACTTTTAAAATCGATAACGAATGGCACTTTTACACGTATAAAACAAGTATTAGATTACTCCAGCACCGAAAAAAAATCATTTATCTAAAATTGGATATATCATACAATATCCACATAAAATAGTGATTTATAAGTTAAATAAAAAAACGCTAAAGCAGTAAACAGTACCATTTTTTTTAATTAAAAATTTTGTTCGTCAAGCTGGCCAATGATGTAATTTTTCAAATCAATAATAGATGTCACTTTTAAATGGATAAAATGAGTAATAAACTCTTAAAATTGAATACTCCATCTTCAAAACCGAATAAAAACTGAAAAATAATCAAACAAATGTTTTCTCGATGAAATTATTTTTTGCAAATCATATAGCGTGATAATAGATAAATACCTTTACTAAAATGTTGAAATACGAAATTAACGCTGCACCGACCGCGACTGCCGTCGCACTTGCGTAATTAATTGACGCTGTTGGAAAAAAGTTGCTAAGAGTCGAACGTAAGGGCCATAACGCTTGTTCCTTACGTAACTATTTCTGTCAATTAACATCTCACGTAAGCCAAGTAAAAGAAACTTCATTCCAATAATAAGATTTCTCCATACACTTCGTTTACGAAAAATTTTGCTAAGTAACGTGCATTATTTAGTACCAGTAATTGGATATGGTGTTAGTATACGTTCAGTGTGAATAGTTGCATTTTTGTTGTGAATTGACGTTAAAGGTCGTTTACGCAAAAAACTTAATCTAGCATTGTTGTCAAAGCGTACGCAGTCTGTAGACAATGATGACATAAGGTGCTCGAACTTTATATTTTACGAACTAGACTACCTTTTCAAAAATTAATGATAAAGAATGAATAGAAATGTAATGTCATGAAGACAAGCGACGGCATGTTGTATATTTACATACCGCAGATAAAAATTATAATGAATAATTAATAAAAAAAAAACCATATATTGCTCCAGGGCAAATTATTTCATCACATCCTTTACGATAATTTTTGTGATACGTTAAGAATAAACCAAAAAAAAATGTGTAGCAGTCACGGAGCGCTCGACGAATGTAAAACATTGAAATTGATGGTTATTGAAAAAAATTATAATTAAAAAATCAACAAACAGATAGGAATCGAAATCAATAATCAATATTGTTGCCGATTAAAAATCTTGAAGCACTTCGAATAATGATATTGTATTATTTTATATTTGTATATTTACAATTTTAATTATTTAGTGGCAACATCAATTTCCTTTCCTTTTCCTCTTTGTAGTAAAAATGTCATTCAATAAGTGTTCAGTAATATAAAATTAAACATATTTGGAGAATTGTACTAATACTACAATTAGCTTAAAGTAACTTCTAGTTTTAGTTATTACATGTAAAATTCCATACAAGGAAATGACAAAATTTTTATTTTTTAAGTAATATTAAAATTTCTATCTACTAAATGATGTGTTCTTTAGTAGCAAAAACCTTCAATTATACCAAAAAAACTTTAATTCAATAGTTTAATATTGGCCAGTTTGGCACTCCATCTTTCTGTGATTGTTTCAATGGCGGATTTCAAATTTCAAAAAGGGCCTGTCAATGCATAATATGACCAATTTGAAAATATTATTTGGTTGCGAACGCTGACATCATGCAGTTTTCTGTCAAAAAATACAAATGAGTCCTACCACCATAGTGCACCAATAAGAGTTTCACATCAAAATAAATTTGTTTTAGTTTATATTAACACTTTGCCAAATCTGTTACTTTTTATTCTCGGGTAGTCTGCTTGTTTCATTATATGAATGGTTTTGTATATGTAAGGTGGATTGTATTCCAAAATTTTCTGCATCAATAAGTATTTCAAAGAAACATATAGCAACACTAACTTAGATATTTTATTTCAAAAATAATTTGAAACAATATATACTCTACTATTTACATTTTACACACATTCACATATAAACAACATTTTTCATGAATAAAATTATTCTTAATGTTTAATTTATACACCTCGATGCGGATCCAACCTATAGATTAGAGGATGTTTGTTTAAACACGTGTGCCTCATCAAACCCACAGAAGAGAGTGTGAAGTTCTCAATCTTTGTTATCATTGCTTTTGAGATAATAAGTTAATTAAAAAAAAATGAAATTTACTATAACACTGTGACTATCACTAAAACAATCAACAATTGGCTCTAATAAAAGGTGGGTACATGACCGCATTAATCACTTCTATGGATCCGCTACCACACCAAACTTCTAATTTTTGCACTTTCCTTCTACAAACACCTTATAAATATCAGTCCTTTACAAATTTAGCTTTACGTGTTGTCACTTATTTAGAATGAAATTGTGATAAAATTCTCATAGATTTACATTACATTCATATTGCAACAGAAGAAAAAAATATTGACATTATAGTAGTTTCAAAATGCACCGAATAAAGATAACTAGAAGTTTAAACATTCTTACATATTACAACCCAGGCCTTTCATGTTTTATTTAATACTAACACTATAAAATTTGTATTAAAGTAAAATAAACAATCAACTTTAGGAATACAGCTATGGTATGATAGTTACATTTACATATAGCAAAGCATATGATTTGGATAAAAGTTCTGTGGATTTTAATCAATGTGATACTCATGATACCCTTTTTTTTTCTTAAATAAATAATAATTTATAAACATGTCATACTCAATTCCGATACATGTCCAAGTATTACATGAAATTATTTGAGAGAATAACCAGCGATAATAAGAGTCTAATGTACAACAAATTTTCCTAATAAGGCGTATGTTTATGGTTTACTGTAATTTATGTTAAGCCTTCTATAATTAGTATTGCTGTCACAGAACTCATTCATTACTATCCGACACAAGAACAAATGGAAAACAACTATTAATACTACAATGGATATCCAGAATAAAGGACTGAGTCCGCCCAAGTTGTGGCCGTGTTTATGCAACGCTATAACATGCGTTTCATGGGCTGGTGCTTCCACGACTTCGCTCACGTGAATTGTGTGCCTCAAATCTTCCATGTGTTGCTTGTCGGCCGTTATGTACAAAATTGGTGTCAACGGTTTGGTTAACTTAACGGGAAAGTATTTCCTGTAGGGTCCCAATTGCACCGGACTGTCAAGACATCCAGCATCGCAAGCATAGTAATTCTTATCTGAACGGTCTAGAGCGACAAATATAGCTGCTTTGTTATCTTCCTGCAAGATAACACTAATATTGACATGAGTCATATTACCATAATTTACACGTCGGAATAGGAAGTCTCGATGCAATTCGGACGGATGAATTTTATATTCAAGATGTTGATTGCTAAATCTTAAACTGCCAAAACTTAGAATCAAGGCTTGATTAACACCGCTTGCACCAGCCTTTAGCAAATTGTGGCAACCTTGTTTCTCTAAAGTCAACAACCAAACGCTAGCTACACCGTTCAAATTGTTAAGGGTATTTAAAGGTTTCCACAAATTGTCTGCATCGAGAGTGGAATGACCACCGTAGCAACCTTCAGAATATGTTAAACTTCTAAGTATCTCTGTCTTTGTAGCTTTTTTAATATTCTCCTCGTGCTCATAGCTACGAACCTGAGATAGGATTGCATAAGTAGTAGCATTTATTCTATCACCATTTACAATGCCTTCAGCTTTTGAATCGCTAATGTAGAAACCAGTAAACCAAAGACCTTGCCAAACTCTCGCATGGTTATTTTTAAATTGCTTCAGAGCTGTTCTATCTGTTGTCAATCCGATAGCTTTTTCCATTTCTGCTAAAGCCTTCTTCTCAACAATATCTTTTTGTTTGGCATATTCAGATTGTTTTATTGGATCACTGTATTGAACGGTAGTCAAAACTAAAATATCCAATCCTTCTTTAGGATCTATTTGTATTGTATTGCTCAATTTCCTACACACAACAGCTGCAGCTAGTACATTTTCACTATCTGGAATGGGTATCATACCAGTCACTACTTCATATTCTTTACTATCAACACCTTGATGAAGTTTAACAGTTTGTTTTACGGCTGTCGGCTAATCTGAAATTCTAGGGCTTGTAACTTGTAAAATCTTCATAGAGTTAGACGGATTGTTGATTAATATTTCTTGTGTAAATACAGATGGTATTGTTCTATGAGCATAATATTCATATGAAATTTGTAAGTTGGACTGACTACATTGAAATCTGTGAACTATTCCTTTTTTGTATTCAGTGACTGTAAATTCTTTCATCTCATAATCATCTATTATTTGAATTGGATGATAATACAAAGGCAAAGATAGAGTCCGTCCATATTTAATATTTAAATGAGCGTCGTGTTCTAGCGATATACCTATATAGCCATTACCTACATAAGGCACATAATTATGATTTAATGATGGTAAACTAGCAGAATTTTCTTGTCTGATGTATGCATCGTATTGAAGTGAATCGGCTAGAAAAGGGTCTAAATATTTAGTTTGGCATACGTTCAAATGTCCACTATTTTGGTCGTCTATTCCAAAAAGCCAATGCAAAACACTTGGACCGAGGTACAAAAAGAAGAAAGTTATAACGAGGATTGCCAAAAAAAGTTTCTTTTTCGTGATAGGTCCGTCAGCAAACCGATTTATTCGTCTAAGTGCTTCACCGGCTCTTCTACTCATGTCGTTGATATCTGTTCTAACCCTTTCCATCAGAATAATACTAATTTCCACTGTTCACTTTCAATATCTTATAAAAATTTACGTGTTTTACATACATTAGTTAACACATTATAATTTTTCGATAGTACGCAAATGACATAATTACAAAACAAAAATATGATCAGCATTTACAACAATTGTAGACAAATTAATGTATTTTGCTGATCACAGAACAATTCTGTTATCTTTGATTCTGTGATTAGATCACAGATAATGTTAATGAAATTATTAAATGTGACAAATGTCACAGAATAAGTTATTACAACGACTAGTCTTACAAAAAGTAAAAACGTGATTCGTAAATGTTAGGTTTGACATTATTTTTACATTAACTATCAAATCTTGCATTTATTTTAAGTATTACTGTTTTATTTTTTGGCGCAACCAGTCTTATGAAAAAATATATTTAATTATGAACAAATATTTTAACGTGATAAGATCTTAACATGGGCATTATGCTTTTTATGTTATAATTGTTAAATCTGCATTTATGGGTATATGAGTAAATAATATATAATACAATATTTTTGTAGCATTTGATTTTGTGTAATTAAGAAGAACAAAAAAATCTTGATATCAGTATAAATGGTGCTAACGTATCACTAGTGACATTACAAACAACAATATATTAGGTAGCGTGATAGACCGCGTTATGTAGTGATCAACTGTATGTTTATGTTTTATTGCATTTAGTAACCCTGAATTAATACCCTCAAATAAAATTGCTTTGCATATAACCTGTCGAATTCACAATACTTATCATGTTATTTTACTTATGTTATTTAGATTATATGTTAATTGATTATCGTATTCCCGCTGATGTGCCGTTATTGTTTATTATTTGAGAGACAACGTCAGTCTTTATTAATGATTCAGGCATCTATCTCGTCAAGAAAACAATTCCCGGCAACCTTTAAATTTAAAAATGGCTTATATTGACAATTGACAAACGACAAGATAATAAAAAAAATTACATTATACATTTTATTTAAATAAAACGTTCAAAATAGACGCTCCTTCATTTTTTAATTAATATCTATGTTATATGTAGTAGAATTAAAAGTGCAAAAAAAATTATGCGTATCAGTTTTGACACGTGACTGTAATTTACTCCGTAAAAAAGATTGTCTTGGAACACAAAAACAATTGACAATGCGGGTAAATAAACGCATTTCTTGTAGTACTGAAAGCGTGTCTATATTTTTATATACACTTATTGATTTGTAAAATATATTACGTAAATTACAAGACAAAATAAAACTTGAAATCAAATCCAAAACCCTACATTAAGTGATAGATGATAATGACAATAATGTATAATACCCTATACATCGATAGCTTATCTGAATTAAATTAAATTAAAATATCTATGAATCAGCAATGGAAGAAATAATAGGATAAAATGCGCGAATACGTCGTGTGGAGAAGCAACATGACAAAGATTTTCTTTTAATAACACTCGATTTCACAACCCACTTAATTTACATACCGCGGGCCACATATGAAAACCGATTCGTAAAGAGTACACCAGAAGTACTTTTAATCGAGATATATTTTCATTTATGAGACTATTATTGTCACGCAATCTTGCTAATTCACATATTGTCATTAAATTGTCAGTTTTCGGATAAAATTGAAATTAGTAATCATCCACATTAATGTTAAAGTGTTGCAATGATTGGTTTAGCTGCTTTCGTAAAACCATTGTGTGCCATTGTCGACGGCTGGTATAAAATTCCTAACGCGTTTTATGGGAGTTTTCATAACAGTGTCTGATCATTACTCAAACTTCACCTATGGTAAAAATGTCGAACTTACCTGAGCAACCGAGCTTTGCTCTTTGCTTTATGTCCATCTAGTTTTTTTGTCAGAATATGATAACTTTCCACAGGAAAAGTTGCTCAAATTTATTTCCAATAAAAAATATTGGGATTTCAAAATGTATTTCAATGTTTTATTTCAATAGTGCCATCCGTTAGATCGCAAAATATATCTGTTTTTAAATAGTACCATCTCTATATACGACCATTTGTTATTGAGAATCGATATTATACTAATAATGTGATTATCACAAAATGTTATGAAATGGCGCTAAATGAAGGGGAGCTTCATTTTTTTTTCTAATGAAGACACCTGTGTAGAAAAATATGAAAAAAATCATTGTAACCAAGTGGTAATCACCGACACTCGCAACCTCAGAAGAATCACCAGTATATTAATGGCCTCTGGGGTAAGAATAGGATATGTGATGCGAGGGAGTGAGGTGATGGAGTAGAGTGGGCCACCAGAACTCTCACTCACTGAACGAAAAGTAATAGTGGAAGGTGTTACTTCACGTGTGTATTCTGTGAGAGTATGTAACACTGAGAGTGGCATCTCACAAGTCGACTCGGCCCGTTTGTGTTGCAATCAAGTTGACTACAGCACAAATTTAACACTCTATCTATATAATAATGAATATAAAAAAAATTTTGTCAAAAAATTCTTATTTTTTTTATGTTTCTTTTTTGAATACATAAACTTTTAAAAAATCCATTATTTTGACGCAATCAATATTATTCATTCCTAAAATCCTGGTCATATCAACTCGTGTTAGGAAATAAAAAAAATTACCTCTTTAGTGAATACACATATATTGTGCATAAACATTCACAAGTGAATACACATATATTGTGCATAAACATGAAGAGCTTAAATATTCTTTATTCTAAATTTTTAGACTTAGGTATATCTATTAAATAGTTGCGAAACTTCTGGAACCTTCACACTACTGATTACTGTTATATATAATTTAAGTTCCTCGCGATTTCTGTTTTAAATGCCCTATCGTACGAGTTGGGTCTTTATAGCAATTAGCATCTACTCGATCACTCTCTGCATAGCGATCACAGAATACTCACTGACCATATAAATGCTCAGTGAGAATACTAATTGGTCACCATCATTAAATCACACCCCAATCAATAACAGGTGGAAAATTAAAAGTACAAAGTAACCTAAAATGTATGAAAACAAGGATTTTGAAAGTGTTCTTGCAAACTTGTCTCCCATTGTAATTAAATAAAACCGGTAGATATTTCATGTCATGTCACTAGTATAAAATAAATAATTGCTTCCATTGTACAATTCCATTTTTGAAATTCACGCACGCATGTAGACATTTTCCATATAAAAATAATTTTATATATGAACTAGCTTTTGCCCGCAGCTCCGCTCGCGTGTACTAAAATATTTAGACTATTTTAGAAGCGCTCGTGGCGTTTATTCATATTTTTTCTACACAACCATTTTAAATGACCTCCCTAATGTATGAAATCCTAGTACTACAGAGACATCGAGCTGTATCTCTGGTTCTACACAACCGAATTAGATGAAGCACAGCTTACTGCTGCCGCACTCAGAGACGTCACTTAAATTTTAATCCTCCTTTAGTGATTCCTTAGCAATGGTGAAACAAACTAACTCCCAGAATCAGTTAAGTGTCCCATAAGCGCTTTAAGTGAACACACTAAGTTTTTGCGTGATGCGGTAAAAACATATAGACAGTCAAAAATTCTAAAAACTGTTACAATTTTATTGTATATATAGATTACAACTGTTAGAAAATACAATGAAATTTATGTTTTTATTACTTATTAAAATTGTAAATATTTGCTATATATTATAGAATATATATGGGCGTGCGCACGAGCGCATACATTAGCATATACATGTGTGTGCGGAGCGAACGAACAAAGCCAGCTACAAATATCTTACAAAATGTATGTAATTTGTACGTTTAGATATATTTAATTAAGAATCTTATGGGTTATTATGGGATTAATCAATATTTGATAATAATCTTAAGAGCTAGCTTCATTATACTTTGTTCATGTGGACTAGAGAATTCCATGAAATATAGGATACATATTATAGTTGACTCCAAGCTACTACGCAGAAAATCTTTATATTTCTTCAGCAGTTTTGCACGAGGCCATAAACATACAGAAGGCATTCTAAAAACTATTATTTTAGAATGAGACCTTTCTAAATAGTGAATTCCAATTGGGTTTTCAAAAATATCTAATGCATCTATAAACACCACTGTTACAATTTTCTAGTTATTTAAAATGGCGTAAACCTATGGGAGGATAGAATTAAAACAATTCATTGAAAACAAAAGCAACACTTTTCTATATCTGCGATTTACATTATAATTTTAATTTCTTTTACTTTGTGAAACTTTATTTAGTGGATAAAAAATCAAACAATATATTCCAAAATTGCATAAATATATTTACAGAATATGGCATACATTATTCTCGTTACCTTTACATATTTTAAGGCACTTCCGTTTTGTTCGTTCGCATTTATACAGTCAACTTTTTACATAATTTAATTTTCCTTTGGCAAATCCAAAACGCATTGTAGATTTCACTCATGTCCCAAACCAAAAATGAGACGAGATGTTATATTAATTAGTTTTCCAGACATAACTTAAATTCATCCATTAGCAACAAATTTCTTACTCACTAAAATACACATCAAGAACAAGGGAATATTGATTGAGTACAAAAAGTAATGTTCATGATTAAATATTTACATTGATGCATTAAATAATTTAAAATTATTGAAATGAAGGACCAGACAAATTCAAAATTATTGAATTTACAATTTCTATATTTTTTTATGCAAGAAGTATACTCATGGCCATAACACCTATATGCTAATTAATGTAAAGATAAAAGGTTTGCAAGACAAGAGATACTGCTTGTTTCCTAGCTTCACATCGCATTGTTCACACCGCACAGTTTCAATGTGGCATCTAGAAAACATAATCCGGAAACGTGGACGCGTGATCTATGAATTGAATATAGAGAATTCTCTAGCCTTTTCTTGCATGGAAGTTTATCATAGCCATGTCTAAGGCTACTAATAACAATTTAATGGCTAAATAAAAAATTATGAGTGTGTCTAACCTTTACCAAATTTTTATTTTGCGTTGTCGGAGATGTTAGAACTAATATAAAAATCAATATGTGATTTTAGATTTTAATAGTATAGATTAAGTTCGGGATCTTGATTGAAAGTTAGATAGCTTGACCCAAAAAAAAAAGTAGAAGTTCATTCTATGTTCACCCGGGCGGAGCACCGGCACAACTAGTAATTAATAACTTAGTAAAGCGTACGCGTGTTAGGGGTTCAAAATGAAATTGTCATTTTCGAATATTGGTTTGAATTTAACTATTCGAAATTTAGATTATAAATAATGAAACTGCATAAACAGAAAAACCATAATGATCTTTGGTATATGGTGTGGTATTTTTTCAGCCATCAACAGTCTCAACAAATTAAAAGCAATAATATTACATTGTAAATGTATACAAATTAAAATTTGGTAGTTTCTTGAATATGGAGAATAATAAGAAAAATAATAATCATTCAATATGGGATGTCCGGGTTCTATAAAGTATTATTACGTAGAGATAAATCCAAAATAAATGCGGCACATCGAAACAAAAGCAGTTTTAGGCAGGTAGATGTAAAAACAACATTTACCATATAATAAATTCTTTTCTAATTCTCACAATGTTTTACATTTATAAACAAACAGGTAATTATTTATGAAATAAACTGAGTTCACGCTGATGTGTAATAAATAAACCATTTGTTTTTAATGGAGCCGAGATTTAGCGAAATTAAATCATGTTAATGGAATTTTACTAGAGAATTTTCAGCCATATACTAGAGGTATTTTTTACATGAATGGGTAGTGTGGTGATTCACAGTATCGAGAAATTTATTTCACACACATGATAGAAAAGAGAAACAATGAATTACTAAAACGAAAACTATCCGTTTGCCCATTCCGCATCCCATCCATGGACCATATCAAACGTGAAATGCATGGAGGTTATAAATATGTATGAGATACATTCATTTATCCACATAGTGAAAGTGATTAAAAAAATTTTCATCCTCAAATCTTGGGAACGTTTAAATGCAAACGAAAACATCAATCGAATATTATTCCCTTATTACTATAAATTTTACAATTTCAAAACTAAACACTCGCAAAAACCGTTCAAAAAAAACTTGTAGTCTTAATTTTAATGGACAGGACCTCTTTTTTTTAAAAAAACGAAACCAATACGATACGTTTCAGTCTAACACTCCATCAAATATAACAATGGACATTTTTCTATGTAGATCTCTTCTTTAAAAAAAATTTAACATATTAATCTGGTCATTCTCGTGTATGCTACTCGTCTCTTGTTTTACATAGTTTCTCATATATTAAGACGCATATGTGATTCATGATTGTACAAAACTCAAAATTCACACTGAAACATCACATAAAAAAAATTATAAAAAAGTAAAAAATATAATCTACAACATTAGTAATCAACATCAGATCTGGTTCAGAAAACGGAACAGTATTTAGTATTATACATGGTTATTAAGTTATACAAAATTATTATGACATATCTAGAAGTTATCCTACTTTGTTCTACATGTTGTTTATTTAAACTATACATACTTATTATAAATGAGGTACCCATTACTGTAAGCAACATTAAAAAATACTATAAAGAAACATAAATTTAATTTAAATAGCAGCAAGCGATTGTAATTTACTTAGTAATATTAAATTATACAAAATGTACACATTACAAGAATAAAATTAAACCCATTTTATATACAGCTTATGAAAAGAAAAAAAAAAATTAAAAAGAAATATAGGTTTTACAGTCATATACAGGCATTGTAAATTCATCTAAGAAAATATAAATTTTGGTATTAAAAATAAATTAAACAATGGCATGAGGAAAACTTTAAGCTTCATGTATGAATTTCCATAATTTTTATTATAATAAAACTTTGTTCCATTGCATTAGCGTTTTTAGGGTTCCGAGTTAAAATGTCAAAAACGGAACCCTTGTAGTTTCGTTATGCCCGTCCATTCGTATGTTACAGGAATTTTACTCAAAAACTACTAGATGTATATTGTGAAATTTGAAGCATAGGCAACTTGTATAAGCCACTACTTAATTTGGTGGTTAAATAACAAAAATAAATATTTCTAGGTGATGCACTCCATATATGTAACAGAAATAGAAAAAAATGTTTTTCAGCAAACATTAATGTCTGGCACATATTTAGAGTTCTTTTAAAAACACTAACATTTCTAAGCAATTTCTTTGATTGATAGAATATTATCGAAAATAATCATTCCAATAATAGCAGAAATTATGTGTACTTTACTTTTTAAATCATATTTCAAAAAAATATGAAAAAGAAATACAGAAATAACTCTTAATAAATACTTTCAATGAACATTATTTTGAACATGATCAGATTTACCTTTTTTTAATAGGCGACATACCTACTTGTTTCTCTAGTTATAGGCGAATAAAGCGCTTATACCTATTATGTGGTGGAAATATGGAAAAAAAAGTGTGACAACATATTTTTTTCTACGATACGACTGTAAGTATATGAATAATAATAATAAACTAGTAGTAAATTAAAATGAATGATAAAGTTTTTACATTTTATATTTAGTCAGTAGTAATATCAACTATATACATAAATTTAATGTTTGTTTCATCAAAATTGCAAATCTCCTAAAAGTCTTTACTGATTGTTTTGAAATTTTTGCAGAAAGTTTGATCTTTAAAGGACGTACTAATAGATTTTGTCCCTGACTTAATTTGCGTGTGTGTATAACACTATTGAAATACCGCTACACCGATTCCAAAAATTCTTACACTGTCCCAGAATAATATAGCTTATATTTTATTTTGACACTAGCATTCGCCCCGCCTTTGTTTAAATGACCGGTAGCAGAAACTAAATTGAAAGCAAGCAAAACTGGGACCAAAATTGAAAATGTAATCAGTGCCAAATTGGACCACGGAGCTTGGATCAATATCAATAGATTCAATAGCGTGACCACATTGAAAGCCAGTGTCTGATATTTAAATTAACAGCAATATCGATCGATGAAGGAAATACATTCAATCTTCGTGAGGGCAAAGCCGTGGGCGGAAAGCTAGTATTATCATAATACAGTGGAATCTCAATAACTTGAACCTCGTTAAGTCGAAATCCTCAGTAAGTCGAAAAAAAATTGCCATTCCCTTCCGATGAACCCCAAACACGCGGTAGCTCGAATTATTTAGACTTTGTAACTCGAATAAAATGTTATTTCCCTACAAAGTATTGATAATACATATTTATACTCTATAACTCTAATGTTGGTAAAATATAATGATGTCTTACTTGGAATTCCCTGAAATAATAGCAATAAATTCCAAAATGAATGTTCGGGTTTGGGGCTTCTAATCTATTGTTATTGTCTTGTACACGTACAATGAATTAATATATTCATGAAACTTTCTAAGTAACACAGCTGTGAACGTTATGTTTGTTCCTTATCGACACAGTCATATGTATCTCAAAGTTCTTGGTAAGTCGAAAATTCGTTAACTCGATTTTTTTTGCATTTCCCTTGACATTCGAGTTATTGAGATTCCACTATAATAAAATTGTGATACTTTGTGATGTTTGGTCGTTTGTAACGCAACGGACGGACTTAGATAAAACTCAGTATACAGAATATTTACAAGAAATCGGAAACAATATCAAAAGCGGGATCAATATCGGAATCGAGAGGGATGACACAATCGGAAAAAGGAAAATCACAGAATTGGAATGGAGAACAAGACCGAATCGAAATTAATTGTGAAATCAGAAATTAGATTGAAAACAGGATCGGATTAGGATCAATTTATAGCAAGATAACTCGATGTAGAAAATGAGTAATTATTAATTTTATATGTCCACGCGGGCGACACCGCGCACAAAAGTTGATATGATATAGTTTTAAATAAAAAAAAAAATGAAAGAAAATCCACCGTCTTCATATAGAAATTTTGATTGCAACATCATTCAAATTTAATTTCACAACGCGCCATACTGATCTGCTTAAATACCTGACCATAAGTATGCAGCGTGGATAGAGAGGGGTATCGACAAAGTATCGAAGGCGCGAAAGGCGACGCAGGAGGTCGTGTAAGTAGGGCCTTATGGTGCGAATTCAAAGGAAATGACTGCTACAATTTAAAGTATTGAAATTAAGGGAATAAGGACAGAAGGGATTATACGGAATCTATACGAATAAGCGGTGCAAAATTAATTTGTTAGCGATACACCAGTAGTTCTTTTACTATTAGAGAACATACCACTTTAACATGCAAAATATAATAACAAAATACATATACAAACATATTTGACATATTATTTGTTGGATTCATAAAACATCTAATTATTTGTGTTATGTATTACATTTGCTATTCCACTTCAATCGTGAGGAATTCGAGCTGTTATATGCAACCTTTTCTTTGTTTAATTTCTTTTTTTTTTATTAACTGTAGCATACTTATAATGATAATAAAGCATAATAACCAACAATTGCAAAAAGGTCTTTCGTTTTTCATTAATTGATTCAAGTTTATTAAGAGTCACACTTAAATATATTTTTGTCGAGTAAAAAATAAATTGATATAGTCCCATGGATGAACATTAATATGCATTTACGGTACACGGGACACTGCTGCACCTGTAACAGACACTGAAAATTAGCGAGTAGAAGTAATTTTTAATTAAAATGGATTAATAATTACAAAATATATTAATTAAAAGTATAAAGGCCTCGATACTGACACCAGAAGGTCATGCATTTAATAACAGGTTACTAAATCATTTCCCGTGGCGTCGCCCGTCTCAAGGTTGCCATCCTGCTTTGTATTTTCGTTAATGCTCACTAATAAAAAAATTTCTACTTTAAGTACATACAATGACATGAAGGCACATCACACTGCAATCGTTATGTGGATATTTATCGTTCTCTTGTGAGGTGTAAGTAATTTTAAGAAACTATTGTGAATGATCCAATTCAATAAAAGCAATTTTTCATGATATCATGTAATACAAAATTGCAACTATAGGGTTAAAATGATGGCTTCTTTCTGTGATTGAATCAATAAAAATGGTATAGAAAAGTATTTGATTGTTATAAGTTCTGTGCCTGAAAAGTGCAATGTTAACTAATGAAATTTGGAAAATAGCAAATAAAAAATCTTCGTTATTTTTCCAATACAGTAATTAAATAAAGTTATAGATCAGAAATTACTAATGAAAGTTCACATTTATGACATTGTCATTAGGAAACACTACTTTATTAGGTGTAAACCGATTTCATATGTCTGTTCTGACCTTTCATTGAGAAGCCTTTCAGATGCGATAGAACTCATAAGAAAACTAAAATATTCCTATGACAATTTTTTTTTAAATTTCGATAAAATGACTGTACTAAGCGGGGGATGTATCAAAAAAAAAACAAGGATATCGCCGGTATATCGGTGGATGCATCACTAATTTTAGATAATTCACTGTTACCATTGTGCATGACTTTTTTTCACTATCTATGTTAGGGTGTGGTTAGCATAAAACTTTCCTTGGATTTAAAGAAACTTTAATAATAAAAGTTAAGATTTTTCAATATATTTTCCCAATCTAAAATTAATATCGCTTCTTGATACCTTGATATCCCATGCAGTTTTCAAATTTAACTATCAATAAAGCTATCAATAAACCATTTATTAAACAATGTTATATCCATATAAAAAAAATACTAAAATTTACATATCAACCACTACAACCACAAATAAAAATGATCCTGTATATACTATTTTTCTGTTTAATGTAGATATGAATTTATTTAAGTCTCAACTTCATAGACAATTTTTTTGATTTAGTGCTAGAGAATTTAATATTATATAATTATATCAAAGATAATTGATGTCAATGTAATCAACACAAAAAACCAGGATTACAATCTACAATGAATCGGTGATGTTGTTATAAACATTTTGAAGGTAGGATAAAACCTGGGACTCTCATTCTTAATGCATAAAATAGTGAATAGAATTTTATATTTAATCCACCTGTATCTCAGAGTTCTTCATAAAAGGCGACCCTGGTCTTGGTGGAGCCCTGCTTTAGCCTCCTGAGCGTAGAGTACTTGTCATCGCCGGCCTTCGCCTGCGCCTCATGGAGCCGATCCAACGGGTTATCTTCAACACGTAACGCTGTGAGTTCGCCTCTCAACGAGTCCAGTTGGTGCTGAAGATGCTTCGACTTGGCTAGATACTCCACTCTGGGCGTAGAAATAGTTTCATTAATTTAATTAATAGCATTTCATGTAATAAGAATGTAATGTGATTACTTCCTAACTATAAGCAAATTGACTGAGAAGTTTTTAACTTATTTAATTTTAAACTTGTGCCCCGCCTCGGAGAGCATGTGGAACTGTCTATCCTGATCGTCTCCACATTGACAACAAATCTTAACTCGTACTGGATGAGCATGGATGGCTAAAGGCTCTAAACCTAGAAAGATGATTGTGAGAGTGTGCATCTCCATAGTGGGCTGACAAAAATGTGATGCTGACTTCAACTACAGGCGTCACTTAATACATAAACAGATTCATTGATGTTTTAAGAGCCATCTACTTATTTCTAACTAATAGTGGATAAAATACAGGACAAAGTATGCAGACAATGGAAATAATAGCAATGACCCTTTATTACTTTCTTTCAGTGGTGTAGCTAGGGGGAGGCGGCGGCGGCCCGCACCGGGTGTGAACTATTTAGGGGTGACACCCAAGTTCATTTGATCGTGAGTTGTGGATTCACAAAAAAATACACAACAACTGTGACAGATTGCGTAACAACTACTTGTGGTTTTTGGGGCGACATTACAATATTCGCCCCTGGTATCACCTATGCCAGCTATACCAGTATTGTCTCAAAGTATGATTGTTCATTCAATGATTGCATCATATATGTTTGGAGAAATTGGGCTTCAATGGTATTATAGTTTGTTATTTTATTGATTTTGAGGTACTTTTTATTATAATATAATAATAAAAACCATTATAAGGAGATTCAACACTGACCTTTCTTTTTCAATTTCCAATGACAGCCTCTGAAGCTGAGGATCAGAGTCATCAGGTATCAGTTGGTAAGAATTGAGTTCCTGCTCCTGAACAATCCCCGGATGTTGAGAATGCAGAATCCCCTCGATGGTGTCACCGCCAAGTTCGGCGGGTAGGGAGCATGTTGAAGGGAACAAACTCGACGGTACCGTGGAAGACTGCAAAATTAAATTCCTATTCATATTCATTCTTTAATACTTCTATATTAGTGTTAAGGATATTCTTCATATTAACTGAATTCAAAAAATTTCTTTTGCAAGGAGTTCATTTCTCAAATAAAACCTTTTTCTTTATTTTGCTATTCTTAATACTTTTTATCTTTGACTTTTATTTAAAGTAAAAAAAAATCAAAATGATTTAACAAATTTTTCAAGTACCCACAATCAATAATAATGAATTGAAGTAAACACCACAATATTAGACATATTCACAAAATGAATCAATATCATCTTGTAAAGAATTTGATAGAAGATGCCAGAAACACCAACTTAGATTGCTTTGGATGGCCAAAAAAAGTAGATAACAGAACTGCATTTAAAGTTATTGCATTTTCATGTTGTTTAAAACATATGTTAAGGTTTTATATCAATTAATGAAACAGAACATGAAACAAATTTATTGTTTTATGTTCATCTGTTAATTATCTCAATTAATCATCTGATTTTTAACATTTATTTTCTTCTAAATGAATGCATAAATATTAAAATTTAACCAAGTCAGATTTTTGGTCAAATAAGAATAATTTTAAACATTAAAATCAAAATTAAAATGTCATCAATGAGTTTGTTTTAATCTCAATAGCAAGGCAAATATTAGAACCCATTAATATTTATTGAGTCTAATGGTGGTTTAGTTTGAAAGAGAGAGAAAGGGTCCTCAATAATTTAAACAATTCTGTTATTATCTCAAACTAACTAATTCCTGAAAAAATTCAAAGTATTGCATCTTTTATAAAAGTATATGTGAAATATGATGTGTATGTTTTTAAGTGCAATGCAGAGTGAAAAAATGAGATAAAAAAAACTTATAATGCAAATTTATTTTGATGGAAAATTTAAAGCAGTATTATAAGATTAGATGTTATTTAAAATCACTAATTAACCTTAAATATTTGATTAAAACATGGATTGAATTAAATCAAATTTAAATTTTAATACTTCTACCTTATTCCTCTGGGAAATAGACATGAGTTTATAATAATAAAATAATAATATATTCGCATAATCCAACATTTTCAATAAAGCCAATATTATTAATTTCTTTTTTATGAATATAGATATGGAATTTCCGTTGTGATGATATAAAGCGACTAACACTTACAGAGGGCAGTGAGCCAGTTGAAGTCCTATTCAAGAAGTTGAGGAGTTTCTCTTTGGCTTGCTTTTCGGCAACCCGCGCCTGTAACAGTTCTGCCTGCAAATGAGGACAATAATTATTAGCATATCCTGGATAACCATATAACCCAATTCGGATTCCAAACTAAAAATTTAAGCGATATGCCAAAAATGTAGGAAGAATGTGCAATTAATATTTTTGGAAGTGTTTTTAGGGAAAACATTTAATAACTAACAAATCCTAAGCAAAAAATTTAGATGTTATCAAATTAGCCATAGCGAATTATCAGAAAAGTTCCGCGACACTACAAAATTAGAAAAAGCAAACAAATTGTTTTCACCATCAAAATTTTTATTCAACTTGATCATTATGACTTGAAGAAAACACTATATCTAACTACGAAACTTAATACAAGTTTTGGAAAATCAAATTGTCTCTGTAGTATCGACCAGCAGTATTTAGGGACGAACAACTTTTTTTAATTTTACAACTAAATAATTTAATTTTGTGTATATCAAAAAATATAAGTTGTCTCTAATTTTTGAGTTAGAATTATTTTGTTAACACTCATTGAATTCACGAAATAACAAAACCTGTAATAGTAGCTCCGATTTCTACCTACACCGTTTTTTTTTAAGGATCCTTTGATGATACCTTTCAGAATATTCATACAAAATATGTAAAAGTGGAGATAAAACAATATTCAAACATATGTATGCAAAATAAATATACAAAAAAGTAATACTTTTAGCCTCTCCGCTTCTGCGGCTCTCTTCTCGGACTCTTCGACGAGCCGCGCCGTCAGAAACTCCGCCTCGCGCGTCTTCCTCTCAAGGTGCACCTGCGACCGACAATGACATAATACTTATTAGGTAAGTTTCACTACCGCGACGCGGATGTGTCGGTCCACTATTAATATTTTTTTTTTTTGCTGATGGCAAATGCCAAAATTAAGGTTTGCCAGCCATTTTGTACTCATTTAAAATGTACTAAGAATGAAGTCGAAAAATATCTTTAAAATTGTGTACTTTTTCGTTCAATTATTCTCTCACTAAAATGAGTCAATTGGACAGCATTAACATTACTATTTTTTTTTGACACTATGAATAAATCTATTTTATTAAAGCCATTGTTCACCCGTCCTAAAAAAACATCAAATTTCCTTGGAACCTTTATTGAAAAACTAAATATCCTCTTGGATTGCTAATTTAATACAATGCAAAATACATCAATAATATTCTAACAATAATTTACATACAATACTTTTGCTAATGCCATAATGTGCCAAAATTCCTAACAAATATATTCTGCCTGCATATTACTGCACATTTCAATATGCAATCAAATGCGCACAAAAATCATAGTAAAAATGAATTTATATTCAATGATCAACAGATCATTTCATTTGCTAACAGACATTTTATTACATCAATCTCACCTTTTCTTCTTCCGTTTTGATAGCGGACAGCCTAAGTCTAGCATTCTCACGTTCAGCTTCCGAAGCTTTCTGTGCCAACAGTGATGCCTCTTCTTCAGCTATTCGACCCTTCTCTGCTAATAATTCGGCTGTTTCTTCAGAACGTCGCTATGGCAACAAAAATATTCTTTGAGAACAATTTAACTCGTAATAAAGTTAATCCTGCCCGTCAGTATAAAACGACAAATTTGATTTGATTAGGTCGACAAAATGTATTTGCAAGCAAATTCAACAATTTTTTGAATCATTCTAGTTATATTACACCCTCTCTGGTCATGGTACTAAATAACAGCACTTAGCACATGCTCCGACATTACCAGTTCAAAGTGACTAAAGGAGCATGACCATTATTGTCATATGAGTAATAATAGCAATGAACAATTTGCCTATATCAATTAATAGACTTAATTTCACCCACTAATGTAACAAATGAACAAGGCTTTAAACAAGTTAAAAAAAAATTACAAATGATTAGTTCTTATTTTGCTTTTAACAACCTATTAATTTTTAATATTGGTCAGTGAAAATGAATATAAAACATATAATAATAATAATAATAATAATAATGGAAAATAATTTGAAATTATCTTAAAATTAAAAATTACTTTATCATTACAATGCCAATAGGAACCTGTTCGAAGATACATCATGGAGTATTTAGAATAGTAATTCCATTAAGCCTACAATAAATGGCATCTTAAAATATGAAATTCAATATAACATTAACCTATTAAATGGAAAGTTGAAGAAAGTGCGAATTAAATTCAACTAACCAGGGCTTCATTCGCCAACCGTATTTCCTCCTGATAAGCCAGCAGCCTTTGCTCCATGGAAGCCCTCTCACGTTCAGCTGCCTCGCGCAATTGCTTTTCGCGTGTTAATTTGTTGCGTTCGATCTGCCGACGCTGAAAACACAGGCGAACGATCCACATATAACATATGAGGAGACTATATGACATTACAATACATAAACATAAATAAACAGACCTGATTGTACACATACACATACTTTTCAATACCTTTGTGAGAAGACACGAAAAATAGTAATAAACCTTGTAGGGGCTAGCAAAAAAAACGACGATTTCAAGATAATAAACACGTTTAATTTTTGCAAACATATTTCGCGTTATCCGACTGGCGTGAAACAGTCGGGCAACACCTGATTTCCTGTAGGACGCGTGTTTTAAGTCTCAAACAAAGAGTGGGGCGCAAACAACCACACATTACCATACAGGCGCGGGCGCAGACTGAAATTTTGGAGGGAGTCACTAATAATAATACAATATGTCGAGAAATTAGACTATGTTACACAATTTTATTGCACACATTATACAACGATTTTGGGAGGGTCATGTCCCCTGTGACCCTCCCCTTCAGACCGCGCCTGTAACCATGTCTATATAAATAAATAAATTAAAATATTGTGTTACTTTAATATGCATCCCATAATATATCTTTATATATATAATTCTTCTGTACGTGTGTTGACAGTGAACTCCTCCTAAACGGTTGAACCGATTTGAATGACTTTTTTTGTGTGCGTTCAAGTGGATTCAAGGATGGTTTAGATTCACAAATGGACCTGATAGATAGCGTCGTTGTCGATATGTCAAACGACTGGACCGATTGGAATGAAATTTTCTATGTATATTCCAATGGGTCCCTGGATGATTTCAAAACACAATTGGACCTGTTAGGTGACGCTGCTGTCGGCATATCGCTTAAAGCTTTTCCGGACAGGACGACGTCTGCCGGGACAGCTAGTATATATATACGTATATATCATAAAAATTTGTGCATCTTTTGTATAAAATGGGTAATTTTAATAAAAGAGCTATGTCTATTTGGGACTATAATGAAATGAAATTAAGCTTTGAATGAAAAAGCTTTTCATTAACCACATCAGTTTTTTTCCTAAATTTCTTGTTTACTGTCTATTGTTTGACCATTTTGTCATTTCACAATGTGAACATATATACATATAAAACTTTGATAGTTGTTATATCAATGTTGTAATATAAGAGAAATATTAATGAATTCTTTTTTTTTCTGTTTTATGTAGGATTCAGCTTAGTGACACTATAGGTGCTATAAATCAAATATCCAACCAACAAAGGTAAGGGGAAATTATTTCATGAAACCTATAATAAGACAGTTCCACACATTTTTTTTTACATTGGAATGGTCATATTCAAATCCTTTGATAAATAACACTTCTATGAAATATATGGTTTTCCAAATAATACACACACTTTCATAGAAACTATTAGACAACACTACGGACCATATCTATATCAAAAATAACCAACAAATTCAAACATGTTTGTTTTGCTTGTTTCATACATTATACATAACACTTGCAATAAGTCATTATGTATTTACCACTCATTTAAAAGGCATTTATTCTTAAAATAAGAAAAGCAAGGCACTTAAGGGTAACTGTTTTCACACAAACTGAAACATTGTTAAAAGGTTGAGTGTTCCGGTTCATTCCGCAATACACATTGTTCCATTGATGGAATGAGTATACACAAGAGGTCAATGTTGACAACCTCGTAATGAAAAGGTAAATACCTGCTTTTCTTCTTTAGCCTGAGCTTTCATCTGCTGCACCTCCATCGTGTCGGGCTTTCTCCTTCTCATGTATAGATCATGGTTGCCGATGCATAAATCCAAAATCTGTAGAACATACAATGTGATATTCTATTATGCATCAAAATGTATTTATGTCATTGCGTGTGCACTGATTTTAAAAATAGTAAACTATGTAAAAAAAAATAAGTGTTGCTGATTCAATAAAATTACAAAAATATACAATAAACATATCACATATATATGGTGACATTAGAGATAACTGAATATGTACCAAAAATAAATAAAAAATAATTTAATAACAATTTAAATTGCAATAAATAGTAAGATATTAATTACAGCACAGATTAGGATAAAATAAATACTTACTAATTTATTCATCCCTTTGGGTGAAAAAAATATAAAATTAGACGCCGCCTTATCGACAAATTTTATAACAAATTTTTTATCATCGAAAGATATATGCTTGATTTCTGACCATGGAAATGTTGTTTTAGGCGTAAGTTTGTTGTCCTTCTCATAAATATTTAACCCTAATGCTGTTACGCCTAAATATAGATCAGTTTCCTTCTTATTCTGAAAATAAAACACATTATTTATGATAAAAAAAGAACATCAAATTTATTTGCAGACTATGGATTTTAGATTATATTAATAAGTATTGTTGTGAAATAATCTAATGCAAATAAATATTTACCACTAGTGCATTTAAAATCTTCAAAAATAATTACTATTGAAAATTATGATAAAAAAAATGAATTTGCAGTGATTGGATATTCAAATCTATGGATCAAAAGCAAGTAATAAAAAAAAAAGTAGAATTGCATATGGTGGAAGTGCATAAATTTAGATAGATATTTAAAATAAAAAAAAACTTTATAAACTAAGTAAGATATCAAGCAAATCCATACCTATCAGATATCGAATGAAAGCAAAAACAACAAATAATAAATTAAAAATGGTACTGCCTTACATTTATAGCAAAATAGTTAACACCGTACATGTCTAAATCTTGCGCTATCTTTAGATATTCCATCTCGGCCTCGTCCCTCGACATACCCTTATGATCTGCATACCTGTTTACATACAAATATGTCATCTCATTTCACAGTACACGATGAATAGGATTAATGGGCAATACTAAAAATTTCTGGATTCCCATTAATAAGGAAAGGTATTATAGTTATGATACATAGTACTATATTAACTTTGTCAAATAAAAATAGTACTTAGAAAGGGTACCAAGAATTCATGATCTCTTGGAATTGTGCTGTATCCATTGAGTACAAAGCTTCTGTAGTACTTTCAGATGTATAGGCTAAATCTTTTGCTTTTGGCTAATATGGTACGATTTTGCTCACAAGTAACTTTTTACCAATCTGAATTAGTTGTTGATTAGTATCAATATTGGTTTTGGTAACCGCAGTTGCGGGAGAAACTTCTTGTAAATTGTTAGAGATGATCTCATCCAAACCTCAAATCACTGCATCAGGAATAAACAGAGATCTACGAGGTGGAACTTCATCACCAAATCCCGATTAAGTCTCTGGTAACTTTCTTGTTGTGTTAAGCTACAAGGAAAATTATAAAAAAATATTTTCTCTTTCTATATTCTATTCTCTCGACTATATTCAAATGCTGACAGACAATATTGGAAATGGTGAGAGATTGCAAAAACAAATGACAATCCACAAAATTAAAATGTAACCTTCTTCAAAAGAGTCACATTTCAAAAAATAATTATTATTTTATGTAAAAACTCTTATTACAATGGTCAATTCTCAAAATTTTCAGTATGAATGAACCACACATCGGTGAAAGTGAAACATGACAAAAAAAAAAAAAAAAATTATAATTATATTTTAATTATTTCAGTGATTTAATGCCAACTTTTGCACATGAGTCTCCTTTCCGCGTTTCTGAGGCAAATAGGTATCTAAATATGTAGCCAATGGCAACACTTTTCTCTTATTAGGCTATCTATCCACCTAGTAGATAGTTTATACTATGTAGTAGCATCTGGTTAGGATTTGCCACTTGGGAACCATCCATCCCAGCTGTTATCTATATTAACTGCCAGTTCAACCTTCTTAATCATTATAGTACCATTTGCTATTTATTTTCATATTTATGGCGTGGTTGTTACAAAAAAAAAAATCTTTATATTTAACTAGCTTCCGTCCACGTGGACATAGAATACATTCCTTCATCTTATAATGGAACAATCATACGTTCAATTATGATCAAACTAAAAAAAAAACACACACACACAAATATCAGATCACTGTCTTATTTCGATTGTGATCCCAGTCCTGCTCCCGATACAAATTTATCTTCACTTTCGATTCCATTTGTAGTCCTGTTTTTGAGTCTGAACTTGGTTTTGAACTAAGTAGTTCCGGAACTTGAGTTCCGGAAGTCTTCTGATTCCGGTCTTACTTCCAGTTCAGACTTTGCTACTGTTCTTCGTTTTGGTCCTAACTCTCGATTCTGTTATTGTGACTGGTAGCAGAATAAAAATTACAAGCTTAATGGGGAACTTCCGACTTGGATGAAACTAGGGAAAATGTTAGTATCAAAATTACAAATGAAGTCAAGTTTAATGTTGATAGGCTATTTTATTCAAGGAGCTTCTTTTTAGTGAAGGAATTTTCAAAATTGGTTCAGTAGTTCGGTTCAATAGCACAAATGCCGATTTTTTTTTGCAACTTATTGCCAATAGTCATCAGGGTTAATGGTTTAGCCATGGAATGATAACAAAAAAAAATAGACATTCATTGAAGACAGTCTATCCATACAGTCTACCATAAAAAAATTTGATTACAATTTATTGAGCCTTTTCAGGAATTGGTTCACAGAAATAAACAGACATTTTATCAGTCTGTCTCCAAAAATAATAAAAATTAAAAAATACTTTATCTCTATAATGCAATATTGGTGAATATGATATAATTTTGCGACAATCTCTATTATTTGGTAGTAAAGAAAATTAAAATGGAAAATTATAAGAAGAGTTGTGTCCAATGTTTTAAACTTAAGATAATTCTGCAATATGCCAGTTAAACTTGCCCAATGCCCATAACAGCTTAGAAATATTCACACTGAACTTCCAAGTGCATCTATTATAGGTTGTCAGTTCGAATCGACAGGGATAGCAGCTGCACCTGGGCCAGCGATGCTTAGAGTAGACGATACATGCCCCACCATCTTCATATCCACTACCATATATAGCCAAGCATAGAAGAGTCATTGGTGACTTGTGGTATGTCCATATCTTTCATGGTGTGGCCATAATTATGGAAAGATTTTGTCATAGACACCGCACTCGATTTTGCAGATAGGTAACTTTAATGGAGTACAACTTTTGCTATGGTATACTTTATACTGTGTCCATCTTCTTGAATCACAAGACACACTTTCCAATCAGCTGTGGGGAAATTAGTTTCTTTCTCCTTCTTATGAATAAGTATCATGTTAAATTTAAAAGAAATAATATTTACTTGATAAAATGCTTCTTTCTTCCTTTTACTTTCATAAATGAAATTGGTAAATAATTAGCATATTTAAATCTTTAAACATCAATTGTATGCAATATATAGGATACTGGTAAGGTGTAAAATTTTAAGTTATACGATCTCAAGATATTGATTTGTCGGATAAATCATATAAAGCCTTGTTATAATTTGTGGACGCTGGTCAGTGCTTTCGTCAATGACAAGTCACACAAGGTAACAACTGGGTCAACGATAATGAATACATAGTGAAGGGCTAACTAACTGTATTTCTTTTTATCATACAGAATTCAATATAAAAAATATTCCATCATAAGTATGACTACAGAAAACAACATAATAAACTACAGTAATCAATCAAAACATTTACTAATTTACAAATGCACTTACAAACACTGATAACAATATTGATAGGCTTATCATTGTTGTCTGCATGGTTTGTGTTAAACGCATAATTATAACATTTGGTACTTAAAAGCATTCAGAAGTTACTTCTGTATAATAATGAAATCGAATGCAAAATGCATAGTGATCGTATAAATAAGTGGCCATCAGTTTGTTTTTCGCATATTTAGCCCCTATTAATTTATTGCATGACAAAATTGCTATTAAATAATTATTTATTTTCAACATAAGAAGATACAAATGAAACTTACTACATCTATTAAACTGCTGATTGCTGTCTCTTTAATTTCTTTCCTATCCAGTGAATAGTTGTTACATTCCTAAATGATTTTTATACATTTCGCTTCTGTCAGCCATTTTTCCCAGCGGAACATGTAGAGGTAAATATAACATCAAAATGACAACAGCAATTATCTTTTATTATCATCATGTCTTTGTAGTTTAATTTTTGGATTTGATTTATAATGCCTCGTACACATTATAATCAAAATTTTATACATTTATAAATTAAATTTTTCCATAGCTTCTGCTGAGTGTGCATATAAAACAATCTTTCTCTGTTTTAATTTCATCTTAATTTAATTCACTGTCTCATTCTTATCCTTTGTGCCCATTCCGATTATGGTTGAGGTTTCGATCTCAGGTTTGCTCTAAGTTCCAATCCAGTTCCTAGTTTAGATCCTAGCACCGCTTTCATTCAATCTCAGTCTGCCCTCAGTTTCATTCTGAGTTTCATTTTCAGTAATCACAATCAATCATAATTTCTTTTTGGGAACAAGATTATCTTGAAATGGATTAGACTCGAGATCTAAATAAAAGATAAATATTTCATATCCATTCAAGCAAAACCATAAACAATAATCCCAAATTAAAGTATCTTATGTGCCTTTTTATGATATAAAACATATTTCCATCATAAATTCTAACTGAACATACATTTGAAATGTGACAGAGATACCAATAAACTCACTTGTAGGTTTTTGCAATATTATTACGCCTGAGAATGGAAAATCTGATACTCTCTATAAAACAAATTAAAACCCAGGCATATATGGTCATAAGGTTTTTATTTGCAATATTTTAGAATAAAAGACAAGTTGAACTAAAATGTGAAAAGTTATGACAATACAATACCATATTTTGATACGGTCTTCCCACATCTCTGGTGTCATTTGGTACTGTGCAATCACACGTTGGGGTAGTAGATCTGCAGTTGCTAACGTTCCCGGTTTATATGCACTTTCATCGTAATCGCCAAACTGAAAAGATTTATGAATTAATTAAGATGAATGAAGAAGGCATGTATTTTACGTATGCCCAATGTGTATTTTTTTATTGGGTATTATCACTAGAATAGTTTTTGTTTGTTTAAAAACATTTTTTTTTTATTAATATGTTTGAAATTTATATATGTCCAATTATATACAAAGCAACAGAGTGGTTCTGGACACGGAGGCACCAGGTTCAAATCCAATCCAATTAAATGAAATAAAGATGAATTGATCAATGAGTTTATAGCTGAAGGTAAATTAATCTCCTTTTTCTGTGCCTCAAAGAGCATAATAAGCCATCAGTCCCGGATATTGACACCATAGCAACTAGGTTTATTAGCAACTCTCAATTCACGCTGGGTCAGTATGGAGGCCTTATAATTGGAAATAAAAAGTTTATGTGATATCTCAGCTGTGATGTGATAAAAATTTGACACAAGAACAATAATTCTAAATAATATATATAAATGTTTTACATCCTAAATATAATAATATTTAATAGTTTGAATTATTTCAGAATCAGCACAATTTATCTGCTTTAGGATATGTGTACTATACACATATATAGTGTTTAATTCGAATTTATTTATAAAGCTATATTGCAAATATTTTTTTATGGTATCTATTGGATAAATTAGACATGTATATGTGGCTAGCCTGGTTAGCCAAAATAGCCCAACCAAGTTCAAGTATGTTAATTTTATTACTCAATATCAACAACCACTTCACCCGTTCAGTTCCAACTGAACTGATTGATAAGGGTTATAGATCATACAATGTTTAACACACTGACAATTAGGGATTACAGGATTTCAAAAAATAAGTAGGCAAATAGTTGTTGTGGTATTCAAAATTAATGACTACTAAGCAAGAATAAATATTCTGAATCAATTTGACTAGTCAAAAATAATATAAAATGCTAACTTTTGCTTGAACAGCATAACTGGCTAACAAAACTGATGCTTCTGGTGGACAATATATGTCCATGCTAAGTATTGCTTGCTTGACTTGGAGGAACAAGAGATGCTGTGTTACTTCCTGAATCAGTTCCTCGGCCACATCTTCAGGATAGAGCTTGCAGAGAAACATAAATGGCGTGCCAGGCATTTGAGAGACGCACTGTTCTTGTACTGATAGGCAAAGATAGAATTTTAAGTAAGTTCTTGTAATGTGAAATTAATAATACACAGAAAATATGTCAATTTTAATCATAATGTGTAATAAATATATAATCACTTTGGATAATAAAGAGAAATTTTCTCACAATTTTGATCAATAGAAATTGAAGATATACTACTTTGTAGTAATTGTGGCATATGCATTAAATTGTTCATACTCAAATGAAAATTTGAATTAATTTAAAATGAATATTACAATTTTTTTTTATTGAATATTAATTTATTGCATCATCAAAAACATATTTTAAAATATGTTAGTATGACAATCAAAAAGTGCTTTAGAAATAGAACTGCAAGTGTCATTTCCAAAAAAATATAGATTTGCAATTTTAGGAGCAGCATCGCTCACAAGAAATAGCTTCAGTAAAATTCTGACCATATATACCTCTTTTGTCCATTTTTAACCAGCTTATGAAATGCTTTGTGTCTTCGAATTGCAATCCAAAAAACCAAGTCTCTCTCAAGCCAATTGTCCGACATACTAGATCAAACAACTCTCGTCCCGTAGCCTTCCACTAAAAAAATATGTCTAATCTATAAACGTAAATATACATTACACAATACAATATTTTACTGACAGAAGAAAAAAGTGAAATATGCAGGTACATAATTGATTTATTTAGTTGTAAAAGTTATGCAATCATAAACAAAAGCTAAATATAGTGCAACATAAATGCGTAATATAAACATTCTTACTTCATTATTACCTAAAAGGGAATGAGTGGGGGGGATCTATTTAGCCATAGCAATTGTAATGACTCAAGCGATGAAGGCGTTGCAACAATAGCGCTATGTACGAAACGATAAACAATGTAATGTTTATGTTCTATTTACCTCAAGGTTGAATTCTAGCTCAGCATCTAAGGTGCAAACTTTAACTGGAAAGCTTTTCGTAGCCTTTTTCTTACGAAACGGCGACATTCTCTTCTCTCATGCTTAATTACCAAATATCACAAGAACCCTTCAGGTTATGAATTACAATACTCTTTTACGGTTTGAGATAGAAAATATTTACTAAATTTTAAACGATGCCATCGAAACGGCTCAAACCCGCGTACAATTTAAACACATATTATTTATGAATATCAAAATATTTAATAAACGTTTACCCATCTTCAGTTCACCAAAGTGCGTTCGGTACTTTTTTTAAACATTTAGCAGCTACTTGGTTGCCCAATGAAGGGTGACCATTACCTTTTCTTCAATTATGCATGATAGTGTCCAAAATCTACCAAAACTTACAGTTTACATTATAATAGTATTAATAGTATTAAAAAAACTATTAATTTATTTAGTGAACCAAGAAATTAAAATACGCTCATGAGCAATTCAGCTATTGCAAACTGTTCACTACATTTGTGTGACTTATGATCCTGAATTATAATAATACCTTTAGGCTGAGTACTGAGTAGAATGTTAAAATCCTCGTCTTAAAGTCATTAATTCAAGTTTAGGTAATAAAATAATAGAAACAATATTGAACAATGACATTCCTTGATAATAAATGAACATATAACATTAGATTAGTCATGCATGCGAGCATGCAGGCCACTACAGAGTAGTAATCTTGTGCAGTTCGCAAACGAACTAGGTCGTAAGAGCACTCCCACGGGTGAACTACTCGAACTAGTTCCTTCGCTCCCCGGTCCATATAATTCATTAGTTCGAACGTATGTCGTTACGAACGAGACGGCAGTGTTCGCTTGTTGCACATGCGCTTCTCGTTTGGGTAACAACTTTATAAATGTAAGTGATATTTTTTATAAAAACTAACCAGTACCTAATAGTAATATAATTGTTGATTATTTCTAGAAAAATATAAAAAAAAATTGTTTATTGAAAGTTGATTGTTTTTGTTTTTTTTTTGCGTCATATGTTATACTGTCAAGGAACAGAATGAATATCTATGTGTAAGTTAAGTTATCAACAATAACTTATACATAAATAATCGTAAAAGGCGAAAATAGAGTAAATAATTTATAGGTAAAAAGTCCAGCGTTCTATAATCTTATCAAATGCAGCCAGAGCAGTATCAAAACGAGCGAACGATCCGCTTTTCACTGATTCGAGCTGGGAGCAGACGAACTAGAAGAGCGAACTAGGTTGTTTAGGGGCGGCGACCTAAATTGAGAGCTCTCAGTTGCAAACTACTACGCTCATACTTACGGAGTAGATACCCACCGTCAATTATGAGCACCCGCAATCCTAGAGTAGTTATTATTGGGTGCCTGCTATTTTGAAAGGAGTACCCTTTTTTCTTAAAGACCCTCTCGTCAATGTCATTGCAAATACTGCTAATGGTAATCATCCCAGTTGTATATGGAAGAAAATTATATATGAATCGTACGGTGGTAGAACATTAGCTATGAAGAAGTTGATGTTATTTCCGATAAGTAAAACGATTAAATCAGCTATAGAAATAAGGCTAAATAATTCTTCGGAACATTCCCCGTGGTATATGCGACAATGTATGCAAAAGATGTTACATCCTTTTGTAAAGCCAAAGTATTATCGTAACCGTATATTACAGGGACTTGATGATTCGAACGTTCGACAGTAGATGTAAGCAGAAGCAAAATTCTTATAGGTGTTCCGCAGCCAAGGGGTGATTATAGTATTCTAGATGTGGTCGGAACTGCGTCTTGTAAAGTAAGAGATGAAGACGAGGCTTAAAGTACTGTCGCGCTCTTTTAAAATATTCCAAGCTTTTTGAGATCTCGTTTTACTTTGCTTTCTAGACGATTATGAAAATTAAAGTTATTCGATATGTCAACATCAAGAATTTTAATAGTTGATGTCGAACCAAGAGAATTGCTTTCAAAAAGAAAAAAAAGGATCAGGAGTTTTTAATACTAAACGGGCAAAGTTGTGCCTTTCTAAGTTTGAATTCGACAAAACTTACTTTACTCCTTTTTTATAAGAATTGCTTTAAAGTTGCTTGATTTCAGGCACAGGTTACTTTCAACATGGATCTTAGAAATATTACTGTATCCGAAGCATAGTGCGTCCATATAAGTAGGAAGGTTGGTATCACTGTTCTAGTATTTCATAACACCAATAGAAAACTCGCTTAATTTAACTAATATTGTGTATTGTAGTACACGCGTTGTTTGTGTTTGTTATGAAAAGACAGTCTTAAATTAAAACTACTTGGCCATATAGGATGAAACCGATCATGCATCTTTTCGCAAATATTCATAATGTCCTCCTTTTTTAGAACTACTTTGCCAAAATAACTACAACAAAAATATGTCATTGAAAATATGCTTTCAAAATAATGTAAAATAATATAAACGTTACCCTATTAAATGTTTGGCCAGACTGAAGCGCGATAGCCGCGCGCTGCTGTCTATTTTGAAAAATCACATACTTTTTGGTACTGCTTCTTATTTGTATTATTTTCTGGTTAGCGATCCTTCATAAATAAATAAGTTACAAATAATCGACATATGATAATTTAAGTTTAAATGATAAATATGATCGATTTAGAGAAATGTAAAAATCCGTCTATTTATAAAATACATTATTTCTTTAAACCCTTTCATTTTATTGTTTTTTGGTTGGAATCTTCTCATTGATGGTAGGTTTTAATAAGTATAATACCTTCATAATACCTTCATGGGGGTAATTTATAACTAAATTATTGACAACACCTTATTTATATGTCAAAATTGACAAGAGTTTAGACAACACGTGTTTTCAAAAATATTGCACTGCCTAAACAAATATGGGTAAATTTCGTTCTAAATTGAAAGGCAAAACCAAAGGAAAAAGGTGGTTGAAAGGGCAATCGTCAAATTCGAACCCTAAGATACAGAAATATAGAGATCTTGCTAAATCCCGGTTTTTTCAAGAGAACTTAGGTAATTTATTATTTTTCTTTCTCGTGTAGCTTCATAGGTCTACAAATTTAATTTAACTATATAACGCTGATCAAATAGGAAGTTTAAATTCGCATGGTGTTTGTGAACTAGTCGACTTCCTTAAGTCATTAAGTTTGTGTAACAATTTCACATTTGTCAGTTATTAAACTAATACACTTTATAATTTGTTTAAGGTAATACCGGTCTAACACAAGAAGCAGTGCTCAAACATGATGCTATCATCACATATGGACACAAGACAGGCATTCAGAAATCTGATGTTGAAAATGATCTTGCCATCGTTAAGGATTTTGAAAGCATGTCTGTCAAGTCAGGCGAGGAAACAGAATCGCAATATAGTGGTTCTAGTAAATCTGGAACTTTCAAGACATTTCAGACTTTTGCTTCTGATTGGAGCCAATGCTCTAATATCAGCTTCACCAAGTACATATTTCATTTTTAAGTAAACTTTATCATTAATAATTTAGTACATTAAAAGTAACTTATGCTGTTAGCTTTGCACTGATGGCATATCTGCTAGCCATTATTCCAGCAATTAATACTGATATGACATATCATTCACCTGAGTTTATTTTTTAATCTTATTTTTATATCCCATACTATCAAAAGACTACATATATGGTTAAATAGTTATAATTTGTTTTAAATTTACTCATTAAAAACATAATTTTTCTAGTACAAAAATTAGTTAGTATTTTATATAGAAATTTCATGCAGAAAAGTAGATTATATTTAATGTCCACATCATAGAATAAAAAGAAATATATTGTTATGTAGTTTTATGGTCATCTTTTTTCAAATCATCACCTTTTTATTGTAACACAAAATTATCTTGACATAAAAACAAATTAGTGTGCGCTAAATACTGTTATAATTTTTAGGTTACTGACAAGATTTGACTCAAACAATGCAGTTCACAAAGAAATGCTAGCAATTTTGGCAGCTGTAACAGAAGTGATCAAAGAGCAAGGTGGAAAAGAAACTACCACAGAATACTTCGCTGCATTGGTATGGTAAATTTGTTGCATTAAATGTGCATTTTTTACGTATTTAATATACTCTTAGGTTGGCTAATCATATATTCAGGCAGTTAGATTTAGTTCAGCATGTTTAGTTCATTCAGGACAGCCAAACTATACATACACTAGTTCGAGTGTGGCATAGGCCAAGTAGTCTACTCTGGTTTGCCGATTGATGCCCATTTATAATTTTCTTGTTATAACATAAAATATCTTGTCAAGGAGTGGGTGTAAGATAAATTGGTTGTAGGAATAAATATATAGATTTACCAAAATGTACAGAATATTTTTACAGTTCTAGGTATTTTTTTTTTTGGTTACAAAATCGAACAATGGTAAAGCAGGTAGTAAAGATTTCATTTTCATTTCATATTGCTTGTGGTGTAAAATAATTTCTGTACTACATTTCAAAAATTTAAATAAAAATGTGCCATCATGAGACACCTGACAGATGTGTCAATATATAAATTTACAGACTATGCTGCATTTAGTCCTAGAATTTATGTTCTCACAATTATCACTCATTGTTACACACTAAACATTTTAGGATAAATTAAAGAAATCGATATTTACAGATAAATCTGTAAGCATTACTATAAGAAAACACTTGATATGCTAACACACACATGTAAAGTAGTGACTGTGTAGTGTAGTAGAGACAGAAGAATCCAATATAAATGTGAGACTGGTCTAGAATTGATCCACGTTAGTTGCATTCACTAAAATTGTTCTGAGTGTAATATGTAATTATTTAAAGTACAATTCACAATTAACCTCAGGTGTAAAGGGTTATACTGTTATTTCTATATTTGTGCAGTACCTATATCGTTTTGAATGTATTTTAGGATATTCTTACTTTTATGGTTGATTGCATTTATTTCTTATTTACTAAATTGAGAGTTTGTCTTATATTTCTGTGTATAAATACTATAACAGCCAAGTAACTTTATTTAATAATTATTTGCTAATGGACAATATTACATTGAAAAACTAATTAATGATATAATGAAATGCCAAATTGATATTCACCTTTTTGCCGCCTACTGTATTTCTCTGCTGCGTCATCATACGCCGATTGCTTTTAAGCATACAGGACACTATGGCAAATCATTTGATAAAACCTATTTTAGGAATAACAAGCCATGAATTCTATATTTTTATTTTCCCTTACAAATTTTCAACTTTTTATTTCCCTTACAAAACAGGATCAATAGAATTATTTTTCAGTTTTTTTTGGCGATTTTGTGTCATATTTTCCCTAAAAATTAACACATTTTTTTGGACGTACTAAAGCACCGTGACTCAAGATATCTGCTAAAACTTAGTCATGTGACTGCTCCCATCCATCCACCAGAAGTTATCTTACTATAGATAATTACTGCTGTCCATGCGAACCCGGGTCGGGTCGCTAGTTTTAAAACATAAACAGTCTGAACTGAGTTCCATGCAGTGTTCTAAATCAAGTAAAACATATACATCAGTCGGTGGCGTTGGCTGCAATAAGTGAATTAATTAAATATTACAGATGTGTAGGTTTCAACTAGCACGAAAATAGTGTTGTACAAGACGAAAAATCGATAATAACTTAAATAATTTCTATTTGGTAGCTATCATTGTTACACAAACATTGCTATTTATAATATTTGATAATAAATAAAAATGCACTATGTGTGATATTCTGAATCTCATAAAACAGAAAAATAAAATGGTTATTTCCATATCGGTTATCCGATATGGAAGATGATATCAATGATATCGTATGAAAGCCAAAATTCAATAATAATTGTCTAGCCCTATTTTATTCCTAGATATTCAGTTGAAACAAGGTTGGCGTTAGTCTAGCATTATTTTGTGAGTTTTGGCATGACTTTACATTAATTCCAAGTAAAGAGCATTAATTATGGAGAAAAATAACAGTAAATATAAACTTATTAAATTTGTGTACTCTATTTAAATTTTTGCAAAAATATAGAAAGCAATTTTGTAATCGAAAATTTATGACTATAGTCCAGCTCAAATAGAAAACGGTGTTGTTCTCGCAGTATTTTATCGGATAGTCGAGAATGGTCACTGTCAATTTTAGCAGCTCCAATGACAAGCAAGTCACCCAATACAAAAACAGAAGAAGCAAAAACGATTAACATAAAGTCCAACCATGAATATCAATATTGTCAAATGGTATCAAGCAGTAATTAAATGGACAATGATTCCCAGATTTCTCATTTTGTGCAATTAATAGAACAAGAACTTAAAAATACAAATCATGTTTATGCACGTCTATTTTTGCAAGTAATTTTATAATTTTAAATTCTACACAAGAGCTGTACAGTTTGATACTCAAAATGATTAATCCAAACTCAATTTGACGTCCTGCTTAATAATGTAACAATTAAACAATATCTTGGTTTATTTTCAGTAATTATTCTATTATGATGCAATTCCTTCTTCTTTCTGTTTCTTTTGTTATTATTAATAATGTGTAAATCTGCAGTAATAAATAATGTTTCCAAATTTTTTTATTGATAACACACTTTATTTCGTTAACTAACACACTAACACATAATTGTCTCTTGTTTCATTTACTTCGACAGTGGCACATCACCAATGAACATATAATTCATTTCGTGGCGCGGCGTATGTATGAATGTTATAATTTCGAAAATGTGACAAAAATACAAGACCTAAAATTTTAATTTTAAGCTCTTTATCGGTTTGGAAAGATATTTCTATATAATTTACTTTATTCTTTATAGTGTTTACTTTACAGAAATATATAAAATATTCATAATTATATTATATATACCCCAAAAAATTCCAATTTGTTTATAACTAATATATGAGTGCTTAGCGTAAGTGGCAGGATACTTGATGACTTATATATCAGTTGCTTGTGTTGGAAGGGTTAAAGGGCTATTGCAAATAGCGTAAGACATAGAATATTGTGAAAAATACATAATGCTGAAAGACAAGTATTTTTTTTTAATTACCAAGGTTTATGTACTTTTCACAGATGGAAACTCTTAAAGCTACAGAAGGAGAAGAGGGTCTGGTTCCAACACTGAGTTTATTGTCTATGGGCATAAAATCTGTTCCGCAGCCAGTTTTGAGGAAACAGTTTTCAAATGCAGCATCAATTTTCCTTGATATTCTCGAAAAATATGCCCAGTCTGAGAATGGCTCTTTACTTAGAAGTACTCTGGGATGCCTTTCTGTTCTTTTGAGAGCTCAAGAATATGCCTTGTGGAATGAGTCGTCGACAATGAAAGTTTTTGATGCAGTTTTAGCATTTGTGTTGCATTCAAAACCTAAGGTATTTTCCAATTCTGTTAAACAATTTTTATCGATTTATAAGCTTATGATGGATAATAATTACTGCATTTTATGTTATATACTTATTAATGATGTAAAGTTATATATAAATAACTTTTTAAATAATTTTTTTTACAAATGAGTTATTTGTGTTGTAAGAAATGTCATATAATTAAAAAAAAAACAGTATTTTAAAGGAAAGTATCCACCACTCATAAGGAAAGTGTATATATATAAATACAGTAGGGTATCGATCATGCATCTTTCTGCAAACACTCATAATTTCCTCCTTTATATAACAATAAATTCATATTTGACCAGTCATATTAATTTTTTCTCATTCGTTTCAGAAATTTATGTATATTATATATATATATGTGTGTGTGTGTGCGTGCGTGCGTGTATGTAATATACATAGGGCACACTGAATATTTCTGACTCTGACTCTGACAGTCTTTTCTGGTGATGAAAATCGTTAATCATGTAATTGGTTCTTAATTTTTGCAAACAAAAAAAAGTCACAAGGTGCCGGGTCGGGACTGCAGGATTACTCATAAGTTCTACTTTTTTCTCTTTAAAAATTTATGTATCTGACTGAAAAGTGGCATTGTCGTGGTGCAAGGTGATACAATGTTAATGGTTATTTTTATCAAGTTTGGCAATAACTTTCGGCATACAAATGGTCGTGTAACAATTACTATTCATGACAATTTCCCAAAGCAACCGCATGCACGTGTCCAGTTTAATAAAAAAAGAAGCAATCATCTGCTTAGAGGCACTTGGCACTTAACTCACGTGCCACTTTGGTTGATTTCGGCTCATCTAGATAGACCCATATGGCCGATGGCTGCTTTGTTTTGAGGTCATATCAATAAATCCATGTTTCATCACCTGTTACTATGCTCTACACCGAATTTGATGCCCCTTTCTTGAATCTGGTAAACATAGCATCGCACCAAGTGACCCGGTCCGTTTTTTGAGCCTCAGTCAAATTGTGTGGGATCCACCATGAGCACAGCTTTTTCATATTCAAATATTTTTATAAGATTGATTGTATTTGACTCATATCTATGCCTAAGAATGTCCAAATCTTAAGGTAGGTCACTTGTCTTTTTGCTTCGATCATACAATGCACAGCATCAATGTTTTGTTGTTCACAGTGGTAGATGGTCGACCATCACAAAATTCGTCACTGAGATTGACACGAATATGCTTGAATTCTGCGAACTAGTTGTAAATAGTAATCTTGCTTGGTGCTTCATCGCTAAAAGCAATTCAAAGCCGAACGAGGCTCTGCTGAGCTATCAAAATACATTTAAAATAGTAGGAAATCATACTATGAAAATTTTCATGCCTTAAATCCATAGTGATGAAGACACATAATTTTGAAAATGACAACACAATGTAAAACAATTGACAGTTAAATGAAATAATTGTATTTTATGGCCAAAAATTATATTTTCAAATGTAGTGATTCCTTTTTTAAATATTGTTTATGTAAGTGGCCAGTTCTACAAACTTATAGTGCAACCCATGTATTAGCTTACTAAAAGGGTTGGTGAGAGTTCTTCACCATTCTTACCTTGTTAGGCTCTTTGTAAAAAAACATATTGATAATCATATATGTAATATTATACATAAAATACTTAAAACTGGCCCCGGCAAAGCTTTATTTATAAATTTATAAATACCAGTATTTTTAAATTGAAACAAGTCTAATTTTATCTATGTAATTATTAATTTATTTTTCTTTGAATTATCTTGTGGTGGTAGGTGATCATATCATTATTTACATATAATACTTATGCATATTGTTTATAGGTTAGAAAAAGGAGCACAGCATGCTGTCACGGTTATTCTAAGAGCCAGTTGCTTTATGTTGCCATCTGAAGACCGAACAAAGGTAACATTGGTTCTTCTCTAGTGTTATTTGATACTAATGTGCATGAAGCGACTCTCACATTAGCAGTTTAATGATCATTTCTGATAATCTATATGATTAGTCAATTTCGATGATAATATCTATCATTATTTCTAGAACTGCAAATTTTCATTACATTTTGTGTCATTGCAATTAAGAATCTTGCACAAAATGAACATCTATAGGATGCCAGCACACGATCAAAACACTGATCCTATTCCAACTACTCGACAATAAGGATTATTACAAATCAAAATGTCTGGATCTCCACTTATTACCAACCTTTATTATTGAATTTATTCCTTCATTTTCTACTGCATATGATCATGAGTAAAGACTATTTTCGAGAGAAATTATCACTAAACTGATAATGTATGGCACTTGAAAGTTACTTCATAAATTCCTTCCTGTAGTCAGAAATTACATTTGTAACACAAGTTATTAGTCATACGCCTTGAAATTGTTTGTAAACTTCTTAGAGCCTTTCCTACCATCTTCCTTTAAACTGAAATTTTATAAAATGTGACTTTTGAAATAAATTTCTAATTTCTATTTAAAATAAGAGCTCCGTGTCTTCCTTTTAATGGGTTTTAGTCTAAAAAACCGTTAAAAGGAGGACATGGAACACAAATTTTATTTTCAAAGTGACTATTAAGAAACATATCCTCATGACTATTTGTAATTGCATCTTACAGAACAGTTTCACTTATACAATAATCAATTTGCTAATACAAACAACAATAGATACATTATGTTTTATGGGGTCAGTGGCGCCATTATTCATGGAGGCATTGTTATGCACTTTATATACTTAATGGCTGCAATTTTTATTAAAAACTGATCTTCACAACTAATATAAAATTGTATTTCTTGTTTTCTTCTTATCAAATTATGAATAAAAATTATCCTAAGATCATTTCAAAACATGTTTCTCGCAAACTTCATATCATAATTATACAGTTATTTATACAAGAAACTAAAATTTGCAATTAGTCATTGTTATGATATTTCCATTTTGATACTTATCATATGCAATAACCATGGGAAGTATCTCAAGCCAAAGGGATGTTGACCAAGTAAAAGTTTTATAATTTACATTTATTTAGTGCCATATAATACCCATAACTGTATTATAGATTATGATAAAGAAAGTAGATAAGTAAAAGATGCAGCAGAGAAATGGGTAAAAAAATTCCTCTGGATTTTATGAATACTTATCACAAGGCAATTTGATGGTATTTTTAAAGTTAATTTCATAACAGGTACCAAAACTACATCCAGCATCAAACAGAGTGGCTGAGTTTTGTATGTCTCAAATAAATGCTGAGGCTTTGCTGTCTGGCCACCGCTCTGTGTTACATGTAATGACATTGCTTCGTGATGTATTGCCAGTGTTTAGCAAGGAAAATATTAAGGTACAGTATTTTATTTTAATCAAACTCTCCCTTCTTGCACTCAAGTGGGGTAGTGGTTACTGTTATTAATAGTGACTTGCCACAAGTGCTTTTGACTATCCGTAATGAGGTCTTGATCCTTATGCATATGTATGGCCGTATGAAGTTGCCACATGCATCATCATCACTATTGTAAGATCGGATGTGTGCAATTGCAACTTAAAAATATCAGACCTTATGCTTCTCATCTCGAGAAATATATAGTGTGAATGGATGTGATGGAAGGATATCTTGGGTACACCGATATGATTATACAGGCTGAATTAGTATTGTATTAAAGAAGGTCAAAATTATAAGTACCAGAAACTGATGAGCTGTCATGAAAAAAATGAATGTATGTCAGTGAAGCAAAAGAAGTGCATTAAGCTTGTATCATGTGTAGGTCAGTGATGTCTGTCTTTTTTGCTGGAGAATAAGCATGAATTTATAAATAAATATTTTTTTTTAGCTAAAGACATGGAAGTTGTTCTCATTTTTTAGAAATAAAATACTTTAGAGATAAAAATAGTTGATCGAAATTATTGGTGTGATATTAAACTAAAACTGCTTTGCAAAAGAGTGGTAAAATGGTGTAAAGTAGTAAAATGCAAGTTCTTAAAATATTATGACATATTTCGAGTGTTATTTAAAGACTATGCAATAAAAATATTTAAAAACGAATTTAAAAGATTTAAAATTTCATACTAAACCTACCCACTTCAATATCAACAAAAAGAAAATTAAAACTTGAATAGTCACATATTTTAAATGTTTTTACAAATAATGAAATATGTTTCATAATCATACACTATAGTATATCACTGAATTATATAGCTGTTAATATTTGATGTATTTAAATTGACAGACTGTCTGCGAATCCATCCTCTCATTGATGACCCACAACAACATATACATCAAAACATGTTGCTTGCACGTATTACACTCGCTGTTTTCAGCACCGATTGACATGACGAATTTGAGTTCTCAACTAGCTAGTCAGTTGACAAGAGCTCTGATGGCTGCCAGACCTCCGGCAAATGATTCCGGTCAGATATTAGCATGGACAGCAGTTATGCAGCAAGGATATGGCTGTTTGTCCAGGTATCTATTTTTTCCATTATCGTGAATGAAAATTGACCTGTTATATACTTCCTTACCATGCATATATGGTGGATGAGATAATGTAAATAGAGAATTGATTTATTTATAATTGTGTTAACTAAATCGCCTTTTAATCATCAGTTATTTTTGTTATTTAAATTTTTCATTAATAATTTCTTATCTTTTTATATCTAAATATACAAAATATATTACATGGATACATGACCATATTATCTGTACTTAAATATCAAATAAATACTTACTCCAATGTATTTCAGGTTAGACCTCAATATGTGCATGCCCAATTTGCCAGCATTCGTGCAAGTGTGCGTGTCGGAATTGTGGCTCTCCGACGCAGCCGATGTCACGTCTTCTTCAACAAATGCTCTTAAGGTATTTAAGATAGTCTACTAATTGTTGAGAGTTTACTTGCCGGTCTTTATTTGTTTTTGTACATTGCATACATAATGATAAATAATAGGATTGCATACAAAATTTATCTTTATATTACAAGTTTTGCAAATTTTTTTTTTTTTTTGCATAAAAATTGTGAAGGTAGTATTATAGTGTCATAATAATTGAAATACGTATTATCGTGCAAAATTTATTTGAGTAGACATCATAGGATCTGTGCAGTTATTGAAATGCATCTAAATTCACATTAGCAAAGTTATTTGGTGCCAACTGTAAATCTTATGACCTACCTTTAATCTACTGCATTCACAAAATAATGACTCATTATCTAGAAACAATTCTTCCTTTTTCTTGCCCTAATAATCATATCTTAGATGAAAAAAGTGTAATTAAAAATAGAGAAATTTTTGTATAGATTTATAAAAATATTATTTAAAAGAATATTATTATCTATTTACTTTGTTATTTCAGGTAAGTACTTTATTTTTATTCAAAGTGAAAGCTATTTTAAATATTAATGATTTTCAATAAATCCTTTCTGATTATGTAAAACAGCAAATGGTTAATTTTAATAAAAAAATTGTGGAAGTGAAGGAATTATTTAATTATACACCAACCATTTTTCATAACCGTGATAATAATGGATCCAAGAATGTTCATGATTTTGCTGTCAAATATTTGAGCAATTATAACATTTTTTTTTGTTAAATTTTAATTTTTAGTGAAAGAGCTATATAATATGGAGTTATAAAAGTATGCATGGTTTGATTTAGTAAAAGAAATAATATCAACATTTATACAATCATGGTAATGCTTTGCCTTCCTTATATTACAAAACATATACTTGGTCAATGGCCAAATATTTAACAACTTGACCGCCTTATGATTTTAAATTTGTTTTGAAGATTGTTTTTAAATATATCAGTTAAAAGTTTAATTGTTGCTTCTATTTCAATACTTACTCCACAAATGCCCCATTTTGGAGTTTATAATCCAAATTACATTGTACCTTAAGGGGCTTAACATTCAAACCTCTTGATTTTAAAATTGTTATTTTAAAGGAAATTTCAAAATTCTAAGATTGTGGTGAGGTATGACACTACAAATGTATAATCTTATTGATTACTAATTGTTGAATACGCAAATGTTACAGGCAATACTTTTGGACTGCGTGAAGCCGGCTATTGATTCTGACGATGGATTTCCAAAATATAAGTCTTATATAGAGAATATATTAAAAACTATCGGTACTGGGTTAGATAATCCTTTCAACCAAGCTATCAAACATGTCATACTCACCATAGCTGTATGCTTTGAGGTAACATTGTTATTTTTTTTTTAATTCTATAAAAATATGCAATATCATAATACAAGACCTTAAAAATCTTAAAGACTGATTAAACTGCATTATAGAAAAAAATATATAAAGTCACTAACTTATTCATTTACATTAGAAAAATATTATTATTTATGAAAATGAATGTTTAGAAATCCAATATATGGGTTATTTACTTTTATGGTTATATCAATCAATTAATATGTAAATTAATATAATATTCAATTCAATATAATTTAGACTGTTTGAACTGGTCTGAAATACCATTCTGTACTATTGATATATATTTTTTCTTTTGCGGTAAAACTTAGTAGCATTTGGTGTATTATTTTTTATCTATTTATCTAATGAAAAATCTATCTGATATGTAACAGTAATATGAAGTCATAGTAATACTGTGTTTTATAAATATTTGATGTGTTCTTAATTTGTAATAGAAAATATCGATGCATATAATAGACACATAGATTTTGTAATTGAATTATTATTAGATGTTAAAATGTATCTATATCATTAATAAAATACTTAACTACTACCATAAACTTGTCATTAAAAATTTCACTTTATTGGGTCAATCCACAAAAAAATTTGATAAAAATGCACTTATAAGAAATTATTGTACCACTTTGTACAAAATATATGATTTTACTTTCATTTCTTCTTTTGGAGTGGAAGAATAAAAAAATGTCTTTAAGAACATTTCATTTTAAATTAATATTGAGAATTAGATGTTTTCCCTGCAACACAATTGAATTGTAATATGTTGTTATGTTAAAAAAATAAGTATATATACTTTGATTGCTGTCGAATACAATTTTGCATAGTGTTCTTTGCATCTTAAAACTGTTGTATCAAAACCATGCCATTCTGCATATAAAATAATAATCTTTTTAATTTTCAGATTGGAACAGATAAAGTAGCTTATATTTTAGGCCCATTACTCAAAAAACTAAATGAGAGGCGAGAAAGTCATAACTTCGAAAATGACAAAGAAGTGGAATATGCTACCGGTTGTGCGATAAAGTCCCTAGGCCCAGAATTTGTATTGAAGTGTATACCATTGCGAGATGGACCTGATAGAATAAATCTGGACAGAAGTTGGCTGTTACCGGTTATGAAGGAGAAGATACAGAATTCAAATTTGAAATTTTTCGCTACAGATATTTTAGAAATGGCAACATTCTGCCGTAAAAAATCAAGGGAAGCCAATCAAAGTCAAGATAATGTTTCGTCTCATACTCACGAACTGTTATGCAATCAATTGTGGGCACTGTTGCCAAGTTTTTGTAACAATCCGAAAGATATAAAGGATAATTTCAAAGCGGTAGCCAAAGTGTTGGGCAACGTGTTGAAGGACAATCCGGAGTTTAGATTGTCTGTGATGCAGGCACTAAGGAAATTGATAGTTTGCTCCATGGAAAGAGCACAGGACGATGATATCAAGGAGTTAGCTCGCTTCGCTAAAAACTATTTGCCAATCTTATTGAATATTTATATGTCGCCCGCTAAAGGTAGTACAGCTACTGGCCAACGGCTGGCAGCTTTGGAAACAATACAGGTAAACCACTTTTTTTTTTCTAAAATTTCCTGTGGTCATCTTTTCTCATTTCGCTAGTTTTTATTCAGATCATGCAATAGATTATTTAAATATTATTTTCTATTATTCTAAATAATAATATCTTCACTCTACAATAGAAAATATTTTTTTAGTAATCATAAAAATGCTAATATCATAATACCCATGTAGTTAGAGAAGACATGATGAAACAGGGGTGTCATTTTTAGATAAGGCTATGTGAATTTTTTTTTATAGAGGTTTTTTCTACTGCTTTAATTTTATTTTCATTTCCATTGAATAACATACTTATCCTAAACTTTGAGCTCATCAAACAAAATATTTTTATTTTACTCAGATCTACGTCTTTGTCTGTAATTACTAATCTATATATAGATTTGATGTTAAATGAAAATCGTCCAATAAATTAGAACCTTTAGCGTTTTAGAAGCAAATTATAAAAATAATAGTGTATGTGATGATTATTAAAAATGAAAATTTAATGTTGTGTTACGCACTTTTGCATTAAAAGTTATAGTTGTTTTAGATTTAACTAATGTGGATTTATATATGCCCATCATGAAATATAAATAACATATTATTTTATTGGGAATGAATTTTATAAATACACGATTTAAAATGTACTTACAAATTAATTCAATGTCATTTATTAGAGTTTGCTATTCAAATAGTTAAAATCATTCAAATTTTATGTTATATCTACATTTTTTTTCAAAGTATGTAAATTTATGTAATTGATTTGTTTTTACTAAAATATTTCATTTAATTATTCATTACCTATCTATTTGATAGGCAATATTATAATTCTTTTAATGGGTTAAACCAATATTTAATTTTTTTATAGATTGAAACTATATATAGTACTCAATACCAATTTAAAGTTCGCAATTGATAAAATAAGTTCTAGGCATCCCCGCAAACGCGTACAGCGCGTCGGTCGTTCGGTGTGGTCGCGCGTTAATTCATCTTGGATAGTTTTTTATTTAATTTATTTTAATCCATATACTTTTTTTTTAAATACTCGATATTTATTTTAGGCTTGATTCTTGGCGATGTTGTGTTAGAGTCACATCTCTCTGCTGCGGAGACATACGCTCCAATATTTTTTTTTATTTAGATTTAGATGCTTGGATATCAAGCACTCTATTTCAGGGTTGTGGGTTGTTAAGCACCGTTGCCACCCATGCAGTGACAATTTCCGGGATCTACACCTCAATATGCCCTCCGAGGCACAGAATAAGTGGTATATTCTGACTTAGTTTAAAGCTCATCAGTCAGGTTCACCAGCAGTTAGGATTTGAATGTTGTATATTTTTTTGATTTCAAGGAAACACTTGCCACTCGGACATTCTATTGTATCAAATTGTTAGTATCAATAACCTCGTATACTTCTTGAAAAAAAATTTGAAATAACGCAATGATTTGGCGATTAAAGACTCTTGTTGCAAACAACAGACCAGTTTCCCCTGAGTCTTCGAAATTTAGAACATATATTAGGTTAGTACGAATATTATGGTCTAATACTAATTTGAAAGAAAGCAATATGATAATGTATAGTTTTCATAGCATATTGCGTGGTATATTGATATATACTACTAACAAATTTATTATTTTTTTGAATTTTGTAGGTTTACTTAACTATCAGCGATCAAAGCCTATTAGAAGAACTTTTCACGAAAGCTATACAACAGCTGGAAACATCTACAGACAACCATTTTCAAAGGGAATCCATTTTAGACGTAATACGCCTATTAGTTTTATATCAAAACAGTGAACAGATAGCGAATTTATTTGATAGATGGGTATATCCGTTGTGCGAAACAGTTTTAGACCCTCCTCAGAAGTTTAAGAAGGTAAAGAAAGAAGAGGACAGAACTATGGATGATGGCGAACATAAAGATGAACCAAAGAAAGAATTGAAATATAAAGAAAAAGCTAAACTGTTAGAAATGGAACACAAAAAAGCTTACAGAATATTGGAGGAGATTTTGAAAAGCGATAAAGAGGCTTGTAAAGAGTTTTTGAACAGAAATCGTAAGAAGGTAAAGAAGTTGTTAATGTCTTCGTTGAATAAAGTCGCCGACAGCAGCAAAGCGGCGAGGTTGAGGTAGGTTGATTCAATTATATTTTTATACCATAGGTTATGAATAACACTAGAAATATTTTACAATATTTTAAGAATTTAAATTTTATTACTTCGCTACTTTACTACACTCGTTCGAAAGGCGCTTTTCAAATTTATTTATATTATCCAATCAGATATATAAGGTCAGCGAAAGTTTTTTCATATTTTATATATAAATTCAAAATATTTTTTCATTATCTTTCATTTACATTTAATTATATGTATGTAGAGAAAAAAGCTCTACTTCTTGCTTGTATTTCATCAGCTATTGCCAGTAGAGATCCGAATTGATGGTTTTGCTTGGCGTAAAAGCTCATAACGAATAACGCCCTTCCAATCCCATCATACACATACCATCAACTTATGGCAAGCTGATGCTATGTATATGGTGGGATTGGAAAGACATTTGCCTTTTAACCATGATCTTTTTCGCACGTTCTTGTTGTTTGTAATCCATTTTTCAACACCAATGATGAATCCTTTCAAAAGTGATTCAGTTTCATTATGTTTCAATAGAGAATCGCAAAAAAGTACATGATACATTAAATATCTTTGAGTGAACTCATATGGGACTCAAATATCGAGCATTTTTGTATCCAGCTACTTTCGAATTGGTCGAAACTGTTTCATGGTCAATCCCCAGCTCTTCAGCTATGTTGTAACAACTAATATGCCAATCATGCTCTAGTTTTTCCAAAATAGTATCAACTTTACCTGTAACATGACCAGAGCAAGGTTCAACTTTGACATCAAAATTGCCAGACTGTAAACACTTGAACCAGTTTTTTGCTACTCTTCCTGACACTGTATTAGGTTCATAAATGTCACAAGTTGTTTTCGCAGCTTGTGTCACATTTTTCCCTTTTTTGTAATAATATTTCAAAATGTAACTAATTTCTACTTTAGATTCACTTATTTTCGTACATAGAAAAGCAATAGAAAAATGGCAGGACACCGTTTTTAATTTTCATTTTTTTTTTTAATGTCTTCTATTTTGTGATATCAAAACTAGTCAGATACAAATGGCACAATGAAAAAGATTTTTAGGTGTAGATATAGGTGTATTCGTAGCCCGGATATAATTGGTTAATAAATTTCAAACACTTACAGTTTTTCTCGATGTTTATTTCATAATCTTAGAACAATTATGTAACACCAATTTCTTTCTTTTTTGACATTTCGGCTGTCTAAAAAGTGTTGGTACTCATTTTAGGTGAGTAGTCCCTACAATTTTACTGCAACTTTATACTTATGAAATATGAAAATACTGATAGATTTATATTAGATCAGGGAAAACCTGATTTATTATAAATCAATCACATAAAAAGAAGTTAATAGTAATGTTCATTATTGCTGTATGGAAATTTAAAAATATTATTGTTTGTGTTGCATTTTTCTGATTTTTTTTTTGTGTGAGTGTATTTAGTTTTATATAAAATAAACTTTACACATGTGTGTACTTCAGCTTTTCAAATTCTAGGTAATAAATATTTCTTGTTTCTTTTGATAGATCCTATATTTTTGGGCAGATACCCGCTCATGCTTTTAAGCACTTTTCGCTGAAGCAGACTAAACGACAGAATGTTTAACGAGTCAAATAATAGGTGGCGCTATTTAAAATTAAATCATATGGTCGGTATGTCTCATTTTAAACGCCGACAATTCATTAGTTTAAATATTGGTTCATTTCTACCGATTATATATAGTTTATTTTTAAAATGAAAAAATAAGACTCCGCTTATACTCAATTTTTCTATTCCTATCTTATACAATGAAATGTATTTTATAAACTCATTTCAATACCTTTATTTACAGATGTATAGAACTTTTTGTAAACAGCTCCAACAATTTGAATGCCGAGAGTAAACTGCTAAAATGTGCTGTAGCCGAATCTGTCATATGCACGCGAGACATAAACTCAAAATGCAGGCAGTGTGCTTATAACCTTATCAACAGCATTGGAAACATATTGAAGGATCGAGATGGAGGTGAATGTCTACATCAGTTATTTCTAATGTGCCTATTAAAATTTTTTTGGAATTTCCCTAGCCAATTAGTTTCGTCCCATGTTTCCAGTTGGCACATTACCTTTTTTTCTTTAAACATTTGTATTGGAATTTTACATAAAGAGAATTTTTAAAAGACTGTTGAAATAAGTAAAGATGATGGGGAAGAGATTTTTTGTTCCACCCAGCAGACTTGCAGTAAGAGGTTCAGTATGGATATAAAAAGTGTCACACAAAATTTACTAAAAGGCTTGATATATTGCATCGCAGTCTTTTTAACAAGAATCTCAACTAATAAATAATTATGATTTCCACCAGGTATGGAGAGTTTCATAGAAATGTTGCTGTCCGGCTTGGAAGCGCCTTTGCCGCGTACAGCCAGCGCCTCGCTCTACGCTTTGGCTTCCGCTCTATACAACTTTTCAGAAGAAATGGGCTTGCAGAATGTACAAAGCCTTCTAGAAAAGGTGTCTACACTTATGCTGTCGCCCAATAGGGAAGTTGTGTCTGCTTGTCTCAGTTTTTTGAAGGTAAGTTAGATCGTACTACAGTTTTCTTTTAATGTTTGAATAATATTTACTAGATGAAAATGGTTTGTCCGATATGTTTCAATAAAGTTTCATTTTATCTCGTGCTTGTAATATGTTTACACCATCCATATTCTTCTGAAAATGTGTCTTTCAGTACTGCTACATGTCTGCATCACATATGTCTTATTACTTTTGTTCTCATATGCATCTTATTGCTGTCATTGAGAGACAATATGTTAAAACTAATAGATATATTACAGGTATACACAAAAGTATTGCCGACAGATGTGCTGGCTGGAAGTTTGCAACTCATATTTAAATCACTATCGTCTATGGTTGACGATTGCAAACGTCATTCCAGGCTCGAGATTGGATACTTCTTGACTAGAATGCTCAGAAAATATGGTGCCAATACCATAGAAAAATTAATACCCAGTAACGATGAAGTTTTATTAAGGAGATTGAGAATCTGAGAAACTTATGAAAGAAAGTTGAGGAAAACGTTGAAGTTGAAATTTGGTTTTCTAAACACATATACAAAAACAAAATCTCCAATAAAACATATAGCTTTTTTATATTAGTATAATTCTTCATATTTTACTTTTTGTGTCTTATCAAATTTAAAATTAATTTTAGTGTGTACTTTACATCTATCGTGGTTGATTTTTTGTATTAATTTCACATGGAGAGATAAGTTTGGTAAAAATATAAAATTTGTTAGCCTAATCATAACTCTGTGTTTTATAAATTTTAAATTGATGTTAGTTTTGATGAAAATAAAAACCAAAATACGGTATTAAGTAAAAGATTGGATTGATTTTGATTAGTATTTGCATCAGTAATATATGATTTTTTAGTGTCTGAATAACAAATTTATTAATTAGTACTTTTTATCAAATGTTTAAATTCCTTAAATGAATATTATTAAACTTTAAGTACTGTTGGAAAAAAGCTGTGTTATCACATTATAGAAATAAATATTTTTATAAAAATGTAATACAGGAAAAGTTTAAAAAATATTTATACATAGCTTTATGAAATAGAATCAGTCCACATTTATTTGACTTTACATTTATCTTTTTATTCAGGGAGCGAAACGATGTAAACCCTGAATTGGACACACCAATCAGAGGAACATCAAAAACCCTTGAAGATATTCTAAAAGATTCGGATTCAGAAATGGAGTATCTTGATGAAGAAGAAGAACAGAAACCTAAAGCCAAAAAAGCAAAGAAGAGTCAAGCATGGATCCAAGATGACCCCGAGAACATAGTAGACTTAGCTGATGTATCCGCAGCGAGAAAAATAACAGGTAAATAATAACTTTTTTTTGTTGTTATGTAAATGAAAACATGCTAAATGTTAAATAACAACTTCTGGTTGTTTTGTTGATTTTGGATAATTCATTCATATATTTTTTTTATATAATAATACCCATAAGTATTCATTAAAACCGCTCATGTCAAGTTGGAATGAAAGATTACAAGGGTTTTTTTTTTAATTCATGATAAAACTGGCTCCGTGGTTTTACTCGTGTTAAATTTGGCTTAAGCAACTAGTTCACATGCACAATGGTTACATAATCAACTGTCTACCTGAATACTACATAGTAGTTATATGGAAAAACAAAACTACTGATTACTAAAAATTAAACTGGCTTGACAGAAAAGCAGTCTTCAGTTTTGACGGCTATGTAATAAAAATGATATAAAAAAAGAAAAAGATGTTATATAGTCTATATCATAATTATTAAAATCGAAAATAAAAAAAAAGAAATTTTTTTTTTGTAAGTCCTCAAATTTAACATTTTTAATATACTAACAAATTCTTCAGGTTTCCAATGTTAGAATGGATTAAAAGTTTGTGAAAATTTTTATATATTAGTATTGTTAATTCTTAGTCAACCAGTTTGATTTTAATGAATTATGAATTTGACATATTACATTACAATTAACTTATTAGTGAAATGAGAGATTGATAAAAATAAAGATCAATATGGGTATAATGTTATATAAGTTCTGAACATATATGCATTTTAATGTATGTTGAAAGTCTTTTAAACAATTTTGAAAGTGCAAAATTCTATCGTCAATTGCAGTTTTCGTTTTAATAGCTTATATTCTGATATTTCTTTTTAATATTAGAAAGAAAAGTGAGTTGTAAAATTAAATGTTAATTGAAGCCCTTTAGTCTCCACACACAAATGTAATTTCCTAAATGTTCAAGGCTTTGCTATTTAAACTATTTTTTCAATTTACGATCCGATCAAATATAACGACCATAAGACATTCAGTACGAATGGATTAAGATTCTCGGAGTAAAATTGTTCAATGGATTTGGTGGATGGATCTGGACATGAAGAACTATGATGAAACCTTTATTTTGCCTATGGAACCCTATAACATGTTCCATTGAACTTATTTGATCAATCAATCTGGAGATTAAGTGATAAATATTTATTTTTCTGATCCTCATCATATAATTTTTTTTCTAGTAGAAATGTTCCTTTTCCAATAAGTTCATGTGATATTTTTTGTAAGATATGAGAATTAATGTTCATAGTCATAAAAATGATGTGTTTTAATTTAATCGAAATATGTCGCATTCCAGGCACAGACCCAACGCAAAAGAAGAAAGCAATAGAATTGCGCGCCCAAAAGAAGAACAGCGGCTTCAAGACAGCCGCAGATGGTCGGTTAATCATCACAGATGATGTTTATTCTGATGATGAGGAAGAACCAAAACCGAGTGGGGATATTAAGAGTGAATCATCTGATACAGGTTAGTTATATTTTTATAGTGTTTTCGAGGAACAAACGAGCTTGCGAGCCACCAGAAAGTAAATGGTCATCGCCGTCCATGGTCACTCGCAACTTAGAGGAGTCACTAAGGTGTTGACAACTCTTAGGTAGGAATAGAAAGGATATCAGATGGAGGGGGTTGCCACTGGAATTCTCATGCACCGGACAACAGCTGCCGCTGTTGTTTGTTATGTTATGTGTGAGAGTGTGGTATCTTACCAGTCAAGCAAGCCCATTTTTGTGCTGCTATGGATTCTAGCATAGTTATATGGACTTACAATTGACATATTAAAAAATACCATTATATTTTTTTATTTGAACGCCATTTTACTTTGAAGAGTACTACAGTGTTTTAATTTGTATAAGAATTGCATTAGGAAATTCCAATTAATGTCTGGCATAGATTTTTCGTTGACGCCCAACTGTATTCTTGTGATTTTGAAATGTAACAAATTCCCATAGACGAAAAATCATCGTCTCATGTGCACTGTAACAATTTCTTTCAAAATGTTCACACATCTGCAATTTCTATGATCGACTCACACTCAACTCTTCTGAGGCTAGTTCTTCTACAAAAAAAAAAAAAAAGGAAACCACAAATATTTTACCCGTCTTACTTTAAATGATACAAGAATCGCAAACAGACATACGCAATGCTACATTCCCTTTTCAGAAGACGAAACCGAATCCAAATTACGCAAGCCCGGCACGAAGCGTCGCTACGACGACATCCTCAGTGTACGCAGCGAACGCTCCAACCGCAGCCGCGCGTCCACGCTCACCGTCGGCAGCAAGTATAAGGCGGGGGGGAAGGGCATACACAGGTGAGATCTCTGAGAGTCAATTATCGTAAAAAAAATTTAGTCTCTGTCGCGTATCTGTTTATTTCATTTCTCATTGAGAGCAGTCAGAAGGTGTAGTAGAAGTAATTCGTCCAGGTGAATACAAATATTTTACATTATAAAAAAACTCGTCCAAAAGTGCGTCATTTCAGTGTGATAAAATTAGCATTGTTAAACAATCCGCATTGGGAAAACTTGTGCTGTTTTTAAACAGATTGTTCGTTAATTGTCCACCTGTTTGGATGTTGTATGTCCACCCGGCATTTTATTTATCATCTCATATCCCCATTATATAAAATTCCATATTTATCGCCATAAAATTTCAGTTCGATGAAAGTTTTTTTATTGTCTAGAATACTGTTTAAAGCCTAATAATTAAAATCAATATATGCGAACCTGAATCACTGAAATTTTATATTATATTAAGTATTGCCATTATTTTAATCTAGGATATTACTTTAAAATTTCCAATACAAACTATACAACTACATCAATAACTTAATTGTTAAACTCATCATTCATCCATAATGTCTAAAATTAATAAAAGCATACATCATGATAAAGTAATTTCAGGAAAATGCTCTATTGCTTTCAGACCCTTAAACTCAGCTGCATCAGTGGCGTCGACCTTCGGATCGGAGTTCAAGTCTAAGAAAGGAAAGGGCGACATCAAAAAGAAAGGCAGACACGATCCCTACGCTTACCTTCCATTGTCCAGGAAGAATCTTAATAGGAGGTAAATCGGAAGTCATATCTTCATGCATGAAAATAAAACATTTCTCATATCATATATAATAATATACATTGCACAATGCTGTTGTGCGTCCACACAATAAACGTCAAATAAGAGCAATTTATAAATTTGGATACTAATATACAATATATATACTACACAGTGTAAAATTCACAAAGGTGCAGCACACCATTTTGTGGTTTTTCAACTATCTCTTTTGATTTTATTGTACGCAAGGAGAAAGAAACGACAAGTTATTAAATGATATTTTCCTTTATTAGAAATTTAATATTTGCGAAGCATATATTATTTGTACATTAAAATTATGCTATGTAATCTTTTCATTTGATCTGTCATACAGAAAAGTTTGTATGTTTTTATTTATTTTAATTTTCTAAGTGATCCTATATATAAAATTCATTTATTCATGTTACACATTCAAGTTTGAGTCACAAAAATTTATGTGTTAATACTTTTCAACTTAATCCGTGTAGTAGATTTGGAGTACATTGGCTGTGACAAAAAGATAGATATACCTAAATAATCAATCCTATTGATATTCTCGAATGAAAAGAAAAAACATTTGGAATCCTAAATACAGCATGATTGTAATTTTCTAAATTCCAAACATTTTACATATAAAAACTTTTATATTACAGGAAGAAAATATCGAATTCAAAGCAGTTCAACGAAATTATGAAGACAAAAACGAAAGGTGTCAAACTCAAAGCGAAAAAGAAAAAAAATTGAAGTGATATTCTTTTATTTATGGTCTAAAATAAAGATGTTTAATTAAAACCTTTACTCTTTTATTCTATGTGAAAATATTGCCTGAGTAAATAATCTTGAGACCTTCAACAAGTAAAATATTTATGATGTTTATAACCCATTTTATCTAAGTCATAATAATTATAATACAGATCAAAGCTATCGGTTGCTTTCCATTTATAATTAAATCAAATTTTATTTCAATTATCAATATCATATTGATAATATTGATTTTATTATGTTGTGATATTTTTAAGTTATAAATTATTAAAAATTATTTTTGTTTATTAGAAATATGTAAAAAATTTAGTTCAGGGTTATTCAGCCCGAACCATTATTTATTCCTGAATCATATTCGTATGCAGCGCAACGAAAGGCAAAGAAAAGATTAAAAATGTCCCGATTTTCATGGATGGCTGCTTTCATTATCTAAGATTATTGATTTGAGGAAAAATAAAAACATGTTCAAAGGTTTTGTGAGAACCAATATTCTCCTTTATGCTGTTTTAAATACGTGGGCATAAATTGTATGATCTGTATAGATATAATCAGTGATATCACTTTTCAGGATGAAATTAAGGGACTTAGTGAAATTTGATGATAACCCCACTTTTTCGCTTTTATAAAATGTTGCCATGTCTGGTAACGTATGAACATTTTTAATCAAATACTGTCAAAAATATTTATAATACTATCTAGATAAAACAAACAAGTTTTAGAAGTCGTTAGTGAAAAAGCAGTGCTCTTTTTTGTTGAAGAACCTCTTATCGAAATTTATTTAGAATCCCGGTGATGGTAAATCATTCCAAAGCCCCACTATACTTAGCGGAAAATTGGACATAATGCGTTTGCGAACGTAACCAGAAAATGGATGGGACCATAAAAATAAATGTCAGATTTTAATCATTCCACTATGCGAGGTTAAAATTAAAGGCCTTGGATCCCAAACATCAAAAGTAAATACTAATTCTAAAATTTTTTATTTCTTTTCAAAGTTGTTTCTTTTTATAAATGAAGAAATGAAACGAGTAAGAAAAATGAAAAATATGCATGTAGTAAAATTGTTGTACTCAATTTTTAAAACATGAAGATTATTTTAAGAGTACAATTCTTTTGTTAAACAGAGTAAAAATAATAACAATATTTTTATAATTTCGTCTATTTGATATCTTTCCCACATTATAAATAACACTACTCGATGAATGTTGATGAAATTTTATGTACAAAATAGTTAATGCCGCTGAGTAATGTCCTAATTTTATTTTTCAGAACTTGCATCATTTTTATTCATATTTGAATTGTATTTATTATATCACCATCAGTAATAGCATCAATTCATTAACAATGGAAGGACAAAAGCATATACCACATACACATGGACAAAAGGTAGAAGTATGGAAATTACTAGCTGGTCCGGCCGATGTTCTATCCCATTCCGATGGGTAGCTTATCCGAAAAGTATATTCCCGCTGCTTCGCTGACGTGGAAACAAAATCGATTTCCTTATTTTTATATCTCAACCTGACGTCCATTGACGCTCGCTAGAGTCGAGAAAATGATCATGCGAACGTATTTTTCGTGTTCAAAATCTATACTAATATAATAAAGCTGAAGAGTTTGTTTGTTTGTTTGTTTGAACGCGCTAATCTCCGAAACTACTGGTGCGATTTGAATAATTCTTTTGTTGGATAGTCCATTTATCGAGGAAGGCTATAGGCTAAATAACATTACGCTATGACCAATAGGAGCAAAGACAGAGCGGTAAATGTGTAAAAACGGGAAAATTATTCATTTTGAAGGCTTTGCGTGCGCTGCGAAAACGGTTCAAGATACACAAAAAATATGTATGAAAGAATTATTCCTCTATACATGATCTAAAAAAAGTCCGCGACGGCATATGTCTATCTTTAAGGTTTAGTCACAATGACCGTTTTATGGTACCAAATTTGGTCGAAATAATTTGTTTAGTTGTATCAACATAATAATATTAATCTTTATTCAAATATAAATATAAATATGTTGTTGGTTAAGAGTACTTCATTGTGAATAAAATTGTCTTTGACATAGCTTAATTTCAACAAAAACTTTAAAGATTACAATGATAAATAACCCGAAACAAAACCAACTCGCTCTCTGCGCTCACTGCGCTGGCCGGCGCGGCGGGAGAGAGGCGGTGCTTGCGGGCAAGCCGAGGGGGTGCAGCTCTACGAGATACCATGCCGCGCGGCTCACTCGCGCGGTCGGCTCCCTACTGAACGGTTGAATACAGCGCTAATTTGTTTATGCGATATAATTATCATCGTAATATTACTTTTAAACACAGTTTCATTTTGAGGTTGTTTTCTATATAGTAGGTACTTTATTTGTTTTAGGATAGTATTTAGTGACACAATAATAACACTTTTGTTTTCATGTAGATTATTAATTAATAAGTGTTTTTAAAAGTATAGTATCGTTTGTTTTAAAAATAGTATTCAGTTTCTAATATTTTTTGTGGTACATAATACCTGTAGGTACCTAAATAGGTATCGCCTACTTAATTATTCTTATTAGATTAGGGTTTAGTTTAACGTATTTAGTTTCTATTTTTTTTTCGCTTTAGGTAAAACCTGTAAATAGGTGTGGTCTACCTATTTATTCTCATTAGATTAAGTTTAAGTATAAAGTTTGTTAACTTATTTTCATTTTACGGATTTTCTTTGACATAATCGTTAAAAATAAAACAATTAGGTTCCTAATTATTAATCTTACGTTTTTTTTTACGAGTTACGCTTTAGTTAAGTTTTCATTTTCTACGTTCTTTCTTCATCACTATAATGCCGAGAAAAAGAACTCAGCTTTCTCGGCAGACTGTTACTGCAAAGCGGCTGCGAGTTTTGCGCAGCAATGAAACTGAGGATGAAAATATGCACAGGTTGGCTACACAACGAGCAATTACTGAACAAAACCGTGCAGGAATCAAGCGTTGAACGTTCGCAGCGTTTAGCGTCACAAAATTCCGAACTTTGGCGAACCGGCAACGGGAATCGAGTGCTGATCGTTCTCAACGTTTGGCCTCACAGAATGCCCGAACTTTGGCTAACCGCGATCGGGAATCCAGTGCTGAACGTTCTCAACGTTTGGCCTCACAGAATTCCCGAACTTTGGCTAACCGTGATCGGGAATCAAGCGCTGAACGATCCCAACGATTAACACAGCAAAATGCCCGATCAACTAGGAATAGAACTCGCAGACAACATAATTTATTAAATGCTGCTTTTGCTTATGATTGTACCGTTGACTATTCTGAGCTAAATGATATTGATATTGGCAGAATGGATAAAATATGCAACTTATGCCAAGCAAAAAATGGGCAGCTGAAACTCCTGGATTGTGTTGTAGTGGTGGCAAAGTAAATATACCTATAATTCCGGAACCAACATCCGTTTTAAAGGAACTGATATCAGGCTCACATCCATCATCTAAGCATTTCTTAAATCACTCAAGACAATATAATACATTATTTCAGATGACTTCATTTGGTGCCAAAGAAATTCGTGAGGGAAACTTTATGCCCACTTTTAAAGTCCAAGGGCAAGTTTATCATTTAATCGGTGACTTACTTCCAGCTGTAGGGCACAACCCGAATTCCTACAAATATATTTTGTTTCCCATGCAGATCAGGTATCCTTGCGCTCAAATTTAAACCCAAGCTTGCAAATCGATCTTATCGACGTTCTCCAAACATATCTTCATGATCATAATACGTATATTCAAAGTTTTAAGTACAATCTAGAAAATAGACCACCGAATGATTTAAAACTTATCATTCATGCTGATGTAAAACCTCCTAATGAGCATAGAGGTCGGTATAATGCGCCGGTAGTAGATGAAGTAGCTGTTCTTATGATAGATGAAGACAAAGGTCCCCGTGATATTGTATTGACTGCGAGAGATGGTCGACTTCAACGAGTTTCTGAAATTCATAGATCTTATGACCCGCTTCAATATCCCTTACTGTTTCCTTTGGAAACGACGGATACTGTATTAATATTCCACAGCAGAATACTACGGCTACATCTAAAACTGTTTCATGTATGCAGTTTTATGCATTTAGATTCATGGTGAGAATAAATGACTTTAACAGTATACATTATTTTAAAGGATTATTCAACCAATATTGTGTTGATATATGGCAAAATGATTTCTGAGAGGCTGAACTTCATCAAAAGAAATCAAAAAATTGAGAGCAGAAGATTACATTCATTTAAGAGATGCCGTCGTAAATGATGGACATTTAAACGCTTCTAATATTGGCCAGCACGTTATATTGCCGTCGTCATTTACAGGATCCCCAGATTCATGAATGAAAAGTCAAGATGCCATGACATATGTCAGGAAATTTGGAAGACCTGACCTCTTCATTACATTTACATGTAACCCTGAATGGCCAGAAATAAAAGTGAGTTATTGCCCAATCAACATTCTTATGATAGACACGATTTAATTTCTAGGGTATTTCATTTAAAACTCAAAAAATGATAGACCTATTAACGAAGAAACATATTTTGGCCCATCGAAAGCCTTTGTTTACAGTGTAGAATGGCAAAAAGAGGTTTACCTCACGCCCATATTTTATTGTGGCTGGCTAACAAAGTTCAACCAGATTCTATAGATGCAATAATATCGGCTGAAATACCTGACATACAACAAGATCCGATTCTTCATAATATTGTCATAAAATATGATACATGGTCCTTGCGGATTTCATAATCCTGCATCACCATGTATGAAAGAAAACGTTTGTTCTAAAAAGTACCCGAGGCATTTTATTTCGGAAACACAAACGGGGATGACGGTTATCCAACCTACAGACGCAGGTCTCCAGATAATGGTGGATTCACAGCTATAATTCGTGTAAAGGTACAGAAATGAGCGTGGATAATCGTTGGGTGGTTCCCTATAATCCACTGCTGTCACGCATTTTCAATGCACACATTAACGTAGAGTTTTGTCAATCGGTCAAAGCTATTAAATACATCTGTAAGTATATTCATAAAGGTTCTGATCAAGCCACATTTTCGTTACAAAGTAATAACGACGAAGTAGAAAAATATCTAAATGGTCGCTATATAAGTTCCTCGGAGGCGTTTTGGAGAATTTTTCAATTTTCGATTCATGAACGTTTTCCGGCAGTAGTTCATTTAGCCGTTCATTTGGAAAATGGACAAAGAGTATATTTTATAATAATGAAAATCTCCAAGATCGTGTGAACAATCCTTCATCAACGACACTTACAGCGTTCTTTGATCTCTGCAAAAGCGACGATTTTGCAAAAACCCTTTTATATCACGAAGCTCCCCAGTATTACGTTTGGCAAAGAAATTCATTTTCTAGAAGAAGACGCGGGCAAGATGTTGAGGGATATCCCGGTGTAAAAAAAGACACAACTTTAGGCCGTGTTTATAACATTCATCCAACTCAAACTGAATGTTTTTATTTAAGAATGTTACTGCAATATGTTCGCGGTCCAATGTCATTTCAACATCTACGAACCGTGAATGGTGTTATTTTCCAAACGTACCAAGGCGCTTGCAAGGAATTAGGTTTACTGGAGGGAGATGAACATTGGCAAAATACCATGTCCGATGCAATTATATCCGAGCCAGCTACAAAATTAAGAGAATTATTTACCACTATCCTTATATTTTGCCAACCATCTGACCCCTTAGAGTTATGGAATAAATTTCGTGATGCTCTATGTGAAGATATATTAAACAGAATGCGTAATGAGAATCAGGATATGACATTAGCATATAATGATGATATATACAATGATGGACTAATCATAATTGAAGATAAAATTCATGAGATTTCAGATAAATCCCTAACCGACTTTGGGCTTCCTGCAGCAAAAGAAATAATTCGCTTCTGGACCCGTTAGAAGTAGCGTTGCGAAAACCATATAATTTAAATGATTTAAATGAATATATCACAGAAAATGAACCAAGATTAGTAAATGACCAGGTGACAACGTATAATTGTGTCATGAAAAGTGTTAGTTTTAATGAAGGAAAATTTTCTTTTGGATGCCCGGTGGGACCGGCAAGACGTTTATTACTAATCTTATATTGGCAAAAGTAAGGTCTCTAGGAAAGCTAGCCTTAGCAGTAGCGTCGTCAGGTATTGCTGCAACTTTATTAGCAGGTGGACGCACAGCTCATTCCACTTTTAAACTGCCCTAACTGTGTCTTTAGAGAAAGATAGCGTGTGCTCTATACGCAAAATGGACCTTTGGGAAAAGTTTTACAAGACGTCAGTCTAATAATCTGGGACGAATGTACCATGATACATAGAGCTCACGTAGAAGCTCTAGACAGAACTCTCCGAGATATTAGAAACTGTGATAAAATCATGGGTGGGATTACGGTTATGTTTGCTGGGACTTTCGCCAAACCTTACCGGTAATAGTAAGGGGAACCAGAGCAGACATTGTGAAGGCTTGCCTTAAAAGTTCTCCATTATGGAAATTTGTAAATATTTTAAAATTATCTACAAATATGAGAGCACATTTGGGGGGAGGTAGTATAACTTTCCCGTCAAAATTACTTTCTGTAGGAGACGGGAAAATACCTCATTCTAATAATAAAATTGAAATTGATTGCGATTTAGGAGTAAAAGTGGGTAACATCGAGGAATTAATAACTAAGGTATACCCTGACATCAGCCAAATAGAAAACAAGGACCACCAATGGATGTGTCAAAGAGCAATATTGGCGGCAAGAAATAGTAACGTTGACGAAATAAATGATATAATTTTAAGTAAACTCCCAGGAGATATTGTAACCTACACATCCATTGATACCGTGATGGATCAAGAAGATGTAGTTAATTACCCACAGGAGTTCCTCAATTCCTTGAACCCAAGCGGCCTTCCCCCACATTCTCTTAATTTAAAAATAGGTGCCCCAATCATTTTACTAAGAAATCTCAAACCACCAAATTTATGCAACGGGACCCGACTTCAAGTAAAATTTCTGCGCAATAACGTCATCGTTGCAATAGTTTTGACTGGTCCAGCAGTTGGTCAAACAGTCCTCATACCCGCATCCCAATGATACCCAACGACTTACCTTTCAATTTTAAAAGAATACAATTTCCGATTAAATTATCCTTCGCAGTCACAATAAATAAATCACAGGGGCAGACATTCAAACACGTGGGGATCGATTTACGCCAAGACTGTTTTTCGCACGGCCAGTTATACGTCGCCTTATCAAGATCAGGTTGTGGCGAAAATCAATATATTCTTCTGCCACAAGACAATAAAACAAAAAATGTAGTATATGCAGAAGTTCTATAATAATTTAATTTACTTAAAAAATTGTACAGATATAAATAGTTTGGAACTCGAAAAAAAAACATAGGTTTTATCCTAAAAATTCTGCGGAAACTCGACCATTCCGAAAATCCCGCAAGAACGGGAACTATGTGGGAAACCAAAATCTGCCGGAAGTCACTATTCCACGCGGACGAAGTCGCGGGCAAAAGCTAGTA